>CANNZV010000697.1:235140-396792 GCA_947561585.1 Caprella mutica | reverse complement strand
GGGGTGAAATACTTAGATCTTCCAAATAGCTGAAGGTTAACACCTCGCACACATTCGTTGCAATAAGCGATAGTTCCAACAATTATAAATATGTTTAAAACGAGTTGTCCGAACTATCCCTCTGTCCGAATGTTCCCGGTTCTCCCTTATATAACTACAATGAAATATACTGCATTATTATCATAAATTATATGGTTTTCTTTAATTTCTAATGGATTTTAATTTTCCTTACCTAAAAAAATAATTTTACATTATGTAAATAAAACAATCATTTCTTTACTTTTCCAATTTGCATATTTAATTCTCAAATCATAGTAACCAAATATATTCTAATTGTAGCTTTTCAATCTATTCAATGCAATACAATGCTCAGGGGGTGCATGAGAAAGGAAGAGGCGCGCGAGAATATATTTTAAGAACCACTGCTCAGACTGTGACTATGAATAATCTCTAACGTTTTTGTATTCGTAAATATTGTAGTATGTCATTGACCATTTTCTTATCTAAATTTTTAAACAAAGAAAATGCGACATTGTTTGGCATAACAAATGAAATATTTTGTCATCAATACTATAAAAATTTCTCTCCGTTGCCGGCAACAAAAATCATTCCCACCGGTGGTGGGAAGCCATTCAACGCTAGGCAACAAGCTAAATCTTGCCGCTTGCGGCAGGCAACAGGGCAACGTGTAACAGTACAGCATGCTACGCAGCTGCATGCTACACGTTGCCTTCTGTTGAACTGGTTGAAATACATTTTGCCCTTGCGGTAATGTAGCATGCTGCGTGTTGCCAAAATATTGCCTTGTGGAAACCCAGCTTTAGATCCTTCTAGTGGTTCGAGTGAAATTTTAGAGTCCTAGTTTAATTATAACCCACTGGTGGATAGAGAAAGGGAAGGGGGCGAGGCGAGGTTTGGGTACAACTATGCGCTCCACACACTCTATCAGCCACTGATAATTCGTAATTTATTCATCTCGCCATATCTGGTATAGTTCAAGTTCCTTATGCCTTGTTTCCACTGAGGCAACATTTTGGCAACACGCTGCATGCTACATTGCCGCACGGGCGAAATGTATTTCAACCAGTTCAACATAAGGAAAAGTGTAGCATACGGCTGCTTAGCATGCTGTACGTGGTCGTGGTTACACGTTGCCCTGTTGCCTGCAGCAATTGGCAAGATTTAGCTTGTTGCCTAGAGTTGAACGGCTTCCAACCACTGGTGGAAGGATTTTTGTTGCCAGCAACGAAAAGACTTTTTATAGTATTGATGACGAAATAATTCATTAGTTATACCAAACAATGTCGCATTTTCTTTGTTTAGTATGGAGTATAAATAACACAGAATTATTTTATTTATTCAATGAAATAAATAATTTAATTAAATCTTTGTATTTTATATATTTATATTATTATATAGAGAAAGCTCTTATAGATAAAAATATGTGATATTCATTATGCGAAGAATTTATATTGTTAATAATATATTTGAATTATAATATAAAATATCAAACAAAATAAAAAAGGCCTTGTGCAAATGAAAATCTCTTATTCTTCCGATTATATTTCATTATCTGCACATGAGTATTTTTCTGAACCCTCTATTCTATGTTTCAGTTGATCGCATTTGCGCTCAATGTATGGAAATTAGTTTCGTTTTTGTTGAACTGGTTGAAATGGTCTTGCTGCAAGCAACAGGCAACAGAGCATGCAGCATGCTACAAGCAACGAAGGTGCAACCTTGCTGCATGCTTCGTGTCTCTTTCTTGAAAGTCGCATGCTACATTCTTGTTGAATGACAGTGAAGTCGCATGCTACATGTTGCCTCAGTGGAAACCCGGCTTTAGAACGCACACAAAAGCTTTGGCTACAGTATGCTTCAGTTGCCCTCCGTATCTTACACGGGGGAGATGCTACATGTCAGAGCGTAGCTATGATACACAGCAAGTTTAAATGCTTTTTTCTGGCACTTCTGAAAAATGACAAATTTTGGTATTAAAAAGCCCAAGGCTTTTACAATTTTGAAGCTACGGCATTAGGGTTTCTTGCATTTGATTTTCCAAGAAAATCTCTACAAAACTCTAGGCGCGAATTTTTATATTCGAATTATTGTTCGAAATATCGAATTTAGTTATTTTTTTCACAAAAAATTATTATTCCGAAAACCAATCTGAAAATCAAAAAACCGTGCGTGGATTTGTGCAGAGAATTTCTTGGAGAATCGAATGCATAAAACTCCAATGCCTTAGCTTCAAAATTGTAAAAGCCTTAGACTTTTGGACAACAGTTCCAAATTCGTTCAAAATTCGAATAACTCGTTTTCTATGGGTCTAATCGAAAAAAGTCATGAACAAAAACGATAGAAAATTCAATTTTATATTTGGGTATCAAGTTTCAGAACCGTAGCTTCATTAATAAAAATGTTTTCAAAAACCAAGTACGGTCCCATTATATGAAACATATTTCCATAATTAATTTATTAAATTTTTTACTGCAAAGTTTATTTAGTACACTAACACAAATGAAAAAAAATATATAGTACATACAATATTGTACTTCATATATCAAAATGTTCATTACAGAAATTAATGGAGCAATTCCCATTATATATGAAATATAAATCGTTTCAATTTGTATACATTTTACGCTAGATATTACATGACGTTTGACCTCACACTTTCAATACAATTAAGGGACGAAGTCATATTCAAATACAAGAACCTACCCAGTTTGAAAGACTTCAAATTTTAAAAATATTGGAAATTAGGGTGATGAATATGCTAAATAGATTTATCAATCAAACAGTCCTTTGATATAAAAATATATTGAAATATATGTATAATTCAGTATAAAAAGTTTAAACTGGTACCAAAATAGTGTTACCTTTAAATTCAATAGACTACCCTATATATGTACTAAGAATCTGAACTTAAAAGTATTTTTCGTATTTCGTTCAGGTAGTTCCACCAATTGATTCAATGGAAGACATAGTAAACCAAGATGAATATAAATGGATCATCGTTGCAGGAACTTACTATGGTGGATACTTTGAAGTAAGAAATAATATCAATGTTGAAAAACTGTGCAGAATCGTTTGTTATTGTAATAATTATCTTTCCAAAAAAAATAGAACGAGCATATAGTAGCTCCTAATACAATTCGCGGACGGATGCATCCCAAAAGGGCGCCAATTGATATTCAAAATGCAGCTGATATTGGCAAGACTGTGATTGGAAACAAATATGCAGGTAAAATAATTTATTATTTAGCTATATTGATATCCTTCAATATATACATACAACAACTAATTTAAATGGTACTTTTATGTTATAATAACCGATATCGTTTCAAATATAAAGCCGTCGCTCCAAATGTGGCTCTAGATGGAGCTATAGCAAGAGATTTCTCAAAAGTAAGGGAATAATTTATAGATGAAGATTTAAATGAGTGTTTTTTTATATGAAATAAATTTACCGTTACTATATGTAGTTTAATAAGATCTGACGAGTGTTTTCTCATAATGTATTAATTTCTATTTTCTAGGTCGGGGACTGTCGTCTGACGTACACTAAATCTGGTTTCCATAATTTGTTCCTTTCTTTTGCCATCGAAAAGAAACACCCTTTGAAGAATAAGATGGATTTGACGTGCGTTGAATCTTAATATTAATTAAATGAATTATGGTGATTACAATTCAATCTGTTAGATAGAGTTTCTTATTTGTTACAGGATGTTAAGATTAATAGAAGCAGGAATTCCCGATCACATCAGAGCTCTTGCAAACAGGAATGCATCTTGGTGCACGAGATCGCCAAAGAAATCTGATATAACCCGGCCATTTGGTGTTCCTGATTTCTATGGAATTTTCATCATCTACTGTATTGGTTCGTTCGATTCTTAATTATACTTACATGTCGGTGTAGAATAGTTGTTAACTAGATTGCAATTTGAACAAACAACAATCATTATATGGATTTTCCATAGCTATATATCGGGTGAAGGATATATTTACATATTAGACCAAGAGTAAAGAATCTATTTGTATGATAACTTTTCACACTATACAATTAAACAGGGTGCGGAGAAAGTACCCGATCAAATTTTATTTTTAAATTAAAGATGTTATTTATTTACTAAATTTCTCCATTTATAACTCATTCTCTTCCTATAGTCTTATACTTTAATGTTCCAGGACTAAATTTAGATAAATTTACATTGTCTTTTGTAAAAATGAGTCAACGTGAGGCTATTATTCAGCTACATTGCGCGGGGAAGACAAACCCATAGATTGTTAAGCTGTTAACAGCACAGAAATCGACTGTTAGGGATGCTGTTAAACGCTACCAAGAACTGGAGACAACAGGTGATCGATCCCGGTGTGAACGACATCTCACTGCACGCAATCCAACCAAAATCAAAGCCATTTGGGAGCTTATAAGAAATACCCCCAAGCGAATCATGAGAAAGATGGCTAAGAGCATTGATATCAACGAAAAAAGTGTGAGAACCATCGTCAAAGAAGACCTCAAGATGTCCCCCTTTAAAATGACCAACATACAACAGCTCACGGACTTGCAGAAACGAGGCTGGACAGATCAAAGATTCTTTTGAATGCATTGAAAGATGGCAAGCTGGCTGGTGAGATCGTCTTTTCGGATGAGGAAATGTTCACTGTGGAGGCCGAATTCAACTCCCAGAACGACAGAATTTTGGCAAAAAGTGCTGACAGTATCCTTTCAACCGTAAAGACTGTTTTCCGTCGCCAAAAGCCGGCCTCTGTGAGAGTTGGAGATCTCCTCTCATTTTCGTCAAAGAAGGCGCTAAAGTTAAGCAAAATCGTATATCGAGGATATTTTGACTCCAGGACAAGTCAAGATGAAGAAGCACTTCAATGATAAGTCTTCTACTTTTCAACAGGGCGGTGCGCCCTCGCACACAGCGAACAAAACTCAGGATTGGTTTGAGCGTCACTTTCCTCCGTTTTGGAGGAAGGAATTGTAGCCTCCTTCATCGCCGGACCTGAACCCTCTGGACTTTTGTGTGTGGTCCATCTTGGAGAATGAAGCGTCCGCTACAGCTCAGGATAGAACGGAAACTCTGAAGAAGTCCCTCTAGCGACAATGGGCCAAAATTCCACAAGAAACGTTCTGTGCCGCAGTAAAGAGCTTCAGAGGTAGACTCGAGAGAGTAATCGCCGCCAATGGTGGTCATATTGAAAAATAATTGGTAGTACTGTTAAATGGGTTTATTGAGATAATGTGAGAAAAGTTTTGTTTTATTTCATCCATCACAACTCATTAAATTAACATTTTTATATGATCGGGGACTTTTTCTGCACCCTGTACATTATATATGTAATATCCGGTAAATTTTACTAATTTTATAAATAAATCAAATTACAGTCGAAATAGAGAAATTCTCGTAAATAGTGTAAAGCTGCATATTGTTATATATAATATACAAAGAAATAAATGTTGATTGCTTTTTAATTGCAGGTACGACAGTGGGAGTATTCATTCTCGTCGGTGAAATTGTCAAGAAGAAATATCATAACAAACTTAATGAACTCAAAAGAAATTTTTTAGAATTATTTTGATAGCAAAGGACAATGATGTCAATTTAGTATTCGTGTGAAAGTGTTCTTCTTATACATTATTCACGAACCTCTATATATATAATGATCTCTTAAAATTTATATAGTTAAATAGTATAAACCACTCGTGTAGATCTGTAATTAAGTTTTACAATGATAAGATGATTTGAGAAAATTTATCCACTTCAAAAAAATTCCGAATTTAATGCAAACTATACAATTTGCATGGAGAAATAAAAAACGGCTTAGCATCGTACTCTTAGATTGCTAAACTTAAATATCTTCCATAATATTTGCTCGATTTAAATCAGGTTAGTGTAAAAAAATCACAATACTTTATAATTGTATTTATTGCATATGTATACATATGTCAATTGTCTCAAGAACTTGATGCATCATAAACGGAATTGATTGAAGAAATGTTAGCTTTTGTCATTCACATGATTGCCTTTAGCACCTATTCTAATGTTTTCTGATACAGTGTCATAACACTATGAATTCATTCCAAACACGTCTAAATTTTGTCATCCAAGCCAATGGTTGCCAAAGTGAATTATAATATAGATCAAATGTAATAAAATCTTCAGATCGCAATACAAACAACCGAATTCATATCGAACCAATATCAAGGAAGATATTAAAGTTTAGAGTGTGTACCACTACGATGACACATATCGTATTTTTAAATCCATTAACCATTCTACTACATTTACCTGAATGAACAGGACGAAAGGTTTGTATAAACTGTTCTTTGAAGATATAAGAGCATCATCATACATCACAATCAAGGCTCTGACCACTTGGGAAATATAAACTGTTATCGTGTGCTCTAGAATGTTCGAGAACAAATTGCAGTTGATGACTAAACAATCTCGGTTGAAATCAGCATGCTAGAATAATTATATAGATCAAACGCCTGGTATTCTAACTGGAATGATTCGAATGGTTGCTTTATCCAGTAAAGTTCAATTGGAAGTTTTATTATATAACTTATATATATTTATTATTTGTGCACTACTAAATTTACTGTTATTAAAATCAAGAAAATTCGAGGATTTCTGTCTTTGTATTTAGTAATTCGAAATGGTGGTGTGATGTACCACCATTACTCTACCTCTGGTTAAGCTACCTCATCATTACCCCCCTTACCCCCCCCCCCCTCTCTCTCTCTCTCTCTGCCAACACTCAGTCCTCCTCACTCTCATTGATTGTCAGATGGCGAGACAATGTCAGTCCATCAGATAAATGTGTCCGTAGAATGTCAGACTGACGATAAGGATTATGCTAACGGATATATCAGTCATGTTCATTAGCAGTTGCTACCCAGGCAGAGACCCAGTAAGACAATTTATAATCGGCTGATCGTTTATTATTGTCTATTATGATATATGTAAATTGGCAATATATTATCTTAAAATTACATAAAATAGATAATATCATGTGGATCTTTTGTAGATATAGGATTATAAGGCTATAAAATTTATAAAAAATAATTACAATTATAGATTTTCGTTGTCAAATTTTGTTGACGATTGGCGACTTTTATTTTCTTATTTGGAATTGTTATTGTACTTCTGTTGTAGACTGTTGAGAGTACTATACATAGTAATTGTGTTATGTACCCCTTTATTATTTGAGTGTAAAATATATTTGATGTTCGAGATATAAAATTCTACTTAATATACGCTTGATATGTGGATTTAGTGAACGTATATTGTTTTCATTAATTGTAATTGTAATCAGACAAATGGAATACACATGATAATCATGTCACAAAACAATTGAAGTGGAAAACACATCAATACCACCTGTTTTCCATTACTACACCATGTGTCATACAGTGCATGCAATACCACGAGGTACAACACATAACAATACCATATGTGTTACTAATATCAATACCATGTGTAATTAATAATTATTGTAATTGATGTCACTCCATTGTCACAAATAGCTACATATTTTTCAATTTATATATAAATAGATTATCTTACTTAAGCAACAAAATGTTATTTAGTGGCTCTTATAATTCGGAAAATATTATCATCCAAAAATAGGTTTCTTTATTTTAATCATACTCTAGACTCGGAGAGGGAAGAACTTTTTGGTGGATAGGAGTATTGTACAGGGTGACCCACATTAAATATAAATATCGTACACGTACAATCTTAAGCAATGATGGCGGTATATAATGGATACATGAAAAAAAATCGAATTTTTAAATTCACTGTAATTCATTTTTCAAATACTATATTTAAATTGATTCTAAGTTGGGTAAGCTTTTTTCGTGGGTCACCCTGTATATGAAATATAAAGATAATATAATATGGTGAAATGGGATCACCAATCATCAATTCACCTTGGTGGATTTAGAAAGAACAAATAGTAAACAATTTTTTAAGTAATTTATATATGGAACAAAATTAAAACAACTTATTAACAAATTGTTAAATTTCATACATTAAAATATATTTGATCATTTATTGGATTGATTAATCGTCCGCTTCAATCAATTTAGATCCAAGGCAAATGTCAAAAAAGCAAAGAATTGCAAATTACTTTTTCGTAGTCTGAAATTGGCTCCACGAACATAAAAATATTGCAACACTCTATGCTGTGCTTTCCTCCGTGAATGCAATCATAAATTATTGCCAACAAATATGCAAGAGCGACTGCACTCACAGATAGAAGTGGAAAATGAAGAGGTGATAGTAGACGTTAAGCTTTGGAGCCTATATACACTGAAATAAAACCTTGTGTTTATAGAGCATAACTTTAGCGCTGTCCCTGCAAACAATTTCGTATTGCATTCACAAAGTTATCAAGTGGTCTAATGGTTATAATGTGGCAATATAGCATAAACCTCGATAATTCACATTGAATCATTTTCACTAAAATAAGAAAAATGCAGTTATTCCATTTTAAAACCTTATAATAAAAACTATATCAAATAGATATCGTATACATATTTAATTGAAGCACCGCCAGTTCTGTCCAACGACAATTAGGCCCAGTACAATTGGGCATCAAAAATATTATTGGAACCATGAAAATTTGGCCTCAAAACAATTGAGCCCAATACAATTGAGTCCATAAAGAAATTTGTGAACTAAAAAAATGGTATTGGTATTATTGACTTCCTTGAATTGGTACAGGAATTAAGCATCAGACACAAAAAGGGAAAATTTAATACCGGGTTGGTGCTCCCAAATGTCAGAAAACGGAATCGAATTTTACTTAACTGATCTGAAAAGTTTAATTCGCTTAATAGAACTGCTAATAAAAGAGATAGTGAAAACACAACTGTCCAGTGTACAGACATGACATACAGGTACCCACAATTACTTCCATAGGAAAATAACATTGCTATTTCTAGCTATTATTCGAAAGTAGTGGCCAGTATATTCAAAGATATTAAGAGGTGACTGCGGTCAACTACATACATAGGTTATGGTGAGCATTCATATTGAAAATAAAATAAATTAATTATTGATCCGTGAATGCAGTCTTAGAATCGAAACAATATTCTATCACTGTGATACCATATCACATCTCCCAGTCAAACACTCTATTAGAAGAATGTGAATTATTGTCAATAGGTTTGAGAAATAAAGCTATGGAAGTGATAATTATGATACTATAGCTTCTATAATACCCTAAACTTTCAAGAATGCTAATTGAAGAATATATTTATCAAATTTCATGAGTGGATGTGGCACGTACAATTTTCGAAGCATGCCATTAAGAAATGGTGCTGGTTTGTAAATTATAGTTTTAAAATATAATTATATAAGTAATTAAATATAGGGTCGGACGGGGTATCACTGCGCATACCCTTTTCATGGGGTATCACTCCGCACCCCTTATAATTTAAAAACTACTTGTTTTAGCCTAAATCTGATTGCAAGCATCTTCTTTTCTCCCATAAGCATCATGAAGAACCATTATCCTATTAGGATTTCTAGAGTAAAGTCACAATGTAGGTAGTGCTCTCTTACTCTACTTCCAAGATTTATAGATTCATATTGTTTTAACATGTTTGCACAAACAATAACAATTACATTATGTCAAATTTTCAACTTCTCAGTTTTAGCGGTTTTCCTGTCACAACCGTGCGCAGTGATAGCTCAGCTAAATTAGAGGTAGAGGGGTATCACTGCGCATCATTAATAACCATATTTTTATGTAAATAAATATAAAAATTATGAGTTTTTAGTTCTTAATAAAGGCATAAATATTAAATAAGGTGTTATTTAATTATAAATTTGATTATGAATAAGCTTACGATCGTAGTAGCTATGCAACTTGATGTGGAGGTATTAAAATAGGGAGAGGGGGTATTTAGAGGGGTGGGGGGGGATTGGGAACGAGAGGTTTCTGAATTAAATATTCATAAACAATAAACGTTCGATCGTATTATATCATTGATATAAGTAGTTAACTAGTTGCGTAAAATTTAAGTGTTAAATTTGTTGCAGTTTCATTAAATATGTGTTTAAAAGATAAGGGACAGTTAGATTGGGGAGAGGACATGTAGAGAGGGGAACACAGACGTTTAGATGAGGAAGAGGAGGATTAAGATGTGCAAGAGGGGGAAATAGATAGGGAAGGGGGGGGGGGGGAAATAGATGAGGAAGAGAGGGATTTAGATTGGAAGAGAGGGAGATTTCGATGAGGAGAGAGTGTGATTAAAATGGTAAGAGAGGGGCATTTTGATGGGAAGAGAGGAGGATTATGAAGGGAGGAGAGAGAAATTTATATGGGTAAGGAAGGGGGTTTAGATAGGGTGGAGGAGGGGCATTAAAATGGGGACAGGAGGTATTTAGGTGGGGAAGAGAAGTGCTGCGCAGTAATACTCCTTCATGTGCGCAGTGATACCCCGATGCACTCACTAAAAATTGCGCACAAAAAATGGCCAATAAGTATTTTATTTATTTAGATATTATTTCGAAATTGGTTGAGAATCATCCTCATTCATAACCATTTCATCACGAGAAAAAGAGTTTCTCTAGTACCTTTAGTTTTTGAGTAAATACCGAGTTTGCATGATTGTGCACAGTGATACCCCGTCCGACCCTATAAGAAATTATTGAAGGGGTTATTCAATAATTACCGTTTTCTATATTCGTAACGGGTAAAAGGTCAATTTACAACACACCTTATTTCTCGAGCCAAATTATTGCTATTGCGCATATTCAAGATCAAATTCTTCATATTTTACTTACATATATTAGAAGTCCCATTTCCCTATTTGGCTTTCAATTGCCAAGCATCTTACTCGAGAAATAATTTAATCTTCTTCCAGTTCATTGAAATTCTCTGCAAGCGTTCCTTTCATACTCACGCGGTCAGGAAGTTATAATTATGAACATTGAGTTCTTCAAAAGAGCAAAACTGGAATAACATCCGGGCATGAAGTAATTAGTGTCTTTTAGTGTCATTGCTTCCCTGAATACGAATGAGAATCTTCATTGTCTGGAGTAGGTGAGGCGAAGGATGTTTGCCTGTGACTTTTTAACGGAGCCAAGTTAATTAGTGTGTCAGTTATAAATAGGAGTGAAATAGTAGGCAATGATACCTATGCACGATAATTAGGAGCCTGAACGGAATGTAGTAGAGTAACTGCGAAAATATGTATAAATGCATAGTATATACAGTGAAAGTATTTAATAATTTTTAATAAATGAATCAGGATACTAATATCATCTTCCTTCTTTTTCTTCATTGCAGTTGCATATGCTAGGTTACTTGTTACTTGATTGTCTAAGTGCACTTTTAAGATGAATAAATTTAATTAAATAGAAAATCTTAATCCTAACAATGCTTTGCAAGATATCTATGATTATTGTACTTACTATAATTATTTTTTATAAAAGAATGGTAAACATCTGATAGACATACAGTAGCGAGCATAGGTTAAGGAACAGTGAAATAAATTCAACATTTTTGTTTATAACAAATAAACTACTCAACTAAAATACGTGAAACCTAACAACAAGAAAGATACACATACTGTGGGTGTTTGTTAGAAATATTAACAAAAGGAAACAAGTAATTACCTAAATATTCAACTATTCACATCAGATACCGAAAAAGATACCGAACAAAAGTTAAGGAACAGTTCTTATTGCATTAACTATTGGCTATTTGACACAAATATAATATTGTGTGCAGATTGTAGAGTCCTTTATTTCTGATGACTTCGTTACATCGATTATTGCAGCAATCAATCAATTTTCAGCAGAATGATAGAGTTATCTTCTACCACTCTTCTTTCAGGAATACCCACATTTAATCCTGATTTTGGGGATTGCGTTCTTGAGCACCATCAACAATTACCTTCCAAATGTTTTTAATGGGGTTGAAGTCGGGGCTCTGAGCAGGCCATCTCATAAGAGAAACTACTTTACTTTTTATGTATGCTTTCACAGTTTTAGCCGTGTGCCAACGTGAATTGCCATGCATCAATAACCGTGGTTGAGTGTCAAATGATTGCAAATATGAAATGCAATTGTGGATGAGAAGTTGCGTATACACTAGCTGCTGCGTTGATCACTCTATGCACACGTACGATTGGGCCTGTTCCCGCTGAAGAAATGATGCCCCAGACCATTACGTAGCCGCCTCTATGTTAAACTGTTTTCTTAACGCACTTCAGGGACAGTCATTCACTTACATTACCTCGAGCGTACTATTTGCTGTGACTTCTGATTGCATTAAACTTATATTCGTAGCTGAAATGGACCATGGACCTCTGCTACTTTGATCAAATCGTCTGCAAACAGAAATCTTGCATTCTTTTTCAAAATCAGAAGGCTCGATGTAGGCATCCTGGCTTTTAATCCTACACTTTTGAAACTTCAAGAAACTGTGAATCTAGAGACACTGAGACCATGCGTTTCACTCATTTGGTGAGAAATATCTGCAGCAGTCTCGAAATGGTTCTTTTTGTACAGTTTCACCATGGCACGATCTTCTCTGGGGTAGTTTTTGGTGGAACAGTGTAAATTCATCGCATAATAAATTCATCGCGTTGTTAATTCATTGCATAGTAAATTCATCGCATGGTAAATTCATCGCAAGGTAAATTCATCGCATGATAATTTCATCGCAGGTAAATTCATCACATAGTAAATCATATGTGACATATAACAGGAAGGTAGATAATACAAATAATCGAGAGGTAAATAATAGATAATTTTTTTAAAAAGACATTGTAACGTTGCAAATAATATGGTGCACCGACAATTGGGCCCAGGACAATTGGGCTCAAATAAATTGGGCCCGCCGACAATTGGCCCCAAAACAATTGAGCCCAGAAAAAAATTGGACAGAAGACACAATAAAGAAGTGTTACTTTGTTATTACAAGGGTAGTGACAATATTATCTTTGAATTATGTTTTATATTCTCTAAAAATATGTTTCTATATTTTTAGTTCGATTGATATACTTTATAAGGTGCTAATCTCATGTTTCGGTGAAATGAAAATCTTTAAAGTATTTAAATAAGTCGTATTAACTTGAATCATGTCATGTGGATCCAATGTGTAGTGTACATCGTCTGACAAAGTTGTCACTGTAATATTTAGTTAATAAAATAGGTCAATTTTAAAGATTTTCGTTACATTGAACTAAGAAATATTGAACAGTTGTTGGGATAAAATGAGATTATGAGAATACATTTTGTAATTATAATTTATGAAACTTTTCTACATTGAACACAGAACAGTGAACAGGTTTCAACAAATTCACATTAACTTTAATTCGATTTAATTGTATGTTCCAATAATTTCAACATGTCTTTGTGAGGCACGGCCTTCTTTAAATACCTACATTCTTATTTTCTATTGTCTCTTCATCTAAAATAGCTACATTCTTATTTTCTATTGTCTACATCCTAACTCATTCACTAAGTATGAGTTCACTATAGAGGTACTGTAACTGGAAAATTTGTTGCTTACATGACCTATCTCGGAACAGAAAATTATAGAAGTTTCATAAATTAATAGTATTTATTCATGAAATGAATATGTATATATTTTACATAACATATATAAAAATTTTTTTTCATTTAAGAAATATTCTTTATTTCAATTATGCTCAAGACTATATTTTTCCTGCAAAATGCATATTGTTACATACCTAATTATGGGCCCAATTGTCGGGTCCCAATATTGTAGGTCAATGAAATAATGTATGGATATGTTGCTAAAGCAAACCGTTAATATTAAAAATTAAATTCCATCGTAACAACTGCACAAAAAATATATCTAAATTACTTTTAAAAGATAAATTGTAATCAATACCTCTTAAATAATTAGAAAACCTGCTTCAAATTTACTGAGGCAATTATGCTTAGCTGATCATATTTTAAAAGAGGTTCAGCATTTACAGTTATGTTGTTCTTCAAACTATGAGTAGCTACCCAAATACGTAATTTGAGAAATAATATTAATTTAAATAAAAGAAAAATATATATAACTTTAAAATAATAAATTAATGCAATTATTACCCATACATTGAATATTTTATTGTAATTGTATGATATACATGTGAAAATTATATGACATTCTATTACTAAAAGTCCAATCATTTAAAATAAACTAATAGCAAAGATTCGTACAAACAAGTTACCCTAATCCAGCGAAAAATAAAGTAAGGTCGGCGTAATTATTTGCAAAACTTTATTCAAGTTTATCAATTTAATTTATAATGTACCGTGCGATGAATTTAACATGCGATGAATTTACCATGCGATGAATTTACCAAGCGATGAATTTACCATGCGATGAATTTATCATGTGATGAATTTACCATGCGATGAATTTACCCTACGATGAATTTACCATGCGATGAATTTACCGGCAATGAATTTACTGCGATGAATTTATCGGCAATGAATTTACTGCGATGAATTTACCAGATACAGTTTTTGGTGGTTTACATGATCTTCGTTTTCCATCAATTGAAACACTCTCTTCAAAAGTATTGGCAATATTGTTTAAAGCACTTTTAGTTCTTTCTATGATGCTTGCAATTTCAAAAAGTTACTTCAAATCCTTGTGAGGGGAATAAAATTAGACGTTTTTACTCGTCTAAAATTAGCATGTGTAATGCTGGCGACAATTTTTCGCCATTAATTTGATAACTTTTAGTAACAATTTAATACATTGAACCAGTCTTTTAAACTGAGATCATTAAGTTTGAAGCCGTTTATTAATAACTGTTCCTTAACTTTTGCTCTGAGTCTTTTTTGATCTATGATGGCACTAGCTGAATATTTAGGTAATTACTCGTTTCAATTTGCTAATATTTGTAGCAAACACCCTTATTATGTGTAACTTTATTGTTGTTAAGTTTCACGTATTTTCGTTGACCGGTTTCTTAGTAATAAACAAAATGTTGAATTTGTTGCACTGTCCCTTAACTTAGGCTCGTTACTGAAGTATTGTTTATCAAGTTCAATTATCACTTATTATATAAGGCAACCATTATTTTATTCTAATTTTTTTGAGAGGTAAAGGGATATGAAAGAAATGTTACTATTTAAATATAAAAGTAGATACTTCCCCTTCAATTCCTATAACTTAAAATAAAAAAATTCAAAGTGATATATCACAGATCCATCTCTGTTTTGTATTAAATTGTATGTATTTTTCATAAAACTCACAATTTCAAATATAAAATACTAACGCCATTCATTTGTGTTGTATTTCATTGTTCCAATCAACGCTTTTTATCTCTATTATTTATACTCCTATAGCACCAACTTTTAGCTCAGCTCCCGTCGTTAGTTATATTTATTGTCTCATCAAAAGATGCTGCAAATATAATAAAAATAACGATACAGAATATTCTGCAACTTCGGTTTGTTCTCATGCAATAATAAGCTTTCACTACTTGGGGAAAACATTTTGTGTTACTGAAAGTAATGTGTGAATGGAAAAGTGAATGTATTCCATTTTGGTTTGTTGTGCTTCAAATGTATAGTAGGTTCCCTGATATCCTTTTTTATGGGAAACTACGTGTTAATGATAATGGCCCGAAAAGTTCTTTGAACTTATACAAAAGCTTGGAATTTTGTATTTTAAAATTTTGTGTTTGTACTTTTTTATATATATTTGTTTTACAATTTGTAATTTTTTTTTTTCAATAAAGAATAAACAAATAAATAAATGATTGCATTGATATTATAAAATGATATCGTATTTAGAGAAATTTAAGAAATGTATCAGAAATATTTAATCGACTTTATTTTAACATAAACAATATTTATGTAGTTTAAAGTTTAATTGGAAATCGTTTTTGAATTTTACAACCTCTATCTTGTAATTCATGGCCGGTAATTTCATCCCCATTAATTTGATCCCCGTTAATTTGATTCCGGGGTAATTTGATCACCGTTAATTCGATCCCCGGTAATTTGATCTCCGAAATTTAATTCCGGTGATTTGATCTTCGTTATTTAATTCTTGGCCTTTATTATGTTTAATTCGTCGCCGTATTTTCCATTCCGCACTATTCCATATTATTAATTAATTTCATATTTCATTTGTAAATCAATTGCCCTATTTTCCATTTCTCTCATCAATAATTTTTACAATATTTAAGAAACTTTGTATCTACAATACAAAAAATTTTTCTGATGAATTTGAACCAAATCTCCCATCATTTTGAAATAAATTGTTCCAAATTTTGAAATAAATAATTTAGCATTCGAAATAAATATACAAAATTGATTAATAAAATAATACCAAATATATCAACAATGCAAATAATTTATTATATAGACTAGAGCATAATATGTCATTAATAATGTCAATTTTATAGTCTTCGATGGAGCATGATATATATTTTATTATTTACTTTTTATTTTATTATAATATATGTAGGTATCCAGGATTAAATTACCGGTGGTCAACATAGCGGGAAATCAAATTACCGGGGACCAAATTACCGGGGATCAAATTACCTAGAACTCCCTTGTAAGTAACTAAATAATTGAAAACTTAATTTATTCACATTGGGAGTCTATTACATACTGGAAACACTTCAAGTTTGATCTTCTAGAATCACGAATTGCAATTTGAAGGATTTTGCTCCATTCCTTTTAGAGCTTAGCAGTCAGAGATTCCAAGCTTTGATGATAATTAGCTGAAAATTTACTCCCAAGATGATCCAGTTCAGGACACTTAAATTCTACATTCGGTATGAAACCACTTGTGCACTTCCACAGTTATTTGAAATGTTTCTTAATCCAGATTAACAAAGATCGTTCCAGAATATCTTATTGGAATTTTTGGTTAATTCTGTGACTCCATACACTACAAAATTCATTTGTAATTTATATGTTTTTCTAATGGCAGCTAACACCAATAATGAAACAGACTGTAGACACCTATCAATAAGAAGTGCCTACTCTGGGCAGCGTACATTCCTGAATATAAATAATTATTTCTTTCTCTAGCAATAGTTTTTTAATTTTTTTCGTAATGGATAGCTGTTTCTTCAAGTCTTAGTACAATGAAAATCTTAGTTTAATGGACATAGGTAAACTGGTTCTGAAACGAACTTTAGAAGAGCCTCCGATGGGCATTTTTTGTGGAATTAACTAATTTAGAGTTTTTTTCCTAGATTTTGATGAGCGACCTTAAGGCAATCGTTCAGTGTTTTTTTTTTTGCAATTTTGCCGATTTTTTTTTTACTTTAGTTCCCCAGTAAACATTCCAATGAAAACCAACAAAAAGTTTCGTTTTGGTGTGACAACTATAAGTCAATGTGGGGGGATTGAATATTGGAGGGTGGGGTGAAAGATAGGGTGTGACACAGTAAGCCCATTCTAATATGGGCTTAGCCTACCATTTTTGGTAAATGGCTTGGTCGCTGCCTTGGAGGACCCTTGAGTTCTCTGGCTGGGATGAAAAGTTCAATTTTTTGTTTGTATTTTTCACTTTTTCGTGTTTTTATAATAGTTCTGAACTTCTTTTTTGTTGTTTACTCCATTATCTTGGTAACTTTTTTACTCAAATCGTACTCGAGCAAAATGTAAAGGCTGAATGGGGGCTGGTCAAACTGAAAAATTTATGGGAGCTATTCTGTTTAGCTAGAAATTCTTAAATTGTCTGGAATTTTTTTTTTAATTTCGATCTCTAACTTTTTTATTTCAAAAAGAAAACGAAAAAATATAAAAATGTTAACAAAATCAAAATGTAAAAAAAGTAATATTTCGATCGCAATTCAAAAAAGGGCTTCTAGACGAACTTAGGAATTTCGAGCTAAACAGATTAGCTCCCATAAATTTTTTGTGAGACCAACTCCCATTGAGGATTTAGTTTTTTCGTGGGGAAAACGTTGCCAAAATGAAAATTTTATAAGAGAAACTTCAAAGATTTGGAGCATTTTACACCTTATGTCAAAATCTCACCTCAATCGGACGAGTATTATTGATAGCTAGCAAAACCACTGAAGAATCCCCTTGAGGGGATCGATACTCTTCAAAAAAGAAAAAATGACAGAAAAAAATTATTCGCAAAAAAAAAAACACTCACATGTGTGTAAAATACACTGTGTAAATAATAACCTTCATAGTTTGTTTGTAGCTCGTATATCTAGGCTCCAATAAGAAATCAGTACCGCACTGACTATTAAATGTGGAAGATAGGTCGCTGGTCTAGTGATACAACTTTCTAGAATCTAGAGTGAGGTGAACTGATGTTAGAGATGTTTTAGTCTCTCCAGAAAACTTACATTTTTAGGTTGATTGACTTTCTAAATTTCTGTCAGATTTGTTGTAGAGAGACGTGACAGGGGTCGTTTCAAAGAGAAGGAGGTGTTCTACAATATTACATTTAGGAACCACTCTTTCTTATTTTAAATGATTAAAATCTGGTCGTCCCTGTGTATGATAGGTGTAGTTGATATGAAGCATTGAAGTTACCTATAAAATATTCGTTTTCTATTGGCTTTAGCAAAATTTTGGCAGGAACGAAGAAAATTATTGTTCTGTTCTACATGCATAACAAATTTGCGAACTTTAAGATTAGTAATAAACAATGCAAATCTCGAGGGTATCGATCCCATTAACTAGATACTCTTATATTTCGGGATTCCATCAGACGAACATTATTTATTATATGTATTAAATATTCTCAGACGACTTAATAACCAACTTCAGGCATTTTAGAACTGACTTTTTTTAAGTTTGAATCACTAATTATGTTTAATTATTTTTTTTTTTTCAAACGAGCAAGATATATAAAACACTAGATTACGTGCACTCGATAAAGCGCATACTTTTGCCACCTCTTATAAATGACCTTGGCCATCCAATAACACTTGAGTTATAAATGACCTTGACCTAAGCTTTGCTCAGTTCACTCCCAAAATCTATTTAACTGGCAACTGGATAATGACCAATCGTCCCACTAAATTTCAGGCAATTCAAATGAATACTTTTTGAATAATTGAGTTATAAAAGACCTTGACCTTTGACCAGATCGCTCCCAAAATTTTACCAGCAGGTTCCTGGACATTGACTATCGTTCCACTTCCACCAAATTTTGAGCGATTTGGGTGAATACTTTTTCAGTTATGCGAATAACAAGAAGATAAATGAATAAATGCCAGGTAAATTATAACCATCCGAAAATTTGCGAAGGTAATCATTCCTATATAGTTATTAAATATTAATGATAGCGTGAATATATGTTGATGATACAATAATTACTAAAACGAATAAATGAGCGTTGTACTTGATAAAACTTCGCTGCGTGAAATTGAAAAGATATACCTACGTCGAAAAGAAAATATTAGATAGATATAAAATAATGATTTATTTTTCTAACACTATCAATTCAGTTATTATTCGAGCCCAGGTAGCAAGCATTATTCCTGGGATATTAAGGGAATAACCCTGGGAAGAAGGTTATATTCCAGGGATATTCCCTTGATATCCCAGCAATAAGTCCTTGCTGCCTGGGAGAGTCAGTTTATGGTTTTTGTATGCGCGGTTTCAGAAAAAAAATCTATCTTCTCACACATTTTATTGATGAAAACTTTCACTATTATCAAAAATGGATGCATATTATTGTAATGAATTCCTTGAGATGAAATTTCTATTTTATCCCTATTTAATATTGTAAATTGAATGAGTATTCACAAAGAGTAGTTTCTGCTCTTTCTAAAATAAGCAACTCATCTCCAAATCCAATCAATATGAGGAAGCGTTATTCGAGCCTTTCTGAAGATAATAGAATTTCTGAAGAACTTTGATTAGATTAGGAAGTCTAAAACTAACATTGACTATGCGGTAATAACATAGGCTGGTTGTGAACTCAAGCAAGAGGGAACGATTAGAAACGCTAAGAGATGAATTCGATTTTTGCGTCTCTTTAGAAAATACAATATTTGAAAGTCGAAAAGAGTAAGGTCTTTGACCAACATTTGTGACATTTAACCAACATTTAACCTAATGTCGATTATGATCCTTTATTCATGGAGTGTCGATAGGCGTAGTAATCAGGCATATATAGGTTAAATACTATACACATTTTAATCATTGAAAAGCCTCGAAAATTTTAAAAAACCATTCGAGTATCCAATAATATAATTTGATATGTATAGACTGTGCGGTGTGAACTGTGCAGTGTAAAAGTTGATGGTTTTCTTGTAACCTTTTTGGTTTTCTTGTTTTGCAATCTTTCCATTTACAACTTTATTAATAGTGTGGTTTGAAGAGAGTTGACTGTTATTTTATCTAGAAAAAATAACCTGCATGGAACTATATAAGGAACTGGAAACAACATACAAGATGAGAGCGCAATTCAACATCTAATAACTACCAATTTGAAATAAATTGTTAATTAACTATTTTTAACTATATTAGCTATAAAACTGCTGTAGACTTTTTATATACATAAAGTACTAGTTAAAAAGACGTTAGAAAGCGCATAATATTGTATTTCAACTCGTTCGTTGTTAGATATATGAATGGAGTGGATTGGAGTCAGTACAAGTCCTTTTTTTCATTACATGATCGCCACATAGATTTTAAAATAGGGGACCTTTTTCAAAGTTTCGTACTCAAATATATGTATGTATACGTATCTGAAATTATTCCTTTTCAAAAAAAATTTCAGAACAGTATAATGGTTTTTAATTAGTCATAAAATTGGACATTTGGTGTCATAAATGAAATCCAAATGACTATAAATAAGAAAGGTCCCTATCACACCGCTTGAACTTCGTTAGAGTATTCGATCCTTCGATGGAGGGACGCTGTTCACCGCGCACAAAATTGGATAATTCTAAAACATAGGCTTTGACATAGAAGTACTCCGCAGAAGCTTGTGTTACTATATGATTTGTTTCACGGTGATATAACCACTATACCAACGCCAAAACAAAATTCATTACCGCAATGGATCGCTGCTTTGATGCCAGACACCGTTCCTTCTATCTCATTTCCGCTTGTAAACGCTTACAACCAGTCCACAAAAGTTTGTGCAACGTTTAAACACCGTCAGAGAAAAGCTTACAAAGCAGTGGTGGACCAACGTTCAAGATTTTTGCGTGGGTTTGCGGATTCAAGCGTCCACAAAATTGTGCTCAGCGGTGCCAAACTTTGGCTGGGCGTTGGGGAGCTGTGGTGAACTTTACCGGAGCGGAAAATTACTCGCTACTCACCTTTGCAATATATTTGGTGCAGCTCAAAACTTTCGGAGATGTAGGAGGGACCATAAGCGGGGGCTGAGCTGTGAGCGTATACGTCACTGCCTGAACGGATGCCAACTTCTTACGAACGGTAACGAGCGGTGATGATTTTTTTTACAGATTCAGGAACGTTCCAGAAAAGTTCTTGTGATAGGGCCGGTCTTTATTATCTTAATTGATTGTTGTATGACTGAGATAACTATAGTATACAACTAATGTAATAATTTTTGGTAGTAAACATTAAATCTAAAATTTAAACTGAAGTTTTCGTCAAGAGTAGAAAGTTATCTAGATTAAAAATTTAAGAAGGTTAAAAAAGTTCTCTAGACAGAAATAAGAGTAAATGTCACAAATTGGAAGATTGTTCATCAAATTCAATTTTTACTTTTTGGAAAGTATCATTTTCTGTACCTTGTTCCTACTCACATAATATTGGCATACCCTTATTAGTAGTCTTGGTTAAAAATTATTGGTACAGAGTAATGGTCCATAGATTATTTCAGTTAATGTTTTATTGTATCCGTAGAGCTCTCTCAGTCTAGCCACTTCGTCATTTTGAAAGTGTTTCTGGAAATAAAATGAATATTTTAATTAACAATAATAAAATATCATAAAAATTTATGAAATTCGCATATGTAATTTCACTTCATTTCAATATATTTTTAATAGACCTCTAAATATATTTGAAATTTCAATTATTTCCTTCTTGAATAAATTTTCATAAGGATTTTGAGAAAAAGCTGCACACGATTGGTGGAATTAAGTTTTCAGCTCTTCCTTTTTGATTGAAATATTAGATTTTGCTCCCAGATTTTCTTCGTCAGCCTAATTGGGTAATTAATTCTTCCATCAGGCGGGTTCCTGCGATGGAGTAGATTAGTTTTATATTAGATATCATAGATGAAAGATAAAAAGGATGTGTTAATAAGCTATCATCTTCTTCAGAGCGCAATGAAGCTTCTAGGGTGATGTAGTTACTTGTAGCGTACAATATAATACATGTAAACACTTTCTCGTCAGTTTCTTAGTTGAAAAAAGTGTAACTTTTGTAAAATTTAATTAGTTATATCAGGAAATAAGTTAAATGATGTAATCATTTAGACACATTATTCCAATTATTTCGCTTATACTCGGGATCCAATAGTTCTCGATGAGTATATCTACCATTTGCACACAAATTTTAGATCGAGACTTTACCCTATTTTCTTCGGGTACAATTCAGAAAATAAAGTAAACACAACAAGTAAATATCACAAAATAGATTAAAATGATAATGATGATAACAGGAAGATAAAATGCTCACAAAATAAAACTTTTATTCTAATTATTACAATTTTTTGTTGGTACCTAATTACATTAATCAATAACTTTTCTTCATTCTTTTAGTTACCAATCAATTGGAAATTCAATTACTAACTTATTTGAATTTGCAATGTTATATAGTTCATCTCCTCAATATATACCAAGATGTTATACCTTTTAATTCTTTTATAATTGATGCCTTTCTCATATCAATTACTTGATTTAATTAACAATCTGATGTTGCAATAGAAATAAATCTTTTACGGTTAATAAAGTGACAAATGGAGAGTTTTGATATTGGAAGAAAAGAGAGTGATGTGGTCGTAGTTCCATATTTTTTCTACTATTTTTTAATTTCTTACAATTCATTTATTATTTTAACTTAAATTATGTAAATGGATAAAAACAGAATTCTTTCATCGCATTTATTATATTTAATGTCCATCATAATAAAAACAACAAATAACTTTTATTTGTTTTCAATCTCAAAATTTCGGAAATTAGAAGGAATTTTTTGCCGAAATTTAAAAATTGTGAAAATAAAGTAGAAGTTCCAAATTGATAATTTAAATATACTGATTAAATTATGTTACATTAACAAGGCAGAAAATGTCTAGAACACCTATACAGACTGACCCTTAGAAAAATGTACACAACTTTAAATTAATAATAATTATTGTATATAAAATGTTGATATAAAATAGAGTTCCAGTAAAATTTAAATTTCTGCTTTTTATAAGTATTTTTTTTTATCGTTTAAAGAGAATTATTAAACAAAAACTTCAACACGGTTTACAGAACCAAATTAACCTCTGAAGATTTTAAGTTATATTACTTCAAAGCGAAGGGTAATCTTTGGTGTTTTACATTAACAACAAATGAGGTTAATTCCAAACGTTTGGTGAAATGTTTGATATCTCCGTGAAGCTGAAATATCAGTTTTGTTCAAGTTTTCTTTAAGTAACTAACTCAAGCTTAATTACCAATATATTACCAAGTTATTATGTATAGCTTTAACTATCATATTTTGATGAAATGGACCAATTAAATGCCTAAATAATTGATATTCTATTCCATCACTGTTGATCCTGCTTCATACTCTCTACGTGTCTTGCACACTCTCGAGATTGTGCAAATCGGCAAAGAAAAGGATGATAAATTTATTTTTGATGAGGAAATTACTTTACAAGCTGTCAGACTCACTCGCACTGCATTTAATTATTTGCTTCGTTATTATCCAATACGTGTGATAATTTTAATGTTTTCCAAGAATATGTTCCTAAATCATTTTGGCAAAAAAATAGTAAACATTTTAATTATGATGTTTTATATATTCCTTTATATGTTCTAATTCACTTCTACCCTACAAAATAATTTAATTTTTATTATAATTTTAATATACCCAATTTTAGAAAAGAAGTAGGTAAAATTTCAATGTTTATAGGGTAATTTACCTTTATATATATAACACCTTTTATTTTTAAGGGAATCTATTAGTAGAGAGGCAGAAATCAAAAGGAAAATTTAAAAAAGCATTTTTGGGTAGAAAGGTACATCCATCCTAGTTTGATCAGTAATAGGGTCCCAAATAAACACCAGGGTGGATGTACCGCGAAAAAATCCCTTTTTGGTCATTTTGGGCCATTTACAAAAATATGTATAAACACTCAAAGAAAGCATTTGATAGTATCTACAAGACAATATAAATGTAATTGTGATTGGTCCACTTTCACGGTGAGGAGAGGTCAAATAATGACGTCATAAGGGTCATGCTGAAAATGCGTGACCATTAAAATGGAAAATCTTCTGCCAAACTCGTATATAATGGTAGACGTTTTTATTTAAATGAGTATAAGAAAGGAGATCAGTGGGAAGTTTTTATAGCAAACAGATTCCTAATATCTTTTATATTAACCCTTTGAGAGCCGTTTGAAAATTTAAGGTTTTTCTCAAAATAGCCAAATTTTCAGTTTCATATTAAATATTCTCAAGAAATTCGTAAAACGAAAAATATGAACATAATTCATATGAGGCACAATGTGAATACTCGAAATCCACAGAAACAGGTTTTTCTGCCAGTGCAGTAAAACAAAATCCCTTTAATATTAAATATCAAGTATAAATTATATCATTCATCTAAACTATTGGTTCCCAACCATTTTTCAGACATTTTCACCCACCACCTTTCTTCAAGTGTATGTAGATGTAGCAGTTACAATTACTGTACAAATATAATCATATTTTTTTCGTTTCAGAGTAAATTGGATAGAGAGCATTTAGTTACAAGTAAGCAGAGACATAGAAAAAATCCATCTGAGATTTTTAAGTTAGTAGGTTTCCCCCAATTACCTCCCCCGAGGCAGCTGCAAATATCCCCAGTTTATGTAGGACCAATTTTCCATTAACTTCCATCAACCAGAGATGGTGGGAGATAGAATCTTTTGAGAAGTCACAAGAGACTGCCTCCAGACATAGTTCTGACAGTGAGCGCGGACTATAATATGTTCGTTGAAGGCATCCTGTGTAGATGGTAAACCGCTCAGCGATTTCTTTCCTTCACAAATATCTTCCGACGAACTTGGTTGCCAGATTCACATTTCTCGTTGGACTACATATAAATGTTTTTATCACTTTCACTTAGTTGGTCGTCACTCAATGGAACACTTTTTTCCTCTAAGATCCTTCAGTAACGAGGCTTTGTCGTTCTCATGAATACTTTCAGAGCTGTATTTTTGTCTTTTTCAGCAAACTGACTAGTGAGGTCGCTCCAAATCAGTTCATGAAAGCATGTGAAGCTGCGTATGAATGGCCCTGATAGTGTAATTTGATGAATAACCTGGAATGTATTTTCTATCTTTATTTGTTCCCTCACGCATCCACTCTTCAAAACTCAGAATATCTATGAAATGTAAGGCGATGTAAGTGCCTGCCTTACATGAATCTGCAGCGTTTCCTGGGTGTTGCTTCACGTCACTATCCGCCTGGTTTTCAGGAACGCTGCATGCCCGACTCTTCTGATCGGTTGAAACATACGTCTCATTTCTGTTTTAGTGGGTTTGAGACTTGATTAAAACGTCATATATCTGTCAAATAGGACATTGATTCTAGTTCATGACTTGAAATGGCTCATTTCATTTTTGACAAAATATCACCAAGTTGACCAAATGTAGTGCTTGCCAATGGCATGTCGGCTTCCACTAGAATCTGACTGAGAAATTTGAGTTGGCGTCAATTCATACATGTATATTATCGAATTTTGACATTACGCCCACTCTCTGCAGCCACAAGCAACCTCTTAAACAGATCCCTATCTGCCTAGAGAATTTTATGTTTTCCATCTTCAGATATGCTACCTTCACTTTACATATGGAGGCAAGCGACTTGGATTTGTTTTGCTTCAATGCCAAGTAGAACTCTGTCGATCATAATCTAATTCCTCTTGCAGAACTTCCTTTACTTCAGCAGATGGTAGGTCACTAGCCGTATCTTCACCAGCGACGTTGTTCATGGTCAAACAAATCAGAGCGTACCCCGATAGGAAAACATACCAAACCTCAGTAATTCCAAAATAATTTTTGCAACGTCTTGCTCATCATGTGGCAACCCAACTGGGCCAGTATCCCTATGGTGTAATCCACATTCTCATCATCCAACTGAAGTCTGAACATGGCAAGTGTATCAATTTCCTCAGTCATCTACACCTCTCTACCACTTTAAAACCACTTTAAACATTATAAATATTGAGACTTCAGAAAACTGAATGCTCCTTGAACACAATGAAAGGGATCAACTATATAGGCCTACAATATATCTCAACTCTCATTCTTGGGTCTTGGACATCTCATCCACGGTCATTTCGTCCAACGGACATTGCGTGTTTATGGGTTATATTTGATAATATTTCATGTTATTTTACACTATTACATTATTAGCCAGGTGTAAATATATTTTAATATATTAGTGACTTACACCAAAACATTTCGTATGAACACATAAAGAATGTTTATATATTGATAATGATTATAAAATTAGATATGCTACCAGGGTTGACTGTTTCTTTAAGTTACTAATTACCTCGTTGAATATTTTGCATTATGTAATGAGTTATGAGTATCTAAAACTGAAATAACAGGATCCAAACAGGAATAAATGTGTGGATTCGTAAATAATTAAACGTAACATTGAAAAGTACAAATATCTAGTTAATTCTTTCATATTACTTGTTTAGTAGTATATTATATACATGCATATCATTATGTATGCAATTTATGTAGTCACTGTTAAAAATATTCGGCTAAAAAAAACTGATTTCTGAACCAATATTGCATCTAATTACCTACTATTGATACACTATGGATTAATATTGTAGTTACCGTGAAATAAACACCATACAAAATTTCTCAATTTTCTATATTAATGTACTGTAATAACTTCAAGACATGACTCGTAATTAATGTATATTTTTATAAAACTTGGGTGTAATAAAAGCGGGGCTTACCTATATAACATTAAAAAAGTATTTTACTGATGCCGGCCAGCAGGAGAAAAAGATTGCAATAAGAATTTTAGCAAAAACCATAAATTTCTAATTACCATCAAAAAAGGATGTTTTCTACTCCTATGTTGCAGAATATATATATAAATATTATAAGATATATAAACATTATATATATAATACAAAATAAAGCAATTCGAGGACAAATTGTCCGTGGAAGAAATGTCCCTGGACGAAATGTCCGTTGGACGAAATGTCCGTTGGACGAAATGTCAGTTGACGAATTGTCCGTGCACACTCAATCATACATGACATTTATTAAACTCAAGTAATGTTTCTATGCAAAGAATAAATTTATTTAACATACTTACTCAAGTCCTTTATCTAATTCAGGTAAAAGAGTGGAGAATTTTTTTTTGTGATATTTTGACCAAAAAAATCATCAATTCATGGTTGTGGAAATCTGAAAATTCATTGGGACCATTAATTAAATCAAAATCCCAGGTTTCTTGAATATGATATTTCTTACATGTACCAATATAGGTGCATGTAATACTGTCTTTTCTAATAATTCCATGAATTTTATTTTTATATGAAATTTGGCTGTTTTGAGAAAAAACTTAAATTTTTACACGGCTTCCAAAGGGTTAATAAAAAAAATATTTGGAATTTGTTTGTTATAAAAACTTCCCACTGATCTCCTCTTTTATACTAGTCCAAATAAAAACGTCTACCATTATATACGAGTTTGGCAGAAGATTTGACTTCTCCTGACCGTGAAAGTAGACCAATCAAAATTACATTTATAATATCTTGTAGATACTATCAAGTTCTTCCTTTTGAGTGTTTATGCATCTTATTATGTTAAGTACTTATCTTTTTAGATCAGTTTTATTTTCTCTCACTCCGAAATATTTACAAATTTCAGTTTTTTACCTTTTTAACAAAATGGCCCGGAATGACCAAAAAAGGGATTTTTTCGCGGTTCATCCACCTTGGTGATGTGTAGGACCCTATAACTAATCAAACGAGGATGGATGTACCTCTCTCCCCAAAAATGATTTTTAAATCTTAACAAGGCCACTTTTTGAAATCTGCCTCTCTACTATATGTCAGATTTCTGATTTAAGACTCGTTTTTTTAAATATCTAGCTTATTAAATATTAAGGGGACCGTACTTGGTTTTTGAAGATATTTATCAATGAAGCTATACGGTTCTGAAGCTTAGTATCCTAATATAAAAAAGAATTGTCTATCGTTTTTGTTTCCTGGCATTTTTTCGATTAGACCCATAGAAAACGAGTTATTCGAATTTAGAACGTATTTCGATTTTTTTTTTCAAAAACATACTCCTTTTACAATTTTGAAGCTACGGCATTGGGGTTTCTTGCATCCGATTTTCCAAGAGATTACCTACAAAATTGTCTCCTTTGAATTTTGACTTTCGGAATTGTTTTCGGAAAAAAAAATGAGAAAATATAAATAAATGGATTTTTTTTAAATTCAAAATTTTGAAAACAAATTCGAAAATCAAAATTCAAAGGAAACCGTTTTGTAGAGAATTCCATGGAAAATCAAATGCAAAGAAAAAAACCAATGCCGTAGCTTCAAAATTGTAAAAGTAGTATGTCATTCAAAGTTGCCTCCCACCTAGCGCCGGTCTGACACCCAACACCTTTCCTTATGAGATATCGAGTGCCACTGCGCAGAATTGCAAACCAATACCTGTGCTTTGTGATCTGAGTTGGAGGTACTTTACCAGATATGGCGAGATAAATCATTATTACGGATTAATAGTGACTGATAGAGAGTGTGTAAAACATCTAGCGACTCCCCAATCCTCGCCTTGCCCCCCTCCCTTTCTCTTTCCTCCAGTGGGTTATAGTGACTCTAGATAAAAAAAAATGATAAAAATATGAGATTCCCCTAGTACGGTCCCCTTTAAATATGTAACAATACTAATATATATACATTGCTGTATGTTTAGAAACCCTGATCAGACGATCTGCTTCTCTTTAAGTTACGATAAAAGATTGTCTAAAATTTGATAGCTAGTATTTAGCCAACCTCAACCTGTTAAACTTTTAAAATTATTTAGTCTCTGAATAAACTTTACTCTTTTGTGATTTTGTTAAATAGATTTTATCCTAGTCACTGCATCGTCTTTCGTAATGTTACTTTGAATATATACAGCATTTTAATGTTATTAGCAAAATATATATTCTACAGCTTTTTTGCAAATTCTTATAGAACTAAAGAAATAGAATAAATGAATATATGTTAGAAATTGTAAACTTAGCAACCGATCGTAATAATAATAATAATGTTCTGATAATCAATTATGATAATGCGAGATATTTTTACAAAGTTTCTCGTTGTTAATCTTCTTTAATCCTGTATATCAATTGTTCAGAGTTACACCATTAGTGGATTAGAATTAAAAGTTATTCTGCAATGTAAAATGGATAAAATATTGTTCTGTGTTATCTGATGGTTAATCATTTTCGAAAATATTAGAAATATATTCATATTCATTCATAAGAAAAATATATGTATTCATGCATGTAACAGATTTACGAAATAAAATAAAATATTTAAAATAATTCTAGAAACTGTGGTTCACTTACGTCTCCGCAACTGTCGTCTCGGAACTTCCTTCATATGATATAAAATATTCAATATCAGTTTCTACAAGTCAACTTTACAATAAATTATTTGATGGTAAAGTCATATCGGTCATATCGGGTAAAGTATCTATGTTTTAATTAAACCCTATATTTACAAAATTTTACATCATATTTTCTCTGCATTTCGATTGCTGCCAGACTGCATTAGTTAAATATAAATAAAATGCAGCTTCAAAGTTATATAATATCTTGCTTTGTATTTATTTAAAGTCTAACATAAGTTATTTATTTCATCAATAGTAAAATCATTGGAGGATTTAAATAATGGAATTCAATTCTATTAATGGATGGATGTAACTAATTGAAATGGAATAAATTACAATAGGTTAATTACTTCCTGGAATAATCATCATATATTATTACTATAGGTAATTTCATGTGAAGAATTAATATTTTCTACTCAGAAACTAACGAAACTAGGGCTGTTCTGCTTCGTCGATGCTCCCTATTATCGACATCACTTTACATCTCGAATGAGTTCACACTATTCTAAAGATGGTTCTAAAAGATATTGGATTTCTTTATGCAGTTTATAAAAGATGGATATGCCTACTGAGATTGAAATCATAAATAGTGCTAAATATATTCTTAACACATCTTAGCAACTATGTGATAAAGCAGAAACCCTTAGTTTATTTAGCTGACGCAAATTAATCTAGTTTTGTATATACTTAAATTCTTCAATATAGTTGTATTATTAGTTCCAAATACAAAATCATTAGCAAATATGTCAGATACAGCAACAAAATATTGCAAAGGAGAAATCCTATAATTTTGATAGACTAAGGATTATGTTTTGATAGTCCATGCATATTAATTCTTGATGATGATCATTAATTCTGTATTATTTAACAATAAGCGGTTGAAGATGAACAATCTTTATACTCTTTATTTTTATAATGTCTAACTACTTTTTCCTACCTATCTTAAGATTGATAAGTATGTGATATTGATGAATTGATTTCATTTAAATCACTGGATTACCAAAAAATGGTCTGATGCAAGAATGGGATAGGTGTTCTTTTCTACTGACTGGGGTGTGCTGAATTCAAAATTATAAACAACTTTGTACTATCAACTCTAGTTTTCTAGCTTTTAAATAGTCTTATTTTAGTATAAACAGAGAATATATATGTACACACTTCAAGAGTTGCAGCAGCTTATAACATATAAAACAGGATAGCAGCCTAGATTCAGCAACCTAGACTTTAACAACTTTTCAATACAGGCTTGGTAATCTGGTACGCATGTGTTACCAAGGAAGCCATGCTTCTCATGCTCTAAATTAGGTAAAAACGGGTATATTGGTGCTTGCATCAATTTCTTTGCAAACCAGGGATATTTATTTGTTTAAATTTGGATATGCACGGATGTAGTTACCGACAGGTAATGATATCTTGGACTACATATCAGTAGAAGTACTGGCTGATTTTTTCTATAGAATAATATAGTAACAGTAATCCCAAATCATTCTCAGACTTAGCTATAAGTCCTTTATAGTCTATTTGTACTATTTTAGGTTGGTGATTTCATTTCATAATCCTATTAGCGCTAAGCTATTTCGATCACATTTTGCGATCCTCTATATTTCATAAACAATGATAAAATTATTACTTATAGGTAGTGTACATTTTTATGGTGTATTTCCAATTAATTGAAGCCATTTTAGAAATGCTATCTACTCTCAAATGAGGATGGAATGCAATTCTATATATTTTCAAATGATACATCATTTTCATGCACGATAGTATCACAGGTAGAGTAGTACTAAATCATTCTAATATGATCTAACACAATCCATCTAAATTCTAAAATGAATTATTATTGATGGATTATTCTGGAATTATTATAGTTCTATTTAATTAATCGTCATTCTTGTGTTATAGTTCGAGGACCGGATAGCGATTTATCTTTATTTATTTAGTGTAGTTTAACCCCTAAACTAACTCCGGTGATTCATCAAAAATTTACGAAGCTTTGTAATTTAATATATTTTTAACTCTTATAATTGTTCATGAAAGAAAACTTATGTTAAATCTAGATAGTAAAAGAAAAAGTATAATAATAAATCATCGTTTTCACTTATGAGGTATGAGTGTTGGAATAAATACTTGAAAAAGTATAATCTCGCTTCCCTATTTTTCACTCCAACCAAGTAAATCAAGATGGAGTCAAATGTCATCGTTGGAGAGAGAGGTAGGAATGAAACTGATAACCTGAAATATAATTTAATTCGGTTGAGTAAATCTACAGTGTCTTAATATTATCTCATAATATATTATGACTTCTTCGATGAAGTCTTGACATGAGTGAAAGAAGAGGGTGACTTAAATGTTATGTGCAATCGAATGAAGAAAAAAGAGATCTAGTCTTAAAAATCTTCGATAAGCGAAAATAGTTTGTTATCTCTATATTCAAATAGCATTTTGGTCCCAGTATTGATATAATCCTAATAGAAGATTAGGATTAGTCTCATCCTACTCTTCTTCGGCACCAATTTTGGTTTAACTTAACATACAATGAATGTTCAATTTTGTTCATTCACACTGAAAACACACTGACTGATGAAATCTGTTCGTAGGAGAATTTTACTTCCATATCAGACTCTTCTAATTTCAAAACGGTTTAATTATTCCTACGCGGCTCATAAAATTAAATATTCATAGACTGAATATTGCGGTCGTATTTCTTATCACACTTTACTGTGCTTGATTGTTGCGGAAATTGTTTCTGGAGAAAAATCACAGGTATAACAGGATGGAGTTAATTACCGAAATGCGCCAAACACTTAACAAATTATGTAAGAAATATTTTAATTGAAGATGGAAAGTATTTTTAGTCATTAAATTATTTGTTATTTTTAAATCATTTCACACATTTCGTGATGAAGAGTTATTTTCACATTTTTAGGCTTTATATATATTATTTATGAAATCAACTGTAAAAATACCTACAATTTATAAAGTGGAGGAAATTGAATCAAAGTTTTAGAATGCATTTAAATATATTGTAAAGCAAACAGGAAAAAAGGATTCATTCAACATTTGTTAGCAAAGAGTTTTTCGTCCAATCAGACTTACGTGAAATGGAACTTCAGTAAAAGTCATTAAGTTTTAGTAAGGAGTCTAATTGATAGATATATCCGTTACCCAATATATGTAACTATTGAAAATATTCAATTTGTTTGATTGATTATTCACCCCTTTTTGCCCTTCTATTTCTGTCTTGCAATGCAGAACATCTTTCAATAACAAGTCATCAACCGTCACTTGCAAACGCATTAACGGATCAACTGATATTATATTTGTTCTGACTAATCCGTGAGAGAGCGCTAGAAATATAGAGAATGTTTGAAAGCCACTTGAAAGCCAATTGTTGGGGGGGATTAAACTGTCCGGAGACATCATCATCTCTTGCATTTATTATTGTCAAAGATATACGGAATACATGCATTGATTTAGAAAGGGTGAAAGTTATGACATATGTTGTCATAGCTGTTTTTGAATTGAAATCTAAGATGGCATTTCGTTCAGAAATGAAGTATTCAATCTCTCGATGTCAATGGTAAGTGTATAAAGATATCATGGTTTTCATAATTATAATGTTGAAGTGGATCATCGAATAATGCTGGGATACAAAAATGAACACTATGAAAACACCATAAAAGACAATAATCTTCAGTTCAACAAATCCACTGATATTCCATACCTCTTTGAAGAATTAAATTATAATTAACTTTTCAAAGGAATTTGAAAACCTTTTAAAAATATAGATACCAGATCAATATATGATGAATAAATAGAACTTATTCAGATGGTTCATTAAACAATTATATATGTATAATCTTAGAACTACACTTATTGACAGTCTAACTTTATTTATTAAATTATTTTGTAAAGATCTTTACAAAACGCATAAATCAAACCTTTTCTTGTGTTATCATACCAATTCATTTATATCCATTAATAGCATTCTGCATATCTTTTGCTACAATCTGAATCTAGTGGATCATAAATCATGAGCTAAACAAGCTGGAAGTTTATTTTCGCTCATTCATTCTTTTCCTTTGAGAATTAATTGAAAGGAAAAATGAGTAAAGAATCTATTGGACATTTATTTTATGAGTGAAAAGTCTATAACCAAATAGATCCAAAATAGAACCAAATAGATCCATTACCATTTAATTTATATGAAATGTCACACAAAATTATTTGAATATTTGATTTGTTCATGTATGGGTGTTGCTCACAAACAAAAGTACACGTAAATCATTATTTAGTTTCCGATATTATCTAAAACTAGATTCCAGTTCGACAAGTGAAATCCCATCAAGCAAAACATCAATTGGTTTATTGTATGTTATTTGCCAGGCACCAATACCACCTTTATAGGCTTCCAATATGAATGGCAAACAGTAGAGTATTTTAATTGCACCTGGAAGCTTTCCAGGCAATTCATCATTGTCTCTCAAGTGTGAACACTGTGATGAATGGAGCCTCTGGTATATTGTTAGAGTGATTGCTATTGACTACTTGTCCCACACTGAAAATTACTAGCGGTAGATATGGCCAATTGATTCTGAATACAGTACAACTCCTATACATATAAAGTCCTGTATAGTGAAACTCTCTCTTTAGTACAGTCCTGATTAAGGGAATGCCCTGTATAATGAATTAATTTTTACTAAGAGAAAATATATCAAGTAGTATGTCATAAAATGGTCATTTTTAATGCCTCTCATGATTTATTTTTAATGAAATAGCTAAGCATATGTATCAGGCAAACTACAGCAAGTATCAGGCAGACTGCAGCAAGTATCAGGCAGACTACAGCAAGTATCAGGCAGACTACAGCAAGTATCAGGCAGACTACAGCAAGTATCAGGGAGACTACAGCAAGTATCAGGCAGACTACAGCAAGTATCAGCCTCAGGGAGACTACAGCAAGTATCAGCCTCAGGGAGACTACAGCAAGTATCAGGCAGACTACAGCAAGTATCAGCCTCAGTGAGACTACAGCAAGTATCAGGCAGACTACAGCAAGTATCAGGCAGACTTCATCAAGTAACAGGTAGACTACAGCAAGTATCAGGCAGACTACAGCAAGTATCAGGCAGACTACAGCAAGTATATTGCATTTGTAAATTATGACTGAATATTAAATAACTCTAGAAACCATAATTATATCGTAAACGGATGTCATATATTTATGGTAGATGAATTAGGTTGCCAAACATCAATTAGGTTATCAGAAATAATTATATTGTGTTTGTGGAAGAGAATCAACAAAAAATAAAATAGAATTTTCAATGGAATACGAAAATTTTCCAGGTACAAAATATTACAAAGTCTGATACATTTCCTCGAACATTATAACGCTTAATAACTTAGGAATTTGGCACTTCAATTTATTTACCCAGCTCTTCAGTTTCGTATTTCTTCTTGTTGGTGCACCAAATGGACCAACTCTCTCTGATGAAGAGTTTACCGCACTGCAACTCGATTATAAACCGATTTTTCTGAAATGGGCAACGAATTGCGGCTTTGATGGATTGAAAATTACTTCCGTACCGATTGGCAGAACTCTCAAACACCTGCGGGCAAATTATGGGTGTGTCGTAATTACAGAAAATATTATATGTAGAACATTGTCGATTAATGAACTTAAAGGTGAATATTTATCGTATTTTTATCGATATATTTTAATTTCTTGAATAATTTTCGTTCGGATTAATTATTGTCAGTAAAGAAATAATCATATCAGAATATTTTTTGTGTACTTAGGCATATTAAATCCTCTTCAAATCTTTTCATCACAAAAGCAAAAGATTCATTCTTGAACGACTTTAGAAATGTTCTTCATCATCAAAAGAAGTTCTGAGAATGTCTGACCTCAGCTGAAATCATTCCTATTTTGCTTGGTTCAATCAAAGGAAAGAACTTTGATTTGTGAGCCTGAAAGGGATTTCTTATTGAAAAATCAATGAGGTATTCCAACTCTCATAGAATTACTGATTATCATATAGAATCATTAACATTATTACTGCAGATAAATAATATATAGGTAGAATGATGACAACTGTATAACTTGTTATGATTTTCGCTTAATAATAGGAAATTTATAATTACGGTTCAACAAATTATTACTTTCTCTTCAATTTTACTACATTTATTAATCAGTTTTGAAATTATTTCAATAGGCAAATTTTGAATCCTATTACTCTTTATTTCAATTACTCTTGCATTAATATTTGTTAATATAACATCCCACACCCACATCTAAGAGACAGTTAAATTTTTAAGGAATAGTGTATTAATCGTCAAAAATGATTGACTGTTATTTTTCAGATTTTTAATTTAGATTAATTTAGATTTCAGATCAAATCTGCATTTTTTATCTGTCAATTTAGCCGGATTTATCTTTTTCCGTATGTTTTTCGGTTTTACACATTTTCAGTACACCTGATTTTACGGTCTTCAATTTTTTTCCTGATTTTACTATTTTCTAGATTTATCATCTTTCTGTTTTTTTCGCATATTCATATCATGTATTTTTCCGTTTTCCTCATTCTTCGTAAATCCATATTTTTTTTATTTTTCGTATTTTTCTTGATATCTGGTTTCCAGTATTTTTATATCTTCCGTGTTTTCCTGTTTTCCGTATTTTTCAGTTTTCCGATATTATGTTTTTTTGAAATTCTTCTATTTACGAATTCTCCGGTTTTCCGTATTTTCTTGTGTTCCAAATTTTTCCGTCATCCGAGTTTTAGTAATATGTACCATGTCTATGTTTCGTAGCTTAAATGTTAAACCGTTTATACACATACACCACTGTGTAGTGTGTATATGAACTGTATAGGGTGATAGGAAGACATTGTGAAGTTATTATAAACATCATTCGGAAGATTTCTCTATCTCCGATAAACATACAGTTATTTATTATTTCATTCGCATAACTATCAGACACATAACTTTTTTTGTTTCTGATCTTGATTAGCGTCATCCATATGCCCCTCGCCGATCCCTCTCTTCAGTTTCCCCATCACATTCGACCTATTTTTTTACAGTAGAAGTTGTCTCTAACATTGTATCTGAAGTTTTTTCCAAAGATCATTAGTATGCATGTCCAGGGATTTCCTTAAAATACAATTCTTTCAAACTCTAGTGGGTTATAGACATGAGTATCAGGAGCAGCAGACTCGATGGGTAGAAACTTTCCTCGTTACTCAGTATTGTGAAATAACCAATAGAGTCATGAAGTTTGGTATTTTCTTAGTTATTTCTTTTATTCTTCCATTGTACACAGTCGGAAAAAATATATCCGCTGCAGTTGGGAAATAAACTTTTTAGATATTGTAAAATTGTCATCAAGTTCTTCCCAATCAGAATGTTTACACTGTTAAATTCTAAATAGTGATCTTATTTTTGTGGTGAATTATTTTATCGCCGGGGATCTAGTCCGAATTTAGGATTTGTCTGAATTTAATTTATGAAAATCACGATATGAGTTTCGTCGTATAATTATTCTGGATCGTAAATAGATGATACATAATGTCCGTTTTTAATCGCTTATCAATACATGGTTTTATTATAATATAAACCAATTCATAAGGAAGAATGAAGAACTTCATTATTATGTACCTATCATTTATAATAGTATACCAGACGAATTAAAATATTATAGAAACCCAAAAGTCTTCAACGTGTCTCCATGAACGTTTTTCGGTCAAATATTAATATTAGCCTCATTTTAAAATAACCAGGTACATTAAATTAGTTTTATTTTGCCTAGTTGATAAGGAATAAATCTGTGATATAGGTAGGGAATTTTAGGGAATGGTCGGTTATTAAATATCTGTAGTTACATTTTTATAAATAAAATAACCAATTTGTGTCCCAATTTGTATCGGAGAGGAAGATGGGATAAGTCCCAATCATTTTCCCTTGAAAACATTATAATTATATGGGGTGAAGAACGTAAAAAAAATTATAACGGGGATTTTGCAATTCCTTTTGTTTCTCATGAATTTTGTTCTGTTGGTTGAGCAATTACTGTTGAAAAATACTACAGTACTCAGATAGATAAAAATAAATAATAAATATCTACCTTATTAGTTGATTCCAATAAAGAACAAAATGTATACAGTAAAACTCTCAAGTTATGAAGGTCTTCGTTATGAAGCACTCGAGTAATGATCGAATGACCTGAGTTATGAAATGCACATGAGTTATGAAGTATTTTCTATGTTTAAATTATAGAAAACGATATATTGCATGAATTTCGTCCTAGTTATCCCTCAAAGCAATAGTTTTCTCGGAGATTTAAATCATAGAGACTATCAGTGTACCTGAGTTATGAAGTAACCAATACTTCTTAACTTAGGAGATTCACTGTATTGAACAATATGGATGCTGTTCAGGAAGCAACAGCAGCCCAGGAAGCAATATGCTTAATGGGCCATACTGTTCCGGATTTACGTATAATTTTAATTTTTGTTGACAATGGGAATGGAATCTCGATATTCCTACCTAATTGTATGGGAGTTTGTTTGAAAAAGATGTATATATATTTTATTTTAAATGATTTTTTTAGTCATGGTTACCAGAGATTGACAATCTCTTGTGCTTACTTTTCCTTAATTTGCGTTCATATTGGTGCACAATGAATCAAATTTTTCGTCAAATATATACTATTATTATCAGCACAAGACTCAGAGCCTTGTTTCATATCATTGAATTTTCAGTAAGGAAAAGTCAATGAAAAATTAGAGCGATTGAAACTGTTTGTCTTTTAGTGAAGACTGTCCAAATAACTGATTCAGAGCAAGGTGGAGATTGGAGAGGTCATAGCACCATTTTAGCGGTAAAATGTTTATGTATCAGATGGGAGGAATAACCTCAAAGAAGGGAGTGATGTGTCGAAGATGAATTCAACTTTAAGAATAAAATTTGGTTTCCAAAGATATAAAATATTCCACTGCATTTTGAAACGCAGATCGTCATGGAGATTTGGAAAATAAGTTAAATTTTCTATTCTAGGAGGATTCATCTTTATTTCATTGAAGAATTAATTACCAATGGATGTTAATAATCCTTATTATCGTTGTGTGTTCCCCCAAAAAAATACGCGAATACGAATTCGTAAGTTGTTGCAAGGCAACAAAACTAGAAATAATTGAAGCTGGAATTATTATATTCCTAGACAGTATTTTATGTTGAGCATTCAACCTGTCCAGTATATTTCAAGTGTTAGCATTCAAAATGCAACCAGGACTAATGGCATATCTCATATTCACTGACCACCTCCCACATTCTCATTATTTTACCCCATCCACAATGTGCTCTCTAGACAACCGTCCCGAAAAATCCTACCTCAGTCAAGTAGCCCTCAACCATAACTAATGAATCTAAACATGTTTTAAAACTCTTTAGAAGGGTCCATCTATAAATAATCTATATATTCTTATATTTAAAGGGAGATTTTCGAGAATATAAATGGGCTCAGTTAAAAAAAAAACTAAACAACATATTGAACAATGGACATTGAAAATGCTGCTTCATATATGAAAAAAAATTGGTGTTTCCTAGAAAATATGAGTTCACCGTAATTTTATAATAAGAAGGAAGAACTGACAATCAAAACTTCTCATCCTTTACATCCATTTAATATATTTCATCTTTGATATTTCAGAATTTTATGATAACTATAGGGCAAATTACGAATTATCGGTCAGTTTCATATCTTCGGTCAAAGAAAGAAAAAATTATATTACAATTGTTATTTGATTTTTATTTTAGTTGGTTTCCATGATACCTGCAGGTATCATGGAAACCAACTAAAATAAAAATTAAATAACAATTGTAATAAAGTTTTTTCTTATATGACCGAAGATATGAAACTGACCGATAATTCGTAATTTACCCTATAGCATTCAAACTTACATAAAAAATACAAAATACACTGTGAGGTATTTTGAGGAAATATCATAACATTTATTTTATAGTAAAATTCAACAATTTAGAAAGTATATGAAAAAGTTAGTGTAGCTATTCAAAATTAAAATCAGATTAGATATTGTTTGAGCTTAGCCAGAGCTTGAATTTAGTCTTGCAGGTACAAAATTGATTACCTATATTCAAATCATTAGGTATTATGTTCCGTAGCCTGGAGGCAGAGTAAATAACATTGGATTTTGAAGTTTCACATCTATAGCGGGGTAATTTAATCTCATTGCTAGTTCTCACTGTGTAAAGATGACGATTACAATTATTAGTTACATAGTAACAGAGATCTCCATCATATCCTACCTCATTAATCGCTCTGAACATATAAAGAACAAGACTGTACATTAATACATGACCAATCTTTAACATTTTAAGATCTGCAAACGAGTTCTCAGTATGGTGGAGATAAGGTACCCTTCTTATTATTTTGCAGCATTACCCCAAATATTGATACACTTATTGATACACACAATAGAATAGTAGATAGTTTAGCAACATTCATGGGTACATATTCACCGACTCTACCTAGCACTTTCACTGACTTAGCTACTTTCTCTGAAATCCTACTTATATGCTCGTCAAATCTGAGATTGAGATCCAGGTTGAGACCGAGATACTTGACACAAGAGACCCTTTCAATTACCTTCTGATCAATACAAATTGGATTCAAATAAATGTTACCTTTCTACGAAAATAGAAAATACTTAGTTCTACCAAATTTAGAGTTATTTTATTGTAATAGAGCCACTTTCGAACCTTGTCTAACTGTTCATTAATTATTATGTGCATGTCATGAACAGACTGGCGAGGAAAGCTGTATGTAATGACAGAATCATCTTCAAAAAGGTTGAAATTGAAAATAAGAGTGCTGTTAGGAAAGTCATTAATAAATATTAAGAATAACAAAGGTTCAATTGTGCTACCTTTTGGAACACCACAATCCAAACCAGTCAACCCAGACTCGCATCCATTAACAGTTGTGGACTGACTACATTCAGACAGATAAAATTTGAATAGCAAGCCAGATTTCGAAACAAATCGAAGGCTTCTTTGAAATCCAGAAAAATAGTAAATACTAAATTTCCTTCATCAAATTCGTTGGAAACAGGCCTCAACAGATTAATTATTGCTTGTTGCGTCGACTTGTTTTTTTTCTGAAACCGAACTGTTTATCAGAAAGTATATTATTGAAGGATAGATAATTTACCTACGATCAGTAAAAGAGATCTGTATAAAAACCTTCTCAGTTTCAACGGATTGGGAAAATTCCCTTGCCAATTTTGGCTATAAATTCCCAAATAAAAATGACGACAATTGTTTAGTACTGTAGACTTTACTCTCTGTAGATAAATAGAGCAGTATGAATATTAAAATCAAATCAAAATGATTTTATATAATATTCCTAATACTTATCTCCCATTTTCTGCAGACTGGTCTAAAGACCATGTGTAACTAATAGGTAAATTTCACACTTTGTCTGACATAAGCCAAATCTCACCCAATATCTTGCTCCAAACTAATTTTATTCATTATAGGAAATTTTAAGCTAAAATTAGTATGGTATTATCAGGGAAACAATAAACGAGGTCACTTTGAATTTTAGATGCAAAAACCGTGGAGTTTTTAGTCAAAATTCTGATATATGACAACGTTGCATAGGATAAGCTCCGCCTTCTTGTAGTGTTGGGGAAAAGATGCCAAATAGTAAAAAGTTTATGTCAACTTAGAAGCCAATTAGTGAATTATCTTATAATATTGAAAGTTGGCCAAGAGCAGCCATCACAGTAGGTTGTGTACTGCTGCGCTCTGATTGCGACCTTGATCTTCTGATGGGCTTTAAGTACCTGTTCACCTCTGTTTCTGCTTGCTCAGCACTTTGTTTATGCTGCCCTAGTTATCACCTTCTGCCTGCTGTGACACCTAACTTCCTCTTCTTTAGCTTTTCGCGGCACGCTTGGGTGACAAGCAGTCAATCAGTTTGTTTAGTTGGTAGGACGTGTACAATCAGGTCAGCTGAAAACTTCCTTAACCCACTAGTGAGCATATGGCAGAAAGGGACCGTTGTGTGTCATGTTCTCTTATTAACATCAGGAAGCGGACTGTTGTGTGCACTTGTTGCAGAGATGTTTTTCACCTCTCTTGCGTGGGTCTGTCTAGGCGCCAAGCAGATGCTATCCCTCGATGGTCATGTGTGTCGTGTCTGGGGCGGGGGGTGATAACACCACAACCCGCCACAGATGCGACGATTGATTTGGAGGCATACATCTCTCGGTGCCGTAGAAGCATGAAAGTACTGAGGATAGTCCCTAAAGGAGCCATCTTTTGCGTAGCGGACGCGTTGCAAAAGTTACTTGAAAGAGTAATTCAGGAGGGAACCCCCATTGCGTGGGGTAGACTCTTGAGCTTTTGCTATTGGGCTCACAGGAGTCCCGGACAACGCAGTTCGGAAGCAAAACGGAATACTTCGTTAACAACGGAAGTGAAAAGACAGGTTGCGTCTTTCATGGAAGAGCACCTGTTAATCATTCCGGAGGAGGGTGCTTTAGGTGTGGGAACAGTGAATAAGGATGTTCAACTGGGGAAGCGTGTGTCGGATAAGTTGTCTGAAGGAGACATTACCGGAGCAGTGCGTCTGTTGGCTTCGTCGTCGGAGATTTCGCCTGAAAATGACGAAACTTTGACGGCTCTCCAACGGAAACACCCTCCTGCTCCTGAGGACCTCTTGTTGCCTGCAGGGCCAGGGGATGACTGCCAGCCGCACGTTGCCAGTGAGGAAGACGTCAGAAAGGCCTTGTCTTCGTTCAGGAAAGGCTCAGCGGGGGGTCCCAATGGGTTACGTCCGTGTCACCTGCAGTCTCTTGTGTCCCGTAAAGCTTCTGAGGCAGGCGCCAGGTTACTAACCACCCTAACGATGTTCGTTAACCTCATTTTGAAGGGGGATGTTCCAGAATTTGCTAGACCGATATTCTATGGAGCCACTTTGACTGCTTTGGGGAAAAAGGACGGAGGCGTGCGTCCTATTGCTGTAGGGAACACTTTGAGACGTTTGGCTGTGAAAGTAGGGTCACGTCCCATGATAGCTAGTCTTGGAGAATCCTTGCGCCCTATACAGTTAGGGGTTTCAACTCGAGGTGGCTGCGAAGCGGCAGCTCATGCTACTCGCAGATATCTTGGGTTGGAAGGTAAAAAGGTTATTTTCAAGATTGACATGGCCAATGCTTTCAATAGCCTACGACGAGATGTGTTCCTGAATGCGGCTAAACAAAGGACTCAGGGGCTTTATAGACTGATTTGGCAGGCTTATTCTGGTCCAACAACACTTTTTTATGGGGGGACAAACCTCGTATCCGCTACGGGTTTACAGCAGGGCGACCCTTTCGGTCCAGCTCTCTTCTCTTTGGGAATTGATGAGATAACGCGAAGGGTGGACACTGAGTTGAATGTCTGGTTCACCTGAAAAGGTGTTCACTTGTTTGCAGCGTCTAATCAATGACCTTGCTGAAGTTGGACTGGATATCAACCGAGAGAAGTGTGAGCTGATTTTGCTGAATCATTCTGAGGAAGAATCAATAATTACGAGGAATCTATTTGAGGGGTTGATGCCAGGATTGAGGGTCGTTCCAGTGGAAGATTTAAGCTTGCTGGGAGCACCACTCATGGAGAGGGGCATACCAGCAGCTGTTGCTGAGAAGAGGGAGGATTTGGAGAGGCTTTCGTCAAGGTTGAAACTGATTGAGAACCATCAAGCTTTTGCTTTGCTCAAGAACTGTTTTGCCTTGCCTAAGCTCCAATATATCCTACGTGCTTCACCAGCTTACAGGAATAGTGAGGATCTTTCACAGTTCGACAGGGTCATTGTGTCAGCCCTTTCGATGGTTACCAACGTTAAGTTTGAGGGAGACTCACTTGTGCAGGAATCGTTGCCCGTACGGTTTGGGGGGTTAGGAATCAGGATGTCTAAGGACATTGCGCTACCCGCATTCATTTTTCCCTTCATGCTACCGTGGATTTGGTTAGATCCATTCTGTGCAGAACACAGATTGGGGATGACCGAGAGCTTGGAGCAGCAGTGGATAAATGGCAAAGTGAGGGTTTAGCCTTAGCTGAGGGAGCTAATGAGAGTCGGCAGAGGTCATGGGATGATCCTAAGTCGGTAGCGACTGTGGCCAGACTGCTCGAGGAGGCTGATCAATTGTCTAGGGCACGTCTGCTGGCATCTGCATGTAGAGAGAGCGGACTTTGGTTACATGCGCTTCCAGTTCCTACACTTGGAACGCTACTCGACACAGAGTCTTTTCGGGTTGCGATTGCGCTACGTGTTGGTGCGGACATCTGTGAGCCACACGTGTACCGATGCGGCCAGAGGGTGGATTCAAGGGGACTTCACGGTCTATCATGTCGCTACAGTGCTGGACGCCATCCGAGACATGCAGCCCTGAATGATGTTATTAGGAGAGCTTTGATTTCGGCTGGTATCCCTTCAGTGCTTGAGCCTCTGGGGGTTGATAGGGGTGATGGTTAGCGGCCTGATGGTATCTCAGTCTTCCCTTTTACAGATGGGAGGTGTCTTTGTTGGGATGCAACATGTGTAGACACTTACGCGGCGTCTCACTTGATCGACTCGGCATTGTCACCTGGTAGCGCAGCCAAGGAGGCGGAGAGGAGGAAGCGACGCAAATATGCGGCTCTTGGCATTCGATATCGGTTCGAACCCATAGCGGTGGAAACGGCAGGTAGCTATGGTGAATAGACAGGCGCACTCCTTACTGAAATCGGCCGTCGCATTACCGATGTCACTGATGATGTGAGAGAGACCTTTTGGTTAGAGCAGAGAGTTGGTTTGGCAGTTCAGAGGGGCAAAGTTTTCAGTATCCTGACGTCAGTCAAGGAGAAGTATGATGACCGCAGTTTGGGTGTTGCCCTGTGACCTGCTATAGGCACCTCACAGTCGGTTGGAGGCCACTACCATTGGCGATGGTCGGAGCCATGGTCGTAGAGCAGAGAAGCTTATCTTTCATTTTTTAATGTTCATTGTCTTAATAAAGATAATTGCTTTTTTTTAATTATTTAAAGAAGGTTTGCTTCTTCTGGCAGGGGGCCTTTAAAAAAAAAAATATATATATTGAAAGATAGCACGAATCAAACTATATCGTATTAAGGGGACCGTCCCTAAATTTTGTAAACAAATTTATTAATAAAGCTACGGTTATGAAACTTAGTTCCTAAATATAAAATTGAATAATATTATGTTTTGTTCATGGCATTTTTTCGATTAGACGCATAGAAAACAAGTTATTCGAATTTCGAACGAATTTCGAACTGGGTATTCAAACATGTACTTCTAATACAGTTTTGTAGCTACGGGTTTGCGGTTTTTTTCATACGATTCTCCTGATTATTCTCTACAAAAGCCTGAGGATCGATTTTTGAATTTCGAATTAGTTTACGAAAAATTTGATTTTTCGTGAAAAAACTAAAATTTTCAAAAAAAAATTTGAGAATCGAATGAAATGAATGAAAAAACTGCAAACCCGTAGCTACAAAACTGTATTAGGAGTACATGTTTGAATACCAAAAAGTTAGTAATTTTTCAACTGCAAGAAAAATGAGTTCAAAGTTTTTATTTGGACTATGTATGGCACTAAATCCCCGCGGGGCGAAGTGCCCCGCTATTACTACTCAAAGGTAGTGGGTATCACTTGGCGCCACCCAGCTCTCTGTAGTAAAGTTTTACATAGCCAAACAACAACCGCTACAGAAAAAAAAAAAAACAACAAACAACGAACACCCATCAATATCCTCCGGGTTGATAGTCATGGGAGGGTCCAGCCTCATCACGCCGACGACGCTTCGGTGTCATCTTTGCTGGTGTACTAGCCTCACTATTCCTTCTCTTCAGAGTTGTCTTTTCAGTAGAAAAACCCAGACGTGTCAAAAGAAAGCCATGAACATTACCAAAGTTATGAACAAGAGCTGTATCAGTAGTGACGAACTGAACTCTGTCGAGTTTAGCGTCCTTCACTTTGAGAACTCTAGTCCACAACTGCCAGATCTATTTTATTAGAATGCTTCTGAGAGGCTAACTTTGAATAACAGTTAGCCAATTGTGAAACAATGATGTAATTAGCAGCCACTTAGCTAGGCGCGCATGTGCCAAATCTAAGAGTTAGGCGGCTCACCCACGCTGTGCCAGATGTAATGGCGCGCCAAATTCCAAGCTCCCAACCCCTGTGGAAGGAGAGGGGGGTGATAAACAGCTGATTTTTCTTTGTGAGATCATTCTTAGTAATATAAACTAGCTATTTAAGCAATAAAAAAAATATTGAAAATATAGTGATTTAATCACGGACCGTCCCCTTAATAAATAAATTACATTTCGATTGAAGATTATTTGAACTATCAGGCCTTCGACAAAATAACTATATTTATAAAAACTATTGCACTGAACTATAACACTAGTCGTGTATTTCTCATAATTTTTTTCGCGTGTAACTGTGTGAGCAACTACAGGAACAGTTATTTAACAATTTTTAAAAGTGGTTTACCCACAGATTTCATCGCATATCAAATTCTAATGAAATAGTAACTACATTGCATAGCACAACACGAACAACTGTTAGGCATCACTTGATATAATATCAATCGATTTTTTTCATGCACTTAATTATTGACAGAATAACCAGCCATTCCATACAATCAGTTAGTAAGACAATCATTGAATTATTATTTGCAACAGTCGTATCTAAGAGAGTATGAATAGTTTGAAATATTTTTTTTTGAGGAGCAAGAACTAAGGTAAATACACAATAGCCAATATGACACAGAACCTGATAGCTAGTAGAAAGAGATGCTCGATGTTCGACTTTAGAAGTTCTAACTTCATATCTATGATAGAACATCTTTTTGTAATTAGCTATCGGCTGCTGTGTCAAATCAGCTGTTGCTTATTTACCTTATTTCAAATTTTAATGTCTATAGTTAGTTAATTATGCAATGTCTATAATATCCCCGATTAATATAATGGCTGATTTGGTTGAATTGGCTTTTGTTCAAATATTTTAATAATTGTGCGAAAAAAAAAAAGATAAAAAGTAGAATATATAGTTACTATGGGTATAAGTAAAGCCCCACCTAGGCTACCGATGCATAACAAAAGAGATTTCTACAAACTCCTAAAATTAGCTGACATATTCATTGCTTAATAACACATTTAAAAACCCTTTTTTCCAAGGAACGGAAACTTGTTTTAGTTTCTATATTTATTTTATTTAAAACAATTCTCGAATAAAATTTGCACAATGAAATAAAGGTAACGACGTTTTGTCTCACTACTATAGACATTTTCAAGTTAATCTGTAAATATAATGATGAAATGTTAAAATATTAATAATAAATTGAATAACACGGAAAGTAATATGTATGCACACAGCAGAGAGACTGCCATGTGAATAGTGCCTAATGAATATAATGAAATAGTTTAAGAGAAAAGAAAATAAGAGAGATATAGGAAAGTAGTTTATATGGGATGTATATGAGATGAACAGTTCGATAGTGTGACCTGCCTAAGGTAACGATAGAGTTACCATTGTCTGTGGCTGACACAAGAAAAAACTGCTCTACCTAGTAAGGTCTGATTATAATATGAAAAATAAGGATAAAGAAGAGCTATAGTTAAAATATTCACAGAGCAGTCATACTAAGGTAAACATACATACAACAAATAAAATTACAAAATATTGGTACTAGTCTAATAACAGATAAATGGACCGTGCTACAATACATTAATAATTACATGAAATGTGATGTGTTTAATTGTTTATGCAATTAGTATTATTTATATAAATTAAGAAATTGTGATAGTTCGTTGAATTTTACATTAATGTAGGCATTCTGCTCTCGGAAGGCATTCTGCTCTCAATTGCCTCATCAGACCATATCTGAATGCATCCCAAATTGTTAAATCAGGCACAGAGATAATATCGCAATTCGAAAACATATCACTAAACACTAATGAATGCCTCGTCTCACTTGATGTAGAATCATTATTCACCAATGTTCCGGTAACTGAAACAACTGATATCATTATAGAATCAGTTTACAGTCATGACAGCCTTCAACCCCCTAAAATTGATAGAAAGATTTTGAAACAACTACTGGTAATATGTACAACAAAAACACCTTTTGAACACAATGGCCAAACCTTCATCCAGTCTGACGGAGTTAGCATGGGCAGTCCACTTGGACCCACCTTCGCAGACTTTTATATGTCCCACTTAGAGAACAAGCTCCTCTCAGAAACAAGAGCAAGCAATCCGAGATTTTACAAAAGATACGTAGAAGACATAATAGCAATCTTCAATAACAAGCGCCATATTAAACTCTTCAAGCAACGACTACAAAAATCATCCGTTCTACAATTCACACATGAAGAAATGGAAAAGAATGCATTTCACTTTTTAGACGTCAAATCATCCATGGACCCTAATAGAAAATTCACAACTTCAGTCTATATCAAACCTACAGATACTGGATCATATAGCAACTACAATAGTCATTTACCTGTATCATATAAAAAGTCCATTATCAAGACCCTAGTACATAGAGCACTGAAATACTCGTCAACATGGGAATCCGTCGATCAAGAATTTAATAGAATCAAACAAACCCTGGCCAATAATCAATATCCACAAGCATTAATAGAACAAATAATAAATAATGCATTGGAAAAGCACTTATCACCTGAAAACAACAACACAGAAGATCAAATTCAGCTATACGTCAGACTAAAATCCATTGAAAAATTTAAGCAAGACAAAAAACAACTTAGATCAATAGTCAAACAGCACGTCAAACCAACAAACCCAGACCAAAAAATTAACATCACCCCATACTACAAGCCATCAAAACTCATTTCCAGCTTCTCTACAAGACCCCGCAAGAATCCTCTGGAGACAACACACGTGGTGTACCAATTTAATTGTCCGGTTGACAGATGTAACTCTGTATATGTCGGGTACACCACGTGTCGTTTGGAACGAAGGATTCAACAGCAGCAGCAGCATCCATAGTCACCTCCAGACCGACCATCCAGATCATCCACCACTTGAACCACCAGTAATACAGTCATCTTTCAAAATAGTCCATTCCAATAATAACATAGTTGATATCAAAATACTAGAAGCCATTACCATCCGAGAGCAGAATGCCTACATTAATGTAAAATTCAACGAACTTTCACAATTTCTTAATTTATATAAATAATACTAATTGCATATCTATATCCCATAAACAATTAAACACATCACATTTCATGTAATTATTAATGTATTGTAGCACGGTCCATTTATCTGTTATTAGACTAGTACCAATATTTTGTAATTTTATTTGTTGTATGTATGTTTACCTTAGTATGACTGCTCTGTGAATATTTTAACTATAGCTCTTCTTTATCCTTATTTTTCATATTATAATCAGACCTTACTAGGTAGAGCAGTTTTTTCTTGTGTCAGCCACAGACAATGGTAACTCTATCGTTACCTTAGGCAGGTCACACTATCGAACTGTTCATCTCATATACATCCCATATAAACTACTTTCCTATATCTCTCTTATTTTCTTTTCTCTTAAACTATTTCATTATATTCATTAGGCACTATTCACATGGCAGTCTCTCTGCTGTGTGCATACATATTACTTTCCGTGTTTTTCAATTTATTATTAATATTTTAACATTTCATCATTATATTTACAGATTAACTTGAAAATGTCTATAGTAGTGAGACGAAACGTCGTTACCTTTATTTCATTGTGCAAATTTTATTCGAGAATTGTTTTAAATAAAATAAATATAGAAACTAAAACAAGTTTCCGTTCCTTGGAAAAAAGTGTTTTTAAATTTGAAAAAATAAACGCTGATTTGATATTTCTTTAATAACACATTCATTTGCATGAACTATGTAATAGTTAAACTTGTAAGCTAGATCTATAACTTTGCATTGAACGGTATATCCCTATATAACACCATCTTCCATAACGGGAAGTAGTGTTGGCAATATTAATTTTTTGACGTGGTAGAAAGGAGAAGAGGCTATTGATAAATACTTTAATTTGATTGCTGGATTTCAGAACCTAGAGAACGTATCTACAGTTCGATCTCAGTCTTCCACCTCTCTTTTCAAGATAGCTTTTATGGAGTCTTCAATTTTGCATAGTAAAAGAAATTAAAATGAAACTATTTTGAAAAGTTATAGATAATTTTTCTCTGAAAACTTAACAAGTATAACTTGCCGCTTCTTTCTTTTTGTCTTATTTTTACCGTTTTTTTTTTGGCATTTATTAAATTTAATTGATAAACCATTTTTTCCATGAACAAGATTTCTGTTGAATTGGATCAAATTGTAGTCCCCCTATAACTTCGGTCCCTTCTGTACCATGAATTAAGTTCACTATTATAACCATTGTCACTATTTATAAATGAATAACTGAAAAAGATTTCAATCAAATTGCCTGAAATTTAGTTGGACAATTGGTCAATATCCAGGAAAGAGTTGATAATTTTCTGGGAACAGTCAGATCAAGATCATTTACAACTCAAAAAGTATTAAACAAAATTGTCTGATATTTGGAGGGACAATTGGTTCTTATCAAGGAGTCAGTTTATTAGATATTGAGAGCGATCAGGTCAAATGGCAAGGTCATTTATATCTCGATTAGTATTCAACAAAATTGTCTAATAATCGGTGACACGATTGGTCAATAACCAGGAACCATTTGGTTAGATTTTGGTAGAGATCAGGTCAAAGTTCAAGGTCATTTATAACTTAAAGAGTATTTAATCAATTCCCTGAAACAATAACCAGGAACCATTTGATCAGATTTTGGTAGAGATCAGGTCAAAGTTCAAGGTCATTTATAACTTAAAGAGTATTTAATCAATTCCCTGAAACAATAACCAGGAACCATTTGATCAGATTTTGAGAGTGAACGGGAAAAGATAAAGTTCATTTCTAATCAAGGCAAATTATTGGATGGTCAAAGTTTTACGCGGCGGCGCAGGTATGCAATGTAAAGATGCACGTCATCTTGTTGGTCATGTAATGATATTTAATCACCCTAACTAATTATTGATGAGCCACGGGCCTCGATAGTTGTTTCTTTCCCATTTCTCGTTATCTTTCATTTTATTTCTTGTGTGCATAATAATGCACTCCTCATTGGAGAGCACTAATTGCTGATCCTAATAAAATAAAAATATCTGAAGCTATGGAAATTCGTTCGAATTTCGAATCTCATTTTCTATTCGTCCAATCGAAAAAATGTCTCAGAATTCATTAATATATACAAAGTTTCATGAACATAACTCTATTAATAATTTTTTTTTCCGAAATCGATGGTCCATCCCCTTACTGCTACTGAAAGTTCTGGAAGATTGCACCAGAGTTATACTGCTCAACTAAGATGTTTTTTGTCAGGCAGGGTGGTAGGCTTCATTCCAGACTGAGGAAACTGTTCAGTCGTTATTCAATGAATTCTCTAAATGCATTCTGTTTTCGGTAAAAGTCATTTAAATTTAGGGAAATATTTATAATTGTTTGCACATGAGATTAATATTTGAGATTAATTGCTAAAAGGGATATTGTGATTTGTATATGATTTCGCATTGATTCACTGAACATTAAAAATAAAAGTAGTGTGAGAAATAGTGTGAATTTACTCGGTACAATGAGCTGATGGATTTTAATAATGAAACTCTTGTTGATAAAAGAGAGGAAAAATTATAAAATTCAATTAAAATTAATCCATAAATGACCAAAATAAAAATATAACGACAGATAAGTTTGAAATAGTAACGCATATAGATCAATTAAACTTTTAATTTAGTGAGGCAAATAACTGGATGTTTGTGAATATTGAGAATCATCAATAATATAACTCATTAAATTATCATCATTAACATAATATATATATGCTGAGGCTGGAAATTCAAGTCTAGGAAATTTCGGTTTCTGAATTAATGAAAATTATTTTGAAACTTTCAACAAAATTAATTTTCTCAAATAATTTTCAGAATTACTAATGTTACGTATTATTTTCGCTTTTCCGCTTTTAATAAATTCACAAAACATTTGATTATTCATAATTTTAACTCCGAGAAAAAATATATAATAAACATAAATGAAGGTTCCCTTCAAGCAAAATGTTTCACTTTTTGATCAATGAGCCTTATGTTTTTTATCATTTTGCTAGAAACCACATGAAATTGGATAGCATAAATTCAATTCTAGCTATATGCTTTCAACACACGCTTGACCAGTGGAATATTTTAACTCGCAAAATAATTTTGAAACGTCATTAATTCTAAGTTTTTTCACCAATATGTACGAAATTTTCTGACTTTTCATAAATACTGGAGGTCAATATTCAAGGAAGTTTAAAAATTCATTCCCAAATATCTAGAGAGTTATTCCAATATCTACATCGAAAGCCTAGCGGGTTATTATAACCCGCTATCGTAAAATTTCATGTCACCGTAAATTTGAGTGCTGTCATATTGAGAACATGAGTTGACAGGTCTGAACATGAACAAACAATTCTTGTATGAAAATATTTTGGCACTTACACACTCAATTCACTACTGTCCAAACAACTATTTGAGTAAACATGTTGCGGAAAACGCTCACAGATGAAGAAAAACATTTCTTATGACGATACCTTAGGACGAATTGTAAAGTCCTCACCACTCTATTATTTTCGTTACTCAATTCATTAGAACTCAGGTTACTTATTACAAAACTGCAAAACATTTCAAATTTGGTTCTATAGTATTATTATAATATGTAATTACAGATTTTTTACGTTCTTCTTCTACCCTCTGAATTTCAAACAAAGAAAACGGATCCATTGAATTTTTTTAAATCCAAAACTATAATAAAGCTTCGCGACATATTATAAATGGCTACATATACTGGAATCTAAATACCATTGATCTAAAAAAAATTGACTACCTAAAAGTGTAACTATATACCTAATTACCATTAAATTTACAATTAAATCTACAAATTAATAGCAATTTCAGATTTTTTTTAATTTAGAGCGGAGAGAACCTATAAAAGGCAAGAGATTCGTAATTAGCTATTGATGAGCAATTGAGCATTTAATTCTATCTAATAAAGTGGCAATATCACTTCATTCAATACATAACATGGCTATTCAACGAGTTAATTAGGTTTATAATTTTTGTTTGATATAATTGCAACGTCTAAAAATTTGGAAAATGGACTTCCGTATTTAGGTAGAGATAACCTTTGTTACAAAGAGCAATTATCATCATAGTCTGTAGTACTCCCTGCCCATAAAACCAGCAGAAATTAAAGAAGAAAACTACCGGCAAGAAGGTCCTCAATAAAGGTGTCATAATCAATAAGAAGGTCCTTTATACAAGCGTCATACTCAATAAGAAGGTCCTCAATAAAGATTGGTGGCTAGTTCAAGTTTTTATAATACAGCTACATGATTTTTCAGATACAAACATAATATAATTGTATAAAAGTAATCAAGATACATAGAGGGTGCTATACAGAGAGGTTGCAAAAACTAAAATATCAAAGCAAGGTTACATGAAGAAAATAATAACCTTCACCATCCTCCAAGCCACAACCATGCCCCGCTAGATATTATGTTTCATTTTTAGGAACATCTTTTGAAAACATTCGGCCATTCTTGAAGGCTCCTCCTAGAAAGAACAACAGCGGAGGCAGATAACCAAGAAGGTCAATGATAACAACTGCTAACATATAAAAGATTTACTGAAAGAGAAACAAATTTCAAGAAAGAAAAACTCAAATTCACCAGAGATAAAGCGTAGGCTTAGGATGAAAATTGACGCTCGATTATCTTGTTCGGAACACATCGGTGATGAGGCCTTTTTTATTTTTGTGTGATATATTGATTACAAAATAACTAGACAGCCTCTAGCTGAGGTTGTCACCAGCTGATCTCAGATGAGACGATATATCAGTTATTTAGTAATATGCTTAAACAAACTGTCACTAAAAAATATTAATATACTTACATTTTAAAATTCGGAACCTTCGATACCAAGACCTATGACTAATTCGGACTGCATGAAGGTAGTAATTTAGTGTTCTCCAATAAATATTCTATCTTCCATTCTGTTCCCAGTAAAAATATTCAAAAACAGGATGATATAAAGGATTGCAGGCAAAAATAAAATAATACAAATTTCCAAATTCCTGCAGTCCGGTATTTAATTACCTTCAGATTGTAAAGCAATTCCAATGTACCATACTAATTTTAGCTTAAAATTTTCTATAATGAGTCAAATTAGTTTGGAGCAAGATATTGGGTGAGATTTAGCTTAGGTCAGACTAAGTGTGAAATTTACTTGTTAGGTACACATTGTCTTTAGACCAGTCTGCAGAAAATGGGAGATAAGTATTAGGAATATTATATTAAATCATTTTTGATTTAATTTTAATATTAATACTGCTCTATTTATCTACAAAGAGTAAAGTCTACAGTACTAAACAATTGTCGTCATTTTTATTTGGGAATTTGTAGCCAAAATTGGCAAGGGAATATTCCCAATCCGTTGAAACTGAGAGGGTTTTTATATAGATCTCTTTTTACTGATCGTAAGTATATTATATATCCTTCTATAATGTACTTTCTGATAAACAGTTCGGTTTCAGACAAAAACAAGTCGACGCAAAAAGCAAAAAATAATCTTTTGAGGCCTGTTTCTAACGAACTTGATGAAGGAAATTTAGTATATGCTATTTTTCTGGATTTCCAAAAAGCCTTCGATTTCTTTCGAAGTCTGACTTGCTATTCAAATTTTATCTGTCTGAACGTAGTCAGTCCACAACTGTTAATGGATGCAAGTCTGGGTTGACTGGTTTGGATTGTGGTGTTCCCCGAGGTAACACAATTGGACCTCTGTTATTCTTAATATTGATCAATGACTTTCCTAACAGCTCTCCTCTTTTCAATTTCAACCTTTTTGCAGATGATTCTGTCATTACATACAGCTTTCCTCGCCAATCTACTCATGACGTGCACATAATAATTAATGAACAGTAAGACAATGCTTGAAAGTTGCTCTATTATAATAAAATAATTCCAAATGTTAGTAAAACTAAGTATTCTCGTACAGAGGTAACATTTATTAAAATCCAATTTGTATTGATCAGAAGGTAATTGAAAGGGTCTTTTGTGTCAGGTATCTCGGTCTCAACCTGGATCATAATTTCAGATTTGACGAGTATATTAGTAGGATTTCAGAGAAAGTAGATAGGTCAGTGGAAGTGCTAGGTAGAGTCGGTGAATATGTACCCATGAAAGTTGCTAAATGATCTACACTGAGAGAATTAATTTTTGGTCATCAAACAACACACTGCACTCATTGTGGGTTGATTATACGCTAAAATAGTTAATTCTTGTTATGTGCTAGGTGTAGATGAACTACAGCATGTGGTTCAATTCTCTAGTCAGTATAAACTCACAAAATGTAGGTAAAATTTTATATTTCTGTGGTTAGCAATACGCATCATCTATGTCAGTTCACCTTACCTACAATACAAATCAAAATTAAACTTGCATGAGGTAAATTATTTTCCTTTGTCAGTATATATAACCGTCGTCTATGTAGTTAGAGTATTACTATGAAATTATTAATCACATGTATGTAAATTTAATGTAAATCAGGCGGGAAACTGGAGTGGCGCGTCAATTTCAGTGAAATGTCAAAGAAGGTAGGTGTGTAATTTGGTAGTAACCTTAATTTAATTTCAGCTATGTCCAGTGCTTAAATTTATAGAAATAGCTCTATATATCAGAACATAAAATAGGCTTGAAGAGTTTTCTGTGAGTAATTCATTCTGAAAAATAGAAAATCAGCCTACCTATTTATAATTGGAAAAGGTCCAAGGCAGAATCTCCAATACATTGCAGCATAGCTTTTAGGCAGCTGACTATAATCTTTAGTTTGCTCTAGCCTCTACTTCTAGGGTACTTGTATGTAATATAATCCTAATTACAATATAATATATTGCTGTAAACTTTTTGAAGTCTCTGTCAGACTGTCTGCCACAGTGTCACTCTTAATTTCTGACTCTCTGCCCTGGCCAGATTGCAGAAACCGGTAAAGTGCTTTCCAAGAAATCCTCTATGTTTTCCTCCTCTTCTAAGAAAAATACATGTATATAAGAGAAGAAATCAATAACTGTTTGCACAGATAATGTTTAAATACAGACTGATGCCAAAGTAAAATTATGTGGTCCATGAACTCTCCAATTTTTTCACCAGTCCTCCCAGATTGTATTTGATGGTAAACTTGGTTGTTTTTTCTTTTCTCTTAAATTAATATTCTTTATATATCACTATTTTGCCTTTAATATTGTGAGTGAAAATTGCTAAATCAATAATATTAGTCAGTTATCTAGTGCATGGAAGACTAGCCAATTGAATTAATTTGTTTGCTGGCTTTTTCAAGATTTTTTTTTTTGGAAAAGTAAGAGTACCTAGTTCTGTGCACCACTTACAGACTAATAATTATCTTCTAAATTTCATAATTATCTCTGTGACTTGATTGTTCTGTTGGCAGTCTGCAGAATATGGAATATTTTTTATCCTTTTCTGTGAAAATTATCTTTAGGTTTCTTTTACTTTTATTTCAATGAGAAGTTGAGAACAATAATCAAAATAGATTTTTTTGAGATCAGTTTCTATGGACTTTGATATATGATGATCAGTTAATGGGATTTTTAAAATCCAGTGCATTTAATATATTCAATTGTAACCTGTATGCCAAATAGATTTTTAAATAGTGTATTCTTTACTATCAAATATTTTAATTTAAAAACCAGACTACTGAAACTGGTAAATTGTTCTAAAATTCTCTATTTCGCATTCTGTTTTCAACAAAATAAATTTAAATTGAAGAGAATAAGTATTTTTTGCACAGAAAATATTTAAAAAATTAATATTCAGCAGATTTGATTCGAGATAGTTACTTTCTGGCTCTTGCAATCTTGGTAACAATTTAATTAATTGGGACTGAAATGCTCTCTGAAATCAACCTAAATTTCAGAACCTCCCACTGCTTCTATAGAATTTTGACTTTTTATAGATACCATGACTTTCATATGGCTCTTTTTCAGAGAAATATGATATGAAATTTTGGTAACAGTAGCTACAAAGTGATTGAAATTCAGTAGCTAGTACTACTTCTGTACATTTAATTCTATGTTGTCATCAATAGCTGCATGATAGCTAATTGATTATTTTTATCATTCAATTATATTCATTCTCTGCTTTCAAATCTACTATATTTAATTCTAATTTAGAGAAGTCCATTGGATAAAGGAAATATGTTCTTGCTGTTACCTAATCTGAGACTATTTATATCTCTTGCGGATGATTATTTTAACAATTAAGTCAATTATCATTATATTCATTGTGAATTTCAGTTTTTTTTGCTAATCATTGCTACATAGCTAGTCATTAATTAGCCTTAATCTCTCAATTGTACCAACTATTCTCAACAATTTCCTAATTCCATATTTTTTGCAGACACCAGAGACATTCTCATGAAGACTTTTAGGGTGGCTTGCATACTTTTGCTAACATCATCACAACAACAAGAGATTGAGGCCCACTACTGCTGATGTTGGTATTAACTTTTAGAGGTAAGTTTCTGTAAGTTTTACCTATTTATTTGACTTCTAGCTAACTATGAATGAGAAGATCTTCATTAATCGATGCTTTGTAATTTTCTTTTCAGTCATATGGCTAACTATTGAAGAGGATAGCTTGGCTAGAGAAGTAATCTTCCTTCTTAGTCTCATTCCAGCCACCCATCTTCAAAGTCTTCTGAAGTTGATCAATATTATGTTTCCTCTGATGACATTATGTTTTGGGTGCCAACACTTTTTGAAGGCGATTGATGTAGCATTTTAAACTATTCCAAGTTTTGAATTTGCAATATTGCAAGGAGTGCTGAAACATTTTTTTACTTTACTGTGAACATCATTGTACGATATTCTTTCAATGTTATGTTATGGAAGCTCCATGCGTCACTGATTTGGTGAGTCGCTTTGAGAAATAGCTAGCTGTGAACAATTCAGTTCATGAACTACTAAATGACTTTTTATTTGTTTGGGTACTTAAATCTTGGAGCTACAAGGAAGCTTTATTTGGGCCTTTTTAACCATAACTATATATAACTTCTTCTTTAATCCTCGAGGTATAATCTAGTTGCAGTTTCTCCTTTGATGGTGTGATCTCAAATTTAGTAATCTATTAAAGGAGTTAATAGAATTGTTATATTTCTTGAATATTTTAATCATGTTTAATAATACATAGATTGGTAACTTCAATTTTTATAGCTTCTGAGAAACTATTATAATTTTCTACTTACTAATGTTTACCAAGTAATGTGTGTTTCTGAAATTGTTCATTTTATATTAAATGTAATTAATTAATTTTGAGTTTTATTACAATGATTTGTTAAATATGGAAAGATTTGCTAAATATCCAATTTAATTATTTATATTGTATCTATTTTAAATAACTTAACAGAAGTATTATCACTCTATATTTAATAGTTAATCTTCATGCTGTATTATATATGAATTCATATGAAATTGATTACTACAGTATTTTGTAATTGAATGTAGCTAAAGTAAACATTATCCAAGTGGCTAAAATAAAATGCATGTAGGTAAAATTGCTTAACGACTGTAGTTTGAAGGATTAGTTTATCAGTTAAAAATTCTTTTACATGAGGTTTGAATTGCATGCATGTTGGTAAAATAGACAACCAACTGTAGTTTAATTAATAAGCATGTAGGTAAAGTTTACCCACAGCTGTGGTTTGAATTGCTTGTATGTAGGTAAAATAGACATTCAGCTGTAGTTAGAATGGTGATCGATGTAGGTAAGAAAAAGTACATGCATGTAGGTAAAATTACATTATAAATTCATGATGTTTGATTCAAACCAAAAACGACCAACATTGTGGTTTGTATGAAACTATATATAGGTTCGGTTAAAGTACACTTTTCCTTCAGTGTACTATTCAATTGTGTATCATTATTTTAATTATTGAATCAATATTTGGGGTAATGCTGCAGAGTGTCACATTAATAAACTTGTAATATTACAAAAGATAGCAGTGAGAATACTAGGAAGGGTACCGAATCTACCCCATAAAGATAGATCATGTATTCATGTACAGTCTTGTTCTTTATATGTTCAGAGCGATTAATGAGGTAGGATATGTTGAAGATTTCTGTAACTATGTAACTAATAATTGTGATCGTCATCCTTACGCAGTGAGAACTAGCAATGACATTAATTTACCCCGCTATATATGTGAAACTTCAAAATCTGATGTTGTTCACTCTACCTCCAGGCTATGGAACATAATACCTAATGATTTAAGATTAGTAATAAATTGTATATCTTCAGGACTAAATCAAGCTCCGCTAAGCTCGAACAATATCTAATCTGATTTTAATTCTAAATAGCTACATTTACTTTTTCATAGTCTTTCTTTATTGATGAATTATACTATAAAATATATGTTTTGATATTTCCTCAAAATACCTCACAGTGTATTTTTTATTTTTTATGTAAGTTTGAATGTCCTCAAAGCCTTGTGCTTTCTCGGGGCTTTTTGTTGCTTTTGATTATCTATTTATGGGGCCTAGTCTCACTGATTTTTATTTATATTGAGCTGTATTTTCATTGTTTTTTTTTCCTGAATGCAAAGATTGGGGAGGCCCTGGCCCTGCTTCTACTCTGTAAAAAGGTGCTATCTGTTAATAAGTAAATAAATAAATTTAGTTGAATACACAAAATAGAAAATTGTTCCCAGATAACTACCAATATCGCCCATATTCTGCAGACTGGTGTCTCAAAACTGATAGGAAGGCAATCGTGAGTCAAACATCATTTTCACAACCAAAATTAACTTCATATTCACAATAGAAATTAACTTCATATTCACAATAGAAATTAACTTCATATTCACAATAGAAATTAACTTCATATTTACTATAGAAATTAACTTCATATTCACAGTAAAAATTAACTTCATATTTACTATAGAAATTAACTTCATATTTACTATAGAAATTAACTTCATATTCACAATAGAAATTAACTTCATATTTACTATAGAAATTGCCTTCATTATTCATTATACAATTTCACTTCATATTTTCTATTACCGCCAAGTATCAGGTGTCAGGCAGACTATAGTCTGCCTGATACTTATTGTAGTCTGTTTGATACTTGCTGTAACCTTGCCTTATACTTGCTTTAGTCTGCCTGACACTTGCTGTAGTCTATCTGATACTTGTTGTAGTCTGCCTGATAGTTGCTATAGTCTGTCTGATACTTGCTTTAGTCTGTCTGATACTTGTTGTAGTCAGCCTGATACTTGCTTTAGTCTGTCTGATACTTGTTGTAGTCTGTCTGATACTTGCTTTAGTCTGTCTGATACTTGTTGTAGTCTGTCTGATATTTGCTTTAGTCTGTCTGATACTTGTTGTAGTCTGTCTGATACTTGCTTTAGTCTGTCTGATACTTGTTGTAGTCTGTCTGATACTTGCTTTAGTCTGTCTGATAGTTTCTGTAATATCTGTCTGATACTTGCTTTAGTCTGTCTGATACTTTTTGTAGTCTGCCTGATAGTTGCTGTAGTCTGTATGATACTTGGTTTAGTCTGTCTGATACTTGTTGTAGTCTGTCTGATACTTGCTTTAGTCTGTCTGATACTTGTTGTAGTCTGTCTGATACTTGCTTTAGTCTGTCTGATACTTGTTGTAGTCTGTCTGATATTTGCTTTAGTCTGTCTGATACTTGTTGTAGTCTGTCTGATACTTGCTTTAGTCTGTCTGATACTTGTTGTAATCTGTCTGATACTTGCTTTAGTCTGTCTGATAGTTTCTGTAATATCTGTCTGATACTTTCTTTAGTCTGTCTGATACTTTTTGTAGTCTGCCTGATAGTTGCTGTAGTCTGTATGATACTTGGTTTAGTCTGTCTGATACTTGTTGTAGTCTGTCTGATACTTGTTTTAGTCTGTCTGATACTTGTTGTAGTCTGTCTGATACTTGCTTTAGTCTGTCTGATACTTGTTGTAGTCTGCCTGATACTTGCCGTAGTCTGCCTGATAGTTGCTGTAGTCAACCTGATACAATTTGATAATTAAAGAAATGAACTTAAGGAACTAATATTTTATGGCAAAAATCTGGAAGATTTTCAATGGGTGCAATTAGAAAAATGTTATTGGAAAAAATTTATATTCTATGGAATAATTCGGTAATTTATAATTTTTAAGATTAAGTTTTAAAAAGGATATTGTGATTTTTAAATGAAGTTGCATTGATTCAATGAACATTAATAATTTGCAAGTACAAAATTTACCTGTTGCAATGAACTGATGTGTTTTGATAATGAAACACCTGTTGATTATTGGGTGAAATAATTATAAAATGTAATTAAAACTAATCCATTATTGATCACATTAAAAAGATACAGACAGATAAATTTAAACTATTATAACAATTGACCTTCAACTAAGGTAATGAACAAAAGATAATTATGATGATTCTTGTGTATAAAATGCTGCTGCGAAATGTTATGTGGCATCAGTCGTAGTTTCAATTCGCAATTATAAACATCGAAAACTGTGGAGAAAAAGGTACAGTAGAACTACTCTATAATGAACTCATGTATAGTGAACCATCCCAAATAATAGAACCCTGTATAGTGAACTATACCAGGTATAATGAACATGTTTTATTTAGTCTGCCATAAAATATCCATCCTAGTTTTCTATACATATTTCTAAGAAGTAAGTTCTACACAGCGAACTAGTATTAGTTAATTCATGAGAAATTATGTACCCTGTGTGAAGAAATAATATTTTTAAAAGAACAGCCTGTAAATAAGTTTGAATTATTTATTCAATTAAATATTAATATAATAAATAACTATTATTTATTAATTTATATTATTTATTCATTGTTTGATAATTATTACAATTTCAGATTTTTGAAGATGTTCAAGGTAGCTGTTTGCGTTGCTCTAATTTTTGCAGTTTCGGCTGAAGGTGAGAAACATTAAGAAATTATTCTATCTGAAGATAGAATAATTAAAAGACAACATAATAATATACTAACGTGTACTGAAAATCATAATTTGAGAATAATTCCATATTTCCCGAATCTCCATTGACGTACACTGGTAAGCTGAGCGAGAAGCCATGGATAACCATGGACGTACATTGGTGAACTGATATCTTTCAAATTATCTCTCAAAAGACTGAATATTAGTACAGATTTTTTTGTTTCTTTCTTGAAATTCACTGTTTCAACATGGATTTTTAATTTTCATTAAAGTTATGAAAATTGAAACTGAATACTCACTATTTATTACCTATGAAAAATATTTGAAAATTAACTTAAAATTGATTTCGGTCTGAGATTTTTGAAATTCCACATAATTGATTGTGTTAACTTGACATGATAAACGAGTATTTCTTTTTCAGGTCAAGGTGCCTGGGGTGCAAGCTGTTTTGGAAAAAGTCAATCACCAATTGATATCATCTCTGGAAATGCCTTGACAACAAATCTGCCGTCTTTCGGTTTCACCAACTATGACACACCATCAGACACTGTTACATTAATCAATACTGGGATGACAGGTGAAATATATATTTATAAACACATATATTGTAAATAGACACATAAATGATAATGCGTGGCAATATGATTAGCTGTGTGATGTTTTCCGACTGGTTCCGTCTCCAATTGGCGTAAATCCTATTTAATTCTGTCTCAATATAAGAAACTTCAGTAACATCCTAATGAAGGACTCTAAAACATTGTTTAGCTTCATTATTTACGGGTAAAGACTACTTGAGTGAGGTAGAACTGTTCAGGAAGGTTGTCTGGAGAGAGCACTTTGTGTATTGGGTAAATGAGTCAGAATGTCCGAGTTAGTGGGTGAATGTGAGAAATGCATAATATATTAAGGAATGCTTGCATGTTGAACAGAAAATGTTACAGTTGGAGAGATAGCGTCTTGAAATAACACATTTGTAACAGAATAAAAATTTATGGCTACAATCATAATACAATAGGGTATTCTCTATCTACAGCACAGTTACTTTGGGGTGAACCAACTGCACTTTTGTCTGGTGCAGGCCTTCCGGGAATTTACGAGCTACTTTTCTTCAAATTTAATTGGGGTTCTGAACATCTAGTGGATGGACAGCAGTAAGTATTATGTACTAATTTTAAAAACATATTGAAAATCCCAGAGTAGAATGTTTAAAATCTATTTTCCATATCTCCATGAAGATCCGCACTTGAATTACAATTGTATCACTGGAACACAGCCTATGGAAATATGGACACAGCTGCCGCTAATCCAGACGGAATTGCTGTCCTAAGTAAATTGTACGATGTTGGACCAGCAAACGATGCTCTTGAAGCTTTGATTGCACAACTTCCAAATATTGTGAATGCTGGATGTGAGTAAAAATCGTACCTTTACCATTTATGCTTTCAACATTTACGGAGTATCTAAATCATTCTAACGAAATTTCTTTCCTAAAGCTCAATACTCTGTCCCCGGCACGTATCTTCCTGCGTTGAGTTCACTCCTCCCATCTGACACATCCAAATTCTACCGCTACAATGGTAGTATGACATCTCCATTTTGCTTTGAATCCGTTATTTGGACAGTCTTCGCTGATAAACAAACAGTTTCATCTGCTCAGGTTTTAATAACCATTTCACATTCAGTATTGAAAAATTTGAGAAAAATTATTTATATTGATACTATATATCATTAAATTTGAACTTCAGCTTGATGAATTTCGCAACTTGGAAGACCCAACTGGCTCTCCTATTCTCTCCAACTTCATGGGGGTTCAGAACTCTCCCAATATTGTGGTATGAATCATATTAAATATTAAATCCTATTAAACCTACAAAAGTAATCAGTAAGAAACTATGAATATCTTTATTTTATATATTTCGAATTGTTGTTTTCACTACCAGGTAACCTACAACATGTAGAAGAGAGTCTGTGGCTTCTGCATTCGGAGTAAACTAGTCTCCTGGTGTGATTATATCTAAACACTGAAAACAATTTGCCACTTCACATTATTTTGTGTTATTCTATGTTATTTATTCTTGAATATTAGAAGAATATAAATTCCTTTCAATAAAAATTGCAAATATTCTATAATTACTCTAGTTATATTTTGAGTTTAAAAATTGAATCTTAACTAATTTATTAAGAAATAAAATTGATTCATCTTCAAAATAATGTTTGCATAATCCTAATAAAAGCTAAATTTAAAGAAATGGAAAAAGAAAATGAAAATATTCTAATAAAAAACTTATAGATAACTATAGGAAATGCAGAGAAAAAATATGCAATCAATTGCTATTTTTTTAAATATATTACATAATAAATATAATTGGAGAGCAGTATTTGTAATATAAAAAACTGTATGGATTCAATAAGAGTAAAACCATTTTGATTAAAAAACCTTCAACACTTTATAGGTGGAATCGTCAATTTGTTCTTCCTCGATGGACCGCGTTGGATATTTTAACATGCTGTATTAGAAAATGATATTAAGTCCAAATTATTTGATTATAGGATGATCCATGCATCTTACATATTTCAAAATTTTATTTTCTAATAACGTAATTTCAGAATATTTTGCTCGGTGTTCTTAGTTAGTTACAGTAAAAACACAGTTTATAGTAAGCTTCAATTTCATAGTAAGAATAGTAAGAAAATGAAGTGAGAGTAGGTCAAACCAAGAATTTAGAATATAGGACATTAAAACATTTCATGTACAAACAATTATATATATTTCTCTATTTTTACATGTATTTTACTGGAAACAGAATGCAAAGTAGAGAATTCATTGAAGAATGCCTGAACAATTTCCTCAGTCTGGAGTGAAGCCTACCAGACTACCTGACAAAAAACATCTTAGTTGAGTAGCATAAACCTTGGGCAATCTTCCAGAACTTTCAGTAGAATTAAAAAATATAAACATGGTCAAATAAAAATAAAATTAATATAATAGGCCCTTCTCTTCCATGCGGCATTCACCGCAGACAACTTCAGAATAGAGCTAATAGCTTCTTACAATCAAAAACTCGTAGCACGTAGATCATTCACATGAGCAGCATAAAGTTAAAAACAGTTTGCAGAGTTCCAGACCACTCCAGTATGTACTTAGTGCACTGAACTCAGCACAATTCAACAAAAAGGCTGTACAAAATCAACAAATATTCTCTCATAATTAACTATTCGCATTTGTCTTATTTTAAACTACCCTTATTAATGGTAATAGAGGAATCTATAGGTAGTTAAGGATTTATACTCTTTCTTCTATTTAACACCTATAATATTTATTTGGAGAAGGCTGGTGAAAAGGCATTGAAAAAAAACGTCAAATCATGAATGTGTATTCTGCAACCTCGCGTGACAAGCTCTCGGGATAGACTGATGCGTCTTGTGCTCTACCTCTTTGGAATGCGACGTGTCTACGTGACAATAGGCATGTCGATTCCAAAATGAGGCTTTTGATTTTATACAATTATTAATTTGGACAATATATATAATTATTTAATGGGATTTTATAATCTACAAAATACATACATTTATGATAAAGTAATATTTTAGTTTATTTAAAGGAAATAACATAATGGAAGATATTTGTACAGATGCCCGAAGGTCATTTGAAGGTTATTTGTGGCGAGTTACTACAAATCAATTGATGAAAGTTTTTCAACATTGCATTATTATTTTTTTTAGAAAAAAAAATCAGAGAGAAGAGAAATCATTCAGTATTCCTCCGATGAAATCTTGAAGAGTCTTTGAAAAATAATGTGAACAATCTGTATAATGATAACAAAATAATATGGCTCACAGTGACCAAAATTATGTTCATCAGTATCTCAAAAAATAAAATTTAAAAAATAAGAAATATATTAATAAGCATCTGAACTAGAGCAAAACCCTTTAGCGGGCACTTTGTCTTAATCTTTTAATTCATACATATAACTGTTAGCGTGTTATATTTATTTAATTCATATATCACCTAGTTAAGAGTCTGTCAAATATTTTGGAACAGTCTGGTCGAAGCAAGAAAAATCCATCCTATAAAATCTAAAAAGCCATGCTACGGTGTTTTTTGTTCAACCCTAATGAGTTTGACTGTCAGAATTAGCAGGAAGGTTTAGCTCTGTATTGAAAAATACATGTCTTATTTGTAAAGCTACTGTTCTGTATTTTTTACAAGTTTTTAGATAATATTCTAAATTAATGTGTACCAATTTTCAGGTAAGAATAATGAACATATAAGAAGAAATAAATACATAGGTATTTAAGACATTGGCAACTGAGAGAGCAAAGCTGTGATTGGGTGGAGTGTGACCTAATCACAACTCGCGTATGTATCTGTACTTGATGAAAACGTGGACAAATTCGTGCGTATTGGCTAATCAAACTATATTTCTATGTTGCCACACGTCACCAAGGTAAAATTAATTTCATAATTTACGTGATATACGCTGATTAACGCCAATACGTAAATATTTTTAAACTTTCAGATACAAAAATATATTTGGCATTTATGTAGGCGTCAGAAGAAATTCTGGTGGAATGGAGAACAATTTGGAAGTGGAGAATGGCCAATATTGACAATACTTTAATCAATTTCACCACTTTTCACACATTATCTAAAAGAAATCTGATTGAATTAATTTAAAAGACAAAGTTCTTTATTGATTGAAATTTCATCCATACAGTATATTTATTAATATCTATTTATAATAATATTTATCCCGTAAGGGCTACCTGCCCGAAAAGGGTTAAAATTATTATTGTAAAGTCGTCAAGCAAATGGCTATAAAGACCATGGAATTGTATATATATTACAAAATAACTAGACAGCCTCTAGCTGAGGTTGTCACCAGCTGTTCTCAGATGAGATGATATATCAGTTATTTAGTAATATGCTTAAACAAACTGCCACTAAAAAGAAAATTAATATACTTACATTTTGAAATTCAAAATCTTCGATACCTAGACCTATGACTAATTCGGACTGCATGAAGGTAGTAATTTAGTGTTCTCCAATAAATATTCTATCTTCCATTCTGTTCGCAGTAAATATATTTAAAAACAGGATGAAATAAAGGATTGCAGACAAAAAAAAAACATATTTCCAAATTCCTGCAGTCTGGTATGTAATTACCTTCAGATTGTAAAGCAATTTCTATGTACAATACTAATTTTAGCTTAAATTTCCTATAATGAGTCAAATTAGTTTGGAGCAAGATATTGGGTGAGATTTGGCTTATATCAGACTAAGTGTGAAATTTATCTGTTAGGTACACATTGTCTTCAGACCAGTCTGCTGAAAATGGGAGATAAGTATTAGGAATATTAAATTAAATCATTTTTGATTTAGTTTTAATATTAATACTGCTCTATTTATCTACAAAGAGTAAAGTCTACAGTTTTAAACAATTGTCGTCATTTTTATTTTGGAATTTATAGCCAAAATTGGCAAGGGAATATTCCCAATCCGTTGAAACTGATAGGGTTTTTAGATAGGTCTCTTTTACTGATCGTAGGTATATTATCTATCTTTCTATAATATACTTTCTGATAAACAGTTCGGTTTCAGACAAAAAAAAGTCGACGCAACAAGCAATAATTAATCTGTTGAGGCCTGTTTCTAACGAATTTGATGAAAGAAATTTAGTATTTGCTATTTTTCTGGATTTCTAAAAAGCCTTCGATTTGTTTCGAAGTCTGGCTTGCTATTCAAATTTTATCTGTCTGAAAGTAGTCAGTCCACAACTGTTAATGGATGCAAGTCTGGGTTGACTGGTTTGGATTGTGGTGTTCCCCGAGGTAACACAATTGGACCTCTGTTATTCTTAATATTGATCAATGACTTTCCTAACAGCTCTCCTCTTTTCAATTTCAACCTTTTTGCAGATGATTCTGTCATTACATACAGCTTTCCTCGCCAGTCTACTCATGACGTGCACATAATAATTAATGAACAGTTAGACAAGGCTCGAACGTGGCTCTATTATAATATAATAATTCTAAATGTTGGTAAAACTAAGTATTCTCGTACAGAGGTAACATATATTAAAATGCAATATGTATTGATCAGAAGGTAATTGAAAGGGTCTTTTTGTGTCAGGTATCTCGGTCTCAACCTGGATCACAATCTCAGATTTGACGAGCATATTAGTAGGATTTCAGAGAAAGTAGATAGGTCAGTGGAATTGCTAGGTAGAGTCGGTGAATATGAACTCATGAAAGTTGCTAAAATGATCTACTATTCTATTGTGTATCATTATTTTAATAATTGAATCAATATTTGGGGTAATGCTGCAGAGTGTCACATTAATAAACTTGTAATATTACAAAAGATAGCAGTGAGAATACTAGGAAGGATACCGTATCTACACCATACTGAGAATTTGTTTCCAGATCTTAAAATGTTAAAGATAGATCATGTATTCATGTACAGTCTTGCTATTTATATGTTCAGAGCGATTAATGAGGTAGGATATGATGAAGCTCTCTGTAACTATGTAACTAATAATTGTAATCGTCATCTTTACGCAGTGAGAACTAGCAATGACATTATTTTACCCCGCTATAGATGTGAAACTTCAAAATCTAATGTTATTTACTCTGCATCCAGGCTATGGAACATAATACCTAATGATTTGAAGATAAGTAATAAATTGTATACATCCAAGACTAAATTCAAGCTCTGGCTAAGCTCGAACAATATCTAATCTGATTATAATTTTAAATGGCTATATCAACTGTTCCATAGTCTTTCTTTATTGTTTAAATTTTACTATAAAATAAATGTTTTGATATTTCCTCAAAATACCTCACAGTGTATTTTGTATTTTTTATGTAAGTTTGAATGACCTCAAAGCCTTGTGCTTTCTCGGGCATTATGGTTGCCTTTTGAGTATCTTTCTATGGGGTCTTGTCTTACTGATTTTCATTCATATTGAGTTGTATTTTCATTGAATTTTTTTCCTGAATGCAGAGATTGGGGAGGCCCTGGCCCTGCAGGGTTCTACTCTGTAAAAAGGTGCTATCTGTTAATAAGTAAATAAATAAATTTAGTTGAATACACAAAATAGAAAATTGTTCCCAGATGTAATGTTTGATAAACGTAGAGTGTGGTAAACCCTACTTCAAAGGATGAGTTCCGCTATTAGGGTACCACCAGGATAATGACAGACTACAACCTCTCTAAGCTACTGTATTTCAACGACTAACTACTACAAAGGAGAGACTCACGGTCTCTAACTACTCTACACCATTACGTACATACAAACAGACATGCACACTTATGAACGTGTGATGCTATGTAAGCATCACACCTTAGTAGGACTTACTTATCTAATACACAGAAAATATAGGAACATAACAGTTCCCCCACGTTTAGCTTATAACTATAATATCATATAACGAACATAAAACAAACGTAATGATTTTGAAATTCGAGCTAAATACATTATTACAAAATAAATCATTTTAACCAATAATATAAAAGAAAACAAAACATGTTACATCTGGTTAATAATATGTTAACCTATCATGAGCATTTCTAACTCTAGTGCTTACAGATCTTCGAGGAGTTACAGGAATGGGTGGTTGCGTAGTTAGCGGATTATCAACTGATTCTAATGTTGTGAAATTCGGTACTGACAACAGCTGATTTGAATGTCTTTTCCAAATAATGTTTAAATTATGAACTATAACGTTATAAACATTATTACCAACTTTTTCAATAACCGTAGCATCAAACCATTTTTGTCCTCCCCTCATGTTTAAAGCTAGAACGCTAGTTCCAATTTCAAACTGCGGAAATGTTCTAAATTTACTATCATCATAACAATTGTTGTAACTTATCAGTAGAGATGTACGTTCAGATGAAGCATTGTTGGTGCGTGAACCAATGGGAGAGTAGCGCAGGAAAGCTTGAGATGAACTGTGTACGTTTTGAGAACTGGTGAGCGCTTGTGCTCCAGAAGCACTACATGGAGAATTAACAGTCATCTGATTTGTGTGCGTGTTAATTGCGCAGCAACTCAATGGTGTGTCTTCATGTACGTGATTGCATGACGATCGATAATTCCCACCTCTGAAATTTTGATTTTTCTGACATATGCGAGCAATATGCCCTCGTTTATTACAGAGATTACAAGTCTTATTTTTAGCAAAGCAGTCGTTGGAGAAATGCTTTCCTTTCTCACCATAGCGATAACACAAATAGCTTTCTCTAGGAACATTCTTCTTGAAATTGTTTAATTTATTGATGTTATCACACGAATTGTCTAATTCATAGTCAGAAGGGCTAGATGTAGAATGAATATGATGTCGAGATGCATGAATTTTATCAACATCTTGACGAAAAGTGTCAAGAAGTTTTGCACGTTCAAGTGTTGCTCTAAATGTTAAAGTATCACATTCTTGAATGAGAGTTGACAAAATGGATGAAGAGCTTAGTCCAGCGACAAATATGTCGCGAAACAATCTATCTAAACAATTTGAAGGGTATTTGCAGAGTGATGCTAGACTGTTTAACTTACGAGAATATTCTTCAAGACTTTGACCAGTTTGTTGTTTGCACGTGAGAAATTGCACAGACGCACCAACTGTTGAGGTGGCAGTTGAAAACTGTTGTAAAAGATGATCCTGAATATCATCATAGGTGGCGTCAACTAACTGAGTTGAAGCAAGTCTGCGTTGCAATTTTGAAACGATACTGACAGGGAGAAACTTTAGAAGGACGCTGGCTTTCTTGATGTCGTCATTGCGTATACTTTGTGAAGTGATTCAGACATTTGACACTGGAATCTTTGGAAGAACTCCTGGATGCTTTCCAGTTCTGGATCGAACGATGCACATGCATTAGGAAGTGACATGTTGAGATATTGCAGCGAAACTTGATAGAATTAGACAGTATTGTGTACTTGAGAGGTTGCGGAGAACGGTGCAGTTGATAACTTCACTTGAAAATAACACTTTCACTGTATAAAAAAAAACTTTTCCTTGTCGCCAATGTAATGTTTGATAAACGTAGAGTGTGGTAAACCCTACTTCAAAGGATGAGTTCCGCTATTAGGGTACCACCAGGATAATGACAGACTACAACCTCTCTAAGCTACTGTATTTCAACGACTAACTACTACAAAGGAGAGACTCACCGTCTCTAACTACTCTACACCATTACGTACATACAAACAGACATGCACACTTATGAACGTGTGATGCTATGTAAGCATCACACCTAACCAGGACTTACTTATCTAATACACAGAAAATATAGGAACATAACACCAGATAATATAGCAATATCGCCCATATTCTACAGACTGGTGTCTCAAAACTGATAGGAAGGCAATCGTGAGTCAAACATCATTTTCACAACAGAAAATAACTTCATATTCACAATTGAAATTAACTTCATATTCAAATGGAAATTAACTTTATATTCACAATGGAAATTAACTTCATATTCACAGTAGAAATTAACTTCATATTCACAGTAGAAATTAACTTCATATTCACAGTAGAAATTAACTTCATATTCACAGTAGAAATTAACTTCATATTCACAGTAGAAATTCACTTCATACTCACAGTAGAAATTAACTTCATATTCACAATATAAATTAACTTCATTTACCAATAGAAATTTACTTTATTATTCATTATACAAGTTCACTTCATATTTTCTATTACCGCCCAGTATCAGGCAGACTACAGCAAGTATCAGGCAGACTACAGCAGGTGTCAGGCAGACTATAGTCTGCCTGATACTTATTGTAGTCTGTCTGATACTTGCTGTAAATAATACCATGAAACCGAATAGGTTTCTTCAGCATATATTTACTTTTTAAATAAATATATTATACGTAGGAATAATAGGAAAAACAGTGATCAAAATGAATTATATTTTATGGAATAATTCGGTAATTTATAATTGTTAAGATTAAGTTTTAAAAAGGATATTGTGATTTTTAAATGAAGTTGCATTGATTCAATGAATATTAATAATTTGAAAATACAAAATTTACCTGTTGCAATGAACTTATGTATTTTGATAATGAAACACCTGTTGATTATAGGGTGAAATAATTATAAAATGTAATTAAAACTAATCCATTATTGATCACATTAAAAAGATACAGACAGATAAATTTAAACTATTATAACAATTGACCTTCAACTAAGGTAATGAACAAAAGATAATTACGATAATTCTTGTGTATAAAATGCTGCTGCGAAATGTTATGTGGCATCAGTCGTAGTTTCAATTCGCAATTATAAACATCGAAAACTGTGGAGAAAAAGGTACAGTAGAACTACTCTATAATGAACTCATGTATAGTGAACGATCCCATATAATAGAAGCCTGTATAGTGAACCATCCCAAATAATAGAAGCCTGTATAGTGAACTATACCAGGTATAGTGAACATGTTTTATTTAGTCTGCCATAAAATATCCATCCTAGTTTTCTATATATATTCCTAAGAAGAAAGCTCTACACAGCGAACTAGTATTAGTTTATTTATGAGAAATTAGGTACCCTGTGTGAAGAAATAATATTTTTAAAAGAACATCCTATACTGTATAATAAGAGTGAATTATTGATATAATTAAATATTAATATAATAAATAGTTATTATCTATTACTTTATATTATTTATTCGTTGTTTGATAATGATTACAATTTCAGATTTCTGAAGATGTTCAAGGTATCTGTTTGCGTTGCTCTTATTTTTGCAGTTTCGGCTGAAGGTGAGAAACATTAAGAAATTATTCTAACTGAAGATATAATAATTAAAAGACAACAATAATAATATGCTAACGTTTACTGAAAATCATAATCTGAGAATAATTTCATTTTTCCAGCATCTCCATTGACGTACATTGGTAAGCTGAACGAGAAGCCATGGATAACCATGGACGTACATTGGTGAACTGATATCTTTTTAAATTATCTCTTAAAAGACTAAATATTAGTTCAGATTTTGTTGTTTCTTTCTTGAAATTCACTGTTTCAACAAGGATTTTAAATTTACATTAAATATATCAAAATTGAAGCTGAATACTCACTATTTATTACCTATGAAAAAATATTTGAAAATTAACTAAAAATTGATTTCTGTCTGAGATTTTTGAAATTCCACGTAATTGATTGTGTAAACTTGACATGATAATCTAGTATTTCTTTTTCAGATCAAGGTGGCTGGGAGGCAAGCTGTTTTGGAGAAAGACAATCACCAATTGATATCATCTCTGGAAATGCATTGACAACAAACCTGCCGTCTTTCGTTTTCACCAACTATGACACACCATCAGACACTGTTACATTAATCAATACTGGAATGACAGGTGAAATATATTTATAAATACATATATTGTAAATAGACACATAAATGATAATGCGTGGCAATATGATTAGCTGTGTGATGTTTTCCGACTGGTTCCGTCTCCAATTGGCGTAAATCCGATTTGATTCTGTTTCAATATAAGAAACTTCAGTAACATCCTAATGAAGGACACTAAAACATTGTTCAGCTTCATCATTTGCGGGTAAAGACTGCTTGAGTGAGGTAGAACTGTTCAGGAAGGTTGTCTGGAGAGAGCACTTTGTGTATTGGGTAAATGAGTCAAAATGTCCGAGTTAGTGGGTAAATGTGAGAAATGCATAATATAATATGGAATGATTGCATGTTGAACAGAAAATGTTACAGTTGGAGAGATAGCGTCTTGAAAAAACACATTTGTAACAGAATAAAAATTTATGGCTACAATCATAATACAATAGGGTTTTCTCTATCTACAGCACAGTTACTTTGGGGTGAACCAACTGCACTTTTGTCTGATGCAGGCCTTCCGGGAACATACGAGCTACTTTTCTCCAAATTTAATTGGGGTTCTGAACATCTAGTGGATGGACAGCAGTAAGTATTATGATGTACTACATTCAAATGCATATTGAAAATTCCAGAGTAAAATGTTAAAAATCTATTTTCCATATCTCCATGAAGATCCGCACTTGAATTACAATTGTATCACTGGAACACAGCCTATGGAAATATGGACACAGCTGCCGCTAATCCAGACGGAATTGCTGTTCTAAGTATATTGTACGATGTTGGACCAGCAAACGATGCTCTTGAACCTTTGATTGCTCAACTTCCAAATATTTTGAATGCTGGATGTGAGTAAAAATCGTACCATTAGCATTACTGCTTTCAAAATCAAAGTAATATTTAAATCATTCTAACGAAATTTCTTTCCTAAAGCTCAATACTCTGTCCCCGGCACTTCTCTTTCTACGTTGAGTTCATTCTTCCCATCTGACACATCCAATTTCTACCGCTACAATGGTAGTATGACATCTCCATTTTGCTTTAAATCCGTTATTTGGACAGTCTTCGCTGACAAACAAACAGTTTCACATGCTCAGGTTTGTATGACTATTTCACATTCAGTATTGAGAAAATTGAAAAAATTTATTCATAGTAATACTATATATCATCAAATTTTAACTTCAGCTTGAGGAATTTCGCAACTTGGAAGACCCAACTGGCTCTCCTATTCTCTCCAACTTCATGGGAGTTCAGAACTCTCCCAATATCGTGGTAAGAATCATATTAAATATTGAATCTTATTAAACCTATAAAAGTAATCAGTAAGAAACTATGAATATCTTTATTCGATATATTATTAATAATTGTTGTTTTCACTACCAGGTAACCTACAACAATTAGAAGAGAGTCTGTGGCCTCTGCATTTGGAGTGAACTAGTCTCCTGCTGTACTTATATCTAAACATTGGAAAAAAATTGCCACTTCACATTAGTTTGTATTATTCTATAATGTTAAATCTTAGATATTAAAAAATTTAAATTCTTTACTATAAAACCACTAAATTTTCTATTATAATTATATTTTTATTTTGAGTTTAAAGTCTGAATCTAGTCTCATTTATTATCCAATAAAATTGATTTATCTTCAAAAAATGTTTGTATAATCCAAATAAAAGCTAAATCTAAAGAAATAGGAAAAATAAAATGATAATATTTACATGAAAAAAATGTAAAATATATAACTATTGAAAATGCAGAGAAAAAAAATGATTCCAGTTTTTTAAATTAATATTGCATACTGAATATTATGGGACAGCAGTATTTGGAATTTATAAATAAAACTATATGGATTTATTCACAATAATACAGTTTTGATTAAAAATTCATTAACACTATATTATTATGTGGACCACGAATTCGTACTTCCTCTGTGGATAGCGCGGGATGTTTTAACCTGCTGTAATTTAATATGATATTAAGTCTAAATGTTTCGATTATTGGAGGATTCTTCTTTCCTATTTCAATATTTTATCTTCAAAAATAACGTAATTTCAGAATATCTTGTTTAGTGTTACTAGTTAGTTATAGTAAAAACACCCTTTTAAAGTATGCTTCAATTTCATAGTAAGAAGTAAATTTTCATTATTTATTAGATTTTGTAGAATTAATAACGAATAATTTCTTCAGGAAAAGATTCTGAAACTATTCTTTATAACGTAATTTCATCATTATTATATATATATTTCTGATTCTTCATTTTCAGGTCGGTTATAATTTTCATAATGTAATCTCGCTTTGATATTTTAGTTCCTGCCACCTCTCTTAATAGCACCATTTATGTACCTGGATTACAATTATACGTTTGCGTTTGTATCTGAAAAATCGAGTTGCAATATTATAAAAAATATGCACCAGCCAACAACTCGATGACACCTTTATTGAGTACCTTATTGCCGTTTGATCAACAACATGTACTCCACTCGTGGTTGGTTGTAGATGTCGGAAATTTTTAGGATCAGTGGAGATAGACACATCTGTATGCTCATAGCTGAGAGCACATATCTTGCTAGTTTTCTGTTATTCTTGAGTAGCGTCATTATTAACGGATGCGCATGGAGGATTTTATATCAGGAGGAATTTCTCTACCAATGCGATTCTTAGTTTCCATGACGGTAGTTTTCTTCTTTAATTTCTGCTAGTTTTACGGACAGATAGTACTACATACTGTGATGAGGATTGCTCTTTGGAACAATGGTTATCTCTTCCCAAATACGGAACTCTATTTTCCAAATATTTAGACGTTGCAATTAAATCAAATCAAAATTATAAACCTAATTAACTAGTTCAATAGCCATGTTTTGTATTGAGTGAAGTGATATTGCCCCTTTGTTAGATATAGTTAACTGCTCAATTGCTCATCAATAGCTAATTACGAATCTCTTGCCTTTTATAGGTCCTCTCCGCTCTAAATTAAAAAAAATCTGGAATTGCTTTTAATTTGTAGATCTAAGGTTATATAAGACATAACAGTAAATAAATCAATCAAGTATTCTGTTCATAATTAATTATGTAAGAAATATTCCCATTTCACTTTCACTCTTTCTGAGATTCAATAGAAGAACAACCCGGGCAAGAAGGTTTTATTTCTGGGATATTCCCTTAATATCTACAACAGTTTCATGAAGAAGGGATATTCCTGTAACAATAATATTGGATAGTATTCAAATTCTTATACCGGGGTATATTCCAGGAATATTGGAGAGTTACACTATTCGGTCAGATATCATCCTAGGATATTCAGGGAATATCATATTTCTAAAGTATTCCATACGAAAAAAATTGGAATATTCATGGAATACATATTTTTGATAGTATTCCATTCAGAATATCCCATAAATATCCCAAGAATTATCAAGCTAATATCCCTGGAACATTTGGGATCTACAGTATTCTTAGTGAAACAATGACGGAATGTAACAGGAATCGAATGAAAAATTTTACTTCCTAAGAAATATTTTTGAATATCCTTGAACTATTTCAATATTTTTGATAAGAAATATATCCCATTGGGTTATATGAAGGAATGTTCCTGGAAGATGGGAAATTTAAATTATGTATGTCAAACAACAAAGGAATGTCAATTGAATCGAACGATGAATTTTTCTATTTCCTTAGAATTTGGTTGTCTAATTTGAAAACTAAGAAACGTGGGTTAGTGAGATGAACTGTTGTAATTTGGATTTCATATGTTCTCTTCAAATTTTAACCATTTTTTAACGCTACTTGTAGTTTTAGAAGATAGCGCAATAGTTTAAGCTCTTCAACTATGAGGTGTTAGATTTCCGTGTTAGGTATGTGCTTCCATTTTCATCTTACATTCATACAAAACTCCTTCACAGAGCTTTTCTGCATCCATGAGCATTGTCACTGACTTCTGAGGAGACTTCTTCTAAAATTCACTTTCCTTTCTGGTTGCTTCTTCCAGTCTCTTGTATTTCAAAACGTCATCGATATGGCCTTTTGTTCTTAAGCAGATATTAAACCACCAAGTGAATTAAAAATATTGATCTAAATGAATAGAGTTTTGGATGCGCAAATTAAATGCTGGCTCTCTATTAGTAATTAGTAGTACCTACAAAAATTGCTTATTTCGTTTTTATGAAATCCGAAACTAGTAAAAGTTGCGAATCAGGTACCCAGATTAATTTTATCAAATTTAGTGGTCGCGTTGCGTCAAAGCAGTTCAGACGTAATTGACGGGCTGTCAATTACGTCAATTCGAGAAAAAAAAGAGGTTAGTATTGTGATTGTAAATGTTTAACGAATGTACACCATTGTTTATATTTTATCAACAGCAGTTATCACTCAACTATTTTAAATTTTAGTTTAAAGTTAAATATTGATATGTGGTGATAACGGAATAAGAGTAGGGTCAAGTAGATAAATTGCGGTACACTAATTAACTGCGGCCTCTAACAACATAAACATCAAAGCTTCAAAAAACACGTTAAAAACTTAGATTAACAAATTATAGCATGCACTGCGCTTCTTTTGATAGCTATGCAACATTTTAATGTAATTTCGGTTCAGAATGTTTTTAGACTCTCTTGAGAGGGCTGCAATTAAAAAATAAAGTGCCGTAATTCACCTGGGTGACACTACTTACCCTAGCTATACTTACCGTACTATTTTAGTTTGTAGGCCTAAACTATTCATATGTAGCTATACTTAATTTATACTTTGATTGTAAATGGATTCACTATGTTAATTTATATTATGAAATGTTTATTAATATTTAGCTATAACCTGGGTTAAACAATACACATAAAATTTCATAAAATTATTTCTTCTTTAACTGACTAGAGCTTAATAGTAAAATTTTTAAAAGTGTCAATAATGATATTCAGTGTTAACAATATTCATAATAGCTTTTCTTCGTTCATGAGCCCATTCTTGTTTTACTTATATTTGATTTTTTTTTTACTTTTTTGACCCTTATTGTTCCTCAAAAACTTTTTTCTTATCTAAATCTGTATTCCCTTTAAGATCTACTTTTTCCTCTTTTAAAATTTGAAAAAATAATTTCACTTAGGTTTTTATTTAATTTATGGATTAACTAATTGAATACAGCTTATTGATAAATGATGACTAATTATTTTATTTCTTCGTAGGTACTACTATCACAGTTTCTGGCAATATGGTTGGCTAAGAAGTTACAAATCTAGAGACATGTCCTCTTCATTTCATTGTGTGTACTATATAGTATGAAGCGCGTGCTCTAAAACTATAGCTGCACTGACACCACTATATTCACTTCATAAGTTCATAGTAGAGAATATGAAGGAATTTGAGATTAATGACAAAATTAATTGCTCGATTTAATAAATTTGCTCCACGTTAAGTAAAGAACCAAATACAAAAGACTTTGTACTATATAGTTGTCACACAGGAAAGTGGCACATGTAAGCTACGCTACCACCAATCGATTGTATAGTGGTCAATAATTTTGCAAAAAGAGACGATAGCACTGTTGAGTGTTGACTGCATTAACAGATGGAAGAGGAAAATGAGAAGGTGATGGTGATGGTGAATGAAACCTGTGAGCCTTTCTTAACTATAAATTGAAAACTTTGCAAGTGAAAAGTACAACCATAGCGCCATAGAATAAGTGAGAAATATCGAGTGAAAATTACTGTCAGCTAAATAGATTGAGCCTTTATAACCTGTAAAAAAGTTGCACAGGAATTAATTTATGTTTAATTAATTTAAGCCCTTTCTAAATCATGTGCTATTTGATATTTTAATAAAATGATTGACGTATGTTTAGTTTCTTTCATTCCATACCAGTACAAAGGGGCAATTGTGAAAATACCTAGATTTAAATAATGTGTCCTGAAATTAAAGTTTTAATATTCGTAGATTTTTTATACAATGTTATTTTTTCACGGTACACTTCTTGGTGTGTAGCTATATGTGACAATTGAGTTATGCACTCAAGTAATTAGTGTTACTTGTCTACTTGTAGTCTCAGTTATTTAATTTCATTTATTCCCTTCTTTTGAATTATTTATTCCATTGATATTTCTTCATCGTGGCCTCTTCTTCTGGATGTTTTATTCCATTGTTATTCCTTCAATATTCCTTCTTCCTTTGGATGACCTATTCCATAGGTAATCCTTAAATATTCCCTCTTCCCTTGGATGACTTACTCCATAGGTATTCCTTCAATATTCCCTCTTCCTTTAGTTGTTTTATTCCATAGGTATTCCTTCAATATTCCCTCTTCCTTTAGATGTCTAATTCTATAGGTATTCCTTCAATATTCCCTCTTCCTTTACATGTCTCATTCCATAGGTATTCCTTCAATATTCCCTCTTCCTTTAGATGTCTCATTCCATAGGTATTCCTTCAATATTCCCTCTTCCTTTAGTTGTTTTATTCCATTGGCATTCCTTCATTGTTCCATTGAACTTCGTCTCCGTGATTCCCTAGATTTTCCCTTGTGATTTATGGGACTATTCCATAAAAGTGTCAAAAAATTGCATTCCCTGAATATCAAAAAATGATCATCATGGAACATTCCTTTGGAATATTCCGAGAAGGTTTTGGGAATATCCATTTTTTGCGCGGGAAGGTTCCATTCCAATTTATCATGTATTTTTGTTAATTTAATGGTAATTAGGTATATAGTTTCACTTTTAAGTAGCCAATTTTTTTCATATTAATGGTATTTAGATTCCAGTATAGGAAGCCATTTATTATATAACGCGAAGCTTTATTATGGTTTTGGATTTTTAAAAATTCAATGGATCCGTTTTTTTTTGTTTGAAATTCAGAAGGTAGAAGAAGAACGTAAAAAATCTATGATTACATATTATAATAAAACTATAGAACCAAATTTGAAATGGTATATGCAGTTTTGTAATAAGTAACCTGAGTTCTAATGAATAGAGAAATAAGAATAATAGAGTGGTGGGGCCTTTACAATTCGTCCAGAAGTATCGCCATAAGAAATGTTTTTCTTCATCTGTGAGCGTTTTCCGCAACATGTTTACTCAAATAGTTGTTTGGACAGTAGTGAATTGAGTGTGTAAGTGCCGAAATATTTTCATATAAGCATTGTTCGTTCATGTTCAGACCTGTCAACTCATGTTCTTAATATGACAGAACTCAAATTTACGGTGACATGACATCTTACGATAGCGGGTTATAATAACCTGCTAGGCTTTTGATGTAGATTTTGGAATAACTCTCTAAATACTTGGGAATGAATTTTAAAATTTCCACGAATATTGACCTCCAGTATTTATGAAAAGTCAGAAAATTTCGTACATATTGGTGAAATACCTTAGTATCGATGATGTCTCAAAATATTTTGCAAGTTAAATTATTCCGCTGATAAATGATAAGAGACATAAGGCTCATTGATTAAAAAAGTAAAACATTTTGCTTGAAAAGGACCTTTAATAAATGTTCGTTCATATATTTTTTTCTCGGAAGATTCGGTCTCGTTCTAAGAAAATTAATACCAATAGTTTAAATTATGAATAATGAAAAGTTTTGTGAATTTATTAAAAGCAGAAAACTTCATTACTAATTTTAAAATAATACGTAACATTAGTAATTTTGACAATTATTTGAGAAAATTAATTTTGTTGAAAGTTTCAAAATAATCTTCATTAATTCAGAGACCGAAATTTCCTAGAGTTGAATTTCCAGTCACAGCATATATGTATATTATATTATTGATGATTATATGAATGAGTTAGGAGAGAACCGGATGAGTTCGTACAGCGGGTGAATCCGTCAGGACCATAACTCAACACCTGTTATGTTCTAACCCGTCGAAATTTTAGTGATCCTATATATTATAATAACAATCAGTTTGAAACAAGTTTCAGCAGCTTGAATGTGTGGTATGTTCCTTCGGTGAGAGGTCATATATTTTTAGCACTAAAAAGTTATTTTCTCACTATTTGAGCTAAGCCATAGCAATTACATTATACTATCTAGAAAATTTATATTGAATACTAGTATTTACTAGGATATTCTCTACGTATGTAAATGTTAACATTTTTTTTAAACTCATTAATATCTGAATTATTCCATTTTTTTTTAAAAAATAATGGTGTGGGCGTCATCGTACAAATATGTACGGGGACATACTCCTCTGTACGGTTTCACCCCATTATGTACGAATTCAACTCTATATTTATTTTTCATAAATGCTTCGAGTATATACATGAAAAGAATGAAACACTATTCTTCCTGTGATGTGGAACAGGCCTATAACGTCTGGGAATATGGAACAGCAGTACTTAAAGCTGCTAAATTGTATAAGGTTTCTCCGATGACGCTGTAAGATGCCACAGAGAAATCCAGAAATGGTTCATAATTTGATGAGCATAAATTTTACCAGCGAAATAGTAAAGCACTGCGGTTTTCCAGAATATGTTGCGAATAGTTCAAATCATCATCAGCGCAACCAAGTAGAAAATGAACCATTCACCGAACCTGCTCCTACTTCACCATCCACCGAGCCTGCTCCTGCTTCACCATCTACCGAGCCTCCTCCTGCTTCACCATCCACTGAGCCTGCTCCAGCTTTACCATCTACCGAGCCTGCTCCTACCTCACCATCTACCAATCCTTCTCCTACTTCACCATCAATCGAGCCTGATCTTACTTATACCGGGACCGAGGCTTCTTTTATTTCACCATCCACCTAGCCACAACCAGGCCCCTCTAGATTAAATGTTGAATTTTACTAGGAACATCTTTTGAGTTTCCTAGAAAGTGCAACAGAAGAGACAGATAACCAAGAAGGTTAATGATAATAACTAATATCCTAGAAAAAGAGTTACTGAAAAATAAACAAATTTCAACAAAGAAATACTCAAATTCACCAGTAACAAAGCGTAGGTTTACAATGGAAATTGACGCTCTATAATCTAGTTAGGAAGACATGTTGGTGATGAAGCCTTTTGAGATTTATTGGTTGTCTCAAAAGGGTTTTAGTCAATTGTAAGGATAGAGAATTCAAAGCTTCCGTAATTATATTTTCCATACAATATACGAAATTGTTACTGAATTTTCCTTTTCCCCCCTTTTTTAGTACTGTACGGAGTGATACTCTACTTATACGAACTCAACCGCACTTCCGGGTGAGTTCGTACACACGAATATATCTCATTAAAATATATATTAAGAGAGAGCAATAAGGTTTTAACTAATTTAGCTTGTAGTTATAAGTAGTTGAATAGTTAAGATTCTATAAGCCTTTAGAGGAAAAATGTACGAACTCACCCGGTTCTCCTCTATATTATTGATGATTCTCAATATTCACAAACTTCCAGTTATTTGCTTCACCTAACTAAAAGTTTAATTGATCTATTTACATTACTATTTCAAGCGTATCTGTTGTTATCTTTTCATTGTGGTCATCTCCGGATTAATTTTAATTGCATTTTATAATTTTCCTCTCTTCCATCAACAGGTGTTTCATTATCAAAATCCATCAGTTCATTGTACCAAGTAAATTCATACTATTTTTCATACTACTTTTATTATTAATATTTAGTGAATCAATGCGAAATCATATACAAATCACAATATTCTTTTTAGCAACTAATCTCAAATATTCTAAATTATTGAATCATTACATATAATAAAATTTGTTTCGGACCATGTGTTTCTTATGGCACCGATTGAAGTTCTTTCAGATCTTAGCCTTCAAAAATTAGTTCCTAAAATTCATTTAAAAAACAATATGGGGAAAAAGACTACATAGCAGTAAAGATGAAAATGAAGTGAGAGTCGGTCAAACCAAGAATTTAGAATATAGGACATTATAACATTTTATGTGCAAAAAATTATAAATATTTCCCTATATTTACATGCATTTTAATGGAAACAGAATGCAAAGTAGAGAATTCAGTGAAGAATGCCTGAACAGTTTCCTCAGTCTGGAGTGAAGCCTACCAGCATAAACCTTGGGCAATCTTCCAGAACTTTCAGTGGCATTAAAAAATATAAACATGGTTAAATTAAAAGAAAATACATATAATAGGCCCTTCTCTTCCATGCGGCATTCACCGCAGACAACTTCAGAATAGAGCTCATAGGGTCTTACAAACAAAAACTCGTAGCACGGAGATCATTCACATGATCAGCAAAAAGTTAAAAACAGCTTGCAGAATTCCAGACCACTCCAGTATGTACTTATAGTGCACTGAACTCAGCACAATTCATCAAAAAGGCTGTACAAAATCAGCAAATATTCTCTCATAATTAACTATTCGCATTTTTCTTATTTTAAACTACCTTAATTAATGGTAATACAGGAATCAATTGATAAAAGTCTTTCAACAGTGCACTAATAGTTATTTTAGAAAAAAGAATCAGAAAGAAGAGAAATCATTAAGTATTCCACCGATGAAATCTTGAAGAGTCTTTGAAAAATAATGTGAACAATCTGTATAATGATAACAAAATAGTATGGCTTACAGTGACCAAAATTATGTTCATCAGTATCTCAAAATATAGAATTACAAAATAAGGAATATATTAATAAGCATCTGAACTACAGAATTAACCCTTTAGCGGGCACTTTGTTTTCGTCTTATAATTCATGCATATAATTGTTACCGTGTAATATTTGGCCTCTTAGAAATGATTTTTATTCATGGGAATTTTAGTTTTAAATTCATGGTTTACCCATAAGTTCGGTTTTACAATGTATTCCGAGTGGACTACTCGCTTGTTACCCTGGAGAAGTTCCATATGCAGGCTACAAGATATGTTTACTGAGGATAATTCTCTTAATCTCAATATATTATTAAAATTCGTTTCATGTTTATTAAATTGAAAAGATATTTGTGATGGGTATCTTAAAGAATTCTCAAGGTAGGATTTTCATTACATAAACAAAAAATAGTTAAAATTTCTGTCGTATACAAAGGAGGCAGCTCTTATAAGTATTTTTTCATATATCACCTGGTTAATTTTTTGGAACAGTCTGGTCGAAGCAAGAAAAATCCATCCTATAAACCTAAAAAGCCATGCTGTGGTGTTTTTTGTTACACCCTAATGAGTTTGACTGTCAGAATTAGCAGGAAGGTTTAACTCTGTGTTTAAAAACACATGTCTAATTTATAAAGCTACGGTTCTGAATTTTTTACAAGTTGTTATATCATATTATAAAGTAATGTGCACCAAATTTCAGGTAAGAATAATGAACATAAAAGGAGAAATAAATAATTTCATAATTTCATAATTTACGTGATTTACGCCAATACGTAAATATTTTTAAACTTTCAGATAAAAAAATATACTCGGTATTCATGTAGGCGTCAGAAGAGCTTTTGGTGGAATGGAGAACAATTTGGAAGAGGAGAATCTCCAATATTGACAATACTTTAATTAATTTCACCACTTTTCACACATTATCTAAAAGAAATCTGATTGAATTAATTTGAAAGACAAAGTTCTTTATTGATTGAAATTTCAACCATACAGTATATTTATTAATTTTTATTTATATTACTATTTATCCTGTACGGGCTACCTGCCTGAAAAGGGTTAAAATTACTATTGTAAAGTCGTCTAGCAAATGGCTAAAAAGACCATGGAATTGTATATAGATTACAAAATAACTAGACAGCCTCTAGCTGAGGTTGTCACCAGCTGTTCTCAGATGAGATGATATATCAGTTATTTAGTATTATGCTTAAACAAACTGTCACTAAAAGAAAATTAATATACTTAAATTTTGAAATTCAAAATCTTCGATACCTAGACCTATGACTAAATCGGACTGCATGAAGGTAGTAATTTAGTATTCTCCAATAAATCTTCTATCTTCCATTCTGTTCGCAGTAAATATATTTAAAAACTGGATGAAATAAAGGATTGCAGGCAAAAATAAAATAATACAAATTTCCAAATTCCTGCAGTCTGATATTTAATTACCTTCAGATTGTAAAGCAATTACTATGTATACCATACTAATTTTAGCTTAAAATTTCCTATAATGAGTCAAATTAGTTTGGAGCAAGATATTGGGTGAGATTTGGCTTATGTCAGACTAAGTGTGAAATTTACCTGTTAGGTACACATTGTCTTTAGACCAGTCTGCAGAAAATGGGAGATAAGTATTAGGAATATTATATTAAATCATTTTTGATTTAATTTGAATATTAACAATGCTCTATTTATCTACAAAGAATAAAGTCTACAGTTTTAAACAATTGTCGTCATTTTTATTTGGGAATTTATAGCCAAAATTGGCAAGGTAATATTCCCAATCCGTTACAACTGAGATGGTTTTTATACAGATCTCTTTTACTGATCGTAGGTATATTATCTGTCCTTCAATAATATACTTTCTGATAAACATTTCGGTTTCAGACAAAAACAAGTCGATGCAACAAGTGATAATTAATCTGTTGAGGCCTGTTTCAAACGAACTTGATGAAGGAAATTTAGTATTTGCTATTTTTCTGGATTTCCAAAAAGCCTTAAATTTATTTCGAAGTCTGGCTTGCTATTCAAATTTTATCTGTCTGAACGTAGTCAGTCCACAACTGTTAATGGAAGCAAGTCTGGGTTGACTGGTTTGAATTGTGGTGTTCCCCAAGGTAACACAATTGGACCTTTGTTATTCTTAATATTGATCAATGACTTTCCTAACAGCTCTCCTCTTTTAATTTCAACCTTTTTGCAGATGATTCTGTCATTACATACAGCTTTCCTCGCCAGTCTACTCATGACGTGCACATAATAATTAATGAACAGTTAGACAAGGCTCGAAAGTGGCTCTATTATAATAAAATAATTCTAAATGTTGGTAAAACTAAGTATTCTCGTACAGAGGTAACATTATTAAAATCCAATATGTATTGATCAGAAGGTTATTGAAAGGGTCTCATGTGTCAAGTATCTTGGTCTCAACCTGGATCACAATCTCAGATTTGACGAGCATATTAGTAGGATTTCAGAGAAAGTAGATAGGTCAGTGGAATTGCTAGGTAGAGTCGGTGAATATGAACTCATGAAAGTTGCTAAAATGATCTACTATTCTATTGTGTATCATTATTTTAATTATTGAATCAATATTTGGGGTAATACTGCAGAGTGTCACATTAATAAACTTGTAATATTACAGAAGAGAGCAGTGAGAATACTAGGAAGGGTACCGTATCTACACCATATCTGAGAATTTGATTCCAGATCTTATAATGTTAAAGATAGATCATGTATTCATGTACAGTCTTGTTCTTTATATGTTCAGAGCGATTAATGAGGTAAGATATGTTGAAGATCTCTGTAACTATGTAACTAATAATTGTAATCGTCATCCTTACGCAGTGAGAACTAGCAATGACATTATTTTACCCCGTTATAGATGTGAAACTTCAAAATTTAATGTTGTTCACTCTACCTCCAGGCTATGGAACATAATACCTAGTGATTTGAAGATTAGTAATAAATTGTATACCTTCAAGACTAAATCAAGCTCGGCTAAGATCGAACAATATCTAATCTGATTTTAATTTTAAATAGCTACATTTACTTTTTCATAGTCTTTCTTTATTGATGAATTTTACTATAAAATATATGTTTTGATATTTCCTCAAAATACCTCACAGTGTATTTTTATTTTTTATGTAAATTAGAATGTCCTCAAAGCCTTGTGCTCTCTCGGGGCTTAAGGTTGCTTTTGATTATCTATTTATGAGGCCTAGTCTTACTGATTTTCATTTATATTGAGTCGTATTTTCATTGTTTTTTTTTTCCTGAATGCAGAGATTGGAGAGGCCCTGGCCCTATTTCTACTCTGTAAAAAGGTGCTATCTGTTAATAAGTAAATAAATAAATTTAGTTGAATACAAAAAATAGAAAATTGTTCCCAGATAACTACCAATATCGCCCATATTCTGCAGACTGGTGTCTCAAAACTGATAGGAAGGCAATCGTGAGTCAAACATCATTTTCACAACAAAAATTGACTTCATACTCACAGTAGAAATTAACTTCATATTCACAATAGAAATATACTTCATATTCACAATAGAAATTAACTTCATATTCACAATAGAAATTAACTTCATATTCACAGTAGAAATTAACTTCATATTTACTATAGAAATTAACTTCATATTTACTATAGAAATTAACTTCATATTCACAGTAGATATTAACTTCATATTCACAGTAGAAATTAACTTCATATTCACAATAGAAATTAACTTCATATTCACAGTAGAAATTAACTTCATATTTACTATAGAAATTGCCTTCATTATTCATTATACAATTTCACTTCATATTTTCTATTACCGCCAAGTATCAGGCAGACTACAGCAAGTATCAGGCAGACTACAGCAAGTATCAGGCAGACTACAACAAGTGTCAGGCAGACTATAGTCTGTCTGATACTTGTTGTAATCTATTTGATACTTTCTGTAGTCTGCCTGATAGTTGCTGTAGTCTGTCTGATAGTTGCTGTAGTCTGTCTGATAGTTGCTTTAGTCTGTCTGATACTTGTTGTAGTCTGTCTGATACTTGCTTTAGTCTGTCTGATACTTGTTGTAGTCTGTCTGATATTTGCTTTAGTCTGTCTGATACTTGTTGTAGTCTGTCTGATACTTGCTTTAGTCTGTCTGATACTTGTTGTAGTATGTCTGATACTTGCTTTAGTCTGTCTGATACTTGTTGTAGTCTGTCTGATACTTGCTGTAGTCTGTCTGATATTTGCTTTAGTCTGTCTGATACATGTTGTAGTCTGTCTGATACTTGCTTTAGTCTGTCTGATACTTTTTGTAGTCTGTTTGATACTTGCTTTAGTCTGTCTGATACTTGTTGTAGTCTGTCTGATACTTGTTGTAGTCTGCCTGATAGTTGCTGTAGTCTGTCTGATACTTGCTTTAGTCTGTCTGATACTTGTTGTAGTCTGTCTGATACTTGCTTTAGTCTGTCTGATACTTGTTGTAGTCTGTCTGATACTTGCTTTAGTCTGTCTGATACTTGTTGTAGTCTGTCTGATACTTGCTGTAGTCTGCCTGATACTTGCTGTAGTCTGCCTGATAGTTGCTTTAGTCTGTCTGATACTTGCTGTAGTCTGTCTGATACTTGCTTTAGTCTGTCTTATACTTGTTGTAGTCTGTCTGATACTTGTTGTAGTCTGCCTGATAGTTGCTGTAGTCTGCCTGATAGTTGCTGTAGTCAACCTGATACTATTTGATAAAAAAAAAAAATGAACATTAGGAACTAATATTTTATGGCAAAAATCTGGAAAATTTTCAATGGTTGCAATTAGAAAAATGTTATGGGAAAAATTTATATTCTATGGAATAATTCGGTAATTTATAATTTATGAGATTAAGTTTTAAAAAGGATATTGTGATTTTAAATGAAGTTGCATTGTTTCAATGAATATTAATAATTTGAAAGTACAAAATTTACCTGTTGCAATGAACTGATGTGTTTTGATAATGAAACACCTGTTGATTATAGGGTGAAATAATTATAAAATGTAATTAAAACTAATCCAATATTGATAACATTAAAAAGATACAGACAGATAAGTTTAAACTATTGGAACTATTGACCTTCAACTAAGGTAATGAACAAAAGATAATTACGATAATTCTTGTGTATAAAATGCAAAAGCGAAATGTTATGTGGCATCAGTCGTAGTTTCAATTCGCAATTAGAAACATCGTAAACTGTGGAGAAAAAGGTACAGTAGAACTACTCTATAATGAACTCCTGTATAGTGAACCATCCCAAATAATAGAACCCTGTATAGTGAACTATACCAGGTATAGTGAACATGTTTTATTTAGTCTGCCATAAAATATCCATCCTAGTTTTCTATATATATTCCTAAGAAGTAAGCTCTACACAGCGAACTAGTATTAGTTTATTTATGAGAAATTAGGTAGCCTGTGTGAAGAAATAATATTTTTAAAAGAACAGCCTGTATAATAATTTTGAACTATTCATAGAATTAAATATCAATATAATAAATAACTATTATTTATTATTTTATATTATTTATTCGTTGTTTGATAATGATTACAATTTCAGATTTCTGAAGATGTTCAAGGTAGCTGTTTGCGTTGCTCTAATTTTTGCAGTTTCGGCTGAAGGTGAGAAACATTAAGAAATTATTCTAACTGAAGATATAATAATTAAAAGGCAACAATAATAATATACTAACGTATACTGAAAATCATAATCTGAGAATAATTCCATTTTTCCAGCATCTCCATTGACGTACATTGGTAAGCTGAGCGAGAAGCCATGGATAACCATGGACGTACATTGGTGAACTGATATCTTTTAAATTATCTCTTAAAAGACTAAATATTAGTTCAGATTTCAATGTTTCTTTCTTGAAATTCACTGTTTTAACAAAGATTTTAAATTTACATTAAATATATCAAAATTGAAGCTGAATACTCACTATTTATTACCTATGAAAAAATATTTGAAAATTAACTTAAAATTGATTTCTGACTGAGATTTTTGAAATTCCACGTAATTGATTGTGTAAACTTGACATGATAAACGAGTATTTCTTTTTCAGATCAAGGTGGCTGGGAGGCAAGCTGTTTTGGAGAAAGTCAATCACCAATTGATATCATCTCTGGAAATGCATTGACAACAAATATGCCGTCTTTCGTTTTCACCAACTATGAAACACCATCAGACACTGTTACATTAATCAATACTGGAATGACAGGTGAAATATATTTATAAACACATATATTGTAAATAGACACATAAATGATAATGCGTGGCAATATGATTAGCTGTGTGATGTTTTCCGACTGGTTCCGTCTCCAATTGGCGTAAATCCGATTTAATTCTGTTTCAATATAAGAAACTTCAGTAACATCCTGATGAAGGACTCTAAAACATTGTTTAGCTTCCTCATTTGCGGGTAAGGACTGCTTGAGTGAGGTAGGACTGTTCAGGAAGGTTGTCCGGAGAGAGCACTTTGTGTATTGGGTAATTGAGTCAGAATGTCCGAGTTAGTGGGTGAATGTGAGAAATGCATAATATAATATGGAATGCTCGCATGTTGAACAGAAAATGTTACAGTGGGAGATTTTTGATTCTGTTACATTTGTAACAGAATCAAAATTTATGGCTACAATCATAATACAATAGGGTATTCTCTATCTACAGCACAGTTACTTTGGGGTGAACCAACTGCACTTTTGTCTGATGCAGGCCTTCCGGGAACTTACGAGCTACTTTTCTCCAAATTTAATTGGGATTCTGAACATCTAGTGGATGGACAGCAGTAAGTATTATTATGTACTACATTCAAATGCATATTGAAAATTCCAGAGTAGAATGTTAAAAATCTATTTTCCATATATCCATGAAGATCCGCACTTGAATTACAATTGTATCACTGGAACACAGCCTATGGAAATATGGACACAGCTGCCGCTAATCCAGACGGAATTGCTGTCCTAAGTATATTGTACGATGTTGGACCAGCAAACGTGGCTCTTGAACCTTTGATTGTTCAACTTCCAAATATTTTGAATGCTGGATGTGAGTAAAAATTATACCATTTGCATTGCTGCTTTCAAAATCAAAGTAATATCTAAATCATTCCAACGAAATTTCTTTCCTAAAGCTCAATACTCTGTCCCCGGCACGTCTCTTCCTGCGTTGAGTTCATTCCTCCCATCTGACACATCCAAATTCTACCGCTACAAAGGTAGTATGGCAACTCCATTATGCTTTGAATCCGTTATTTGGACAGTCTTCGCTGACAAACAAACAGTTTCACATGCTCAGGTTTGTATGACTATTTCACATTCAGTATTGAAAAATTTGAAAAAAAATTATTCATAGTAATACTATATATCATCAAATTTCAACTTCAGCTTGAGGAATTTCGCAACTTGGAAGACCCAACTGGTTCTCCTATTCTCTCCAACTTCAGGGGAGTTCAGAACTCTCCCGATATCGTGGTAAGAATCATATTAAATATTAAATCCTATTAAACCTACAAAAGTAATCAGTAAGAAACTATGAATATCTTTATTCTATATATTACTAATTGTTGTTTTCACTACCAGGTAACCTACAACATGTAGAAGAGAGTCTGTGGCCTCTGCATTTGGAGTAAACTAGTCTCCTAGTGTGCTTATATCTAAACATTGGAAAACAATTTGCCACTTCACATTATTTTGTGTTATTCTATGTTATTTATTCTTGAATATTAAAAGAATATAAATTCCTTTCAATAAAAATTGCAAATATTCTATAATTACTCTAGTTATATTTTGAGTTTAAAAATTGAATCTTAACTAATTTATTTAGAAATAAAATTGATTCATCTTCAAAATAATGTTTGCATAATCCTAATAAAAGCTAAATTTAAAGAAATGGAAAAAGAAAATGATAATATTCTAATAAAAAACTTATAGATAACTATAGGAAATGCAGAGAAAAAATATACAATCAATTGCTATTTTTTTAAATATATTACATAATAAATATAATTGGAGAGCAGTATTTGTAATATAAAAAACTGTATGGATTCAATAAGAGTAAAACCATTTTGATTAAAAAACCTTCAACACTTTATAGGTGGAATCGTCAATTTGTTCTTCCTCGATGGATCGCGCTGGATATTTTAACATGCTGTATTAGAAAATGATATTAAGTCCAAATTATTTGATTATAAGATGATCCATGCATCTTTCATATTTCAAAATTTTATTTTCTAATAACGTAATTTCAGAATATTTTGCTTGGTGTTCTTAGTTAGTTACAGTAAAAACACAGTTTATACTAAGCTTCAATTTCATAGTTAGAATAGTAAGAAAATGAAGTGAGAGTAGGTCAAACCAAGAATTTAGAATATAGGACATTAAAACATTTCATGTACAAACAATTATATATATTTCTCTATTTTTACATGTATTTTACTGGAAACAGAATGCAAAGTAGAGAATTCATTGAAGAATGCCTGAACAATTTCCTCAGTCTGGAGTGAAGCCTACCAGACTACCTGACAAAAAACATCTTAGTTGAGTAGCAAAAACCTTGGGCAATCTTCCAGAACTTTCAGTAGAATTAAAAAATATAAACATGGTCAAATAAAAAGAAAATTAATATAATAGGCACTTCTCTTCCATGCGGCATTCACCGCAGACAACTTCAGAATAGAGCTCATAGGGTCTTACAAACAAAAACTCGTAGCACGGAGATCATTCACATGAGTAGCATAAATTTAAAAAAAGTTTGCAGAGTTCCCGACCACTCCAGTATGTACTTAGTGCACTGAACTCAGCACAATTCAACAAAAAGGCTGTACAAAATCAGCAAATATTCTCTCATAATTAACTATTCGCATTTGTCTTATTTTAAACTACCTTTATTAATGGTAATAGAGGAATCCATTGATAAAAGTCTTTCAACATTGCATTATTATTTTTTTTTAGAAAAAAAAAGTCACGAGAGAAGAGAAATCATTCAGTATTCCTCCGATGAAATCTTGAAGAGTCTTTGAAAAATAATGTGAACAATCTGTATAATGATAACAAAATAATATGGCTCACAGTGACCAAAATTATATTCATCAGTATCTCAAAAAATAAAATTTAAAAAATAAGAAATATATTAATAAGCATCTGAACTAGAGCAAAACCCTTTAGTGAGCACTTTGTCTTAATCTTTTAATTCATACATATAATTGTTACCGTGTAATATTTATTTTAATTCATATATCACCTAGTTAAGAGTCTGTCAAATATTTTGGAACAGTCTGGTCGAAGCAAGAAAAATCCATCCTATAAAATCTAAAAAGCCATGCTACGGTGTTTTTTGTTCAACCCTAATGAGTTTGACTGTCAGAATTAGCAGGAAGGTTTAGCTCTGTATTGAAAAACACATGTCTTATTTGTAAAGCTATTGTTCTGTTTTTTTACAAGTTTATTGATAATATTCTAAAGTAATGTGTACCAAATTTCAGGTAAGAATAATGAACATATAAGGAGAAATAAATACATAGGTATTTAAGACACTGGCAACTGATAGAGCAAAACTGTGATTGGGTGGAGTGTGACCTAATCACAGCTCGCGTATGTATCTGTACTTGATGAAAACGTGGACAAATTCGTGCGTATTGGCTAAACAAACTATATTTCTATGTTCCCACACGTCACCAAAGAAAAAATTGATTTCATTATTTACGTGATTTACGCTGATTAACGCCAATACGTAAATATTTTTAAACTTTCAGATACAAAAATATATTTGGCATTTATGTAGTTGTCAGAAGAAATTCTGGTGGAATGGAGAACAATTTGGAAGTGGAGAATGGCCAATATTGACAATACTTTAATTAATCTCACCACTTTTCACACATTATCTAAAAGAAATCTGATTGAATTAATTTAAAAGACAAAGTTCTTTATTGATTGAAATTTCATCCATACAGTATATTTATTAATATCTATTTATAATAATATTTATCCCGTAAGGGCTACCTGCCCGAAAAGGGTTAAAATTATTATTGTAAAGTCGTCTAGCAAATGGCTATAAAGACCATGGAATTGTATATATATTACAAAATAACTAGACAGCCTCTAGCTGAGGTTGTCACCAGCTGTTCTCAGATGAGATGATATATTAGTTATTTAGTAATATGCTTAAACAAACTGTCACTAAAAGAAAATTAATATACTTACATCTTGAAATTCAAAATCTTCGATACTTAGACCTATGACTAAATCGGACTGCATGAAGGTAGTAATTTAGTGTTCTCCAATAAATATTCTATCTTCCATTCTGTTCGCAGTAAATATATTTAAAAACAGGATGAAATAAAGGATTGCAGGCAAAAAAAAATAACATATTTCCAAATTCCTGCAGTCTGGTATCTAATTACCTTCAGATTGTAAAGCAATTACTATGTACCATACTAATTTCAGCTTAAAATTTCCTATAATGAGTCAAATTAGTTTGGAGCAAGATATTGGGTGAGATTTGGCTTATGTCAGACTAAGTGTGAAATTTACCTGTTAGGTACACATTGTCTTCAGACCAGTCTGCAGGAAATGGGAGATAAGTATTAGGAATATTATATTAAATCATTTTTGATTTAATTTGAATATTAACAATGCTCTATTTATCTACAAAGAATAAAGTCTACAGTTTTAAACAATTGTCGTCATTTTCATTTGGGAATTTATAGCCAAAATTGGCAAGGGAATATTCCCAATCCGTTGAAACTGAGAGGGTTTTTATACAGATCTCTTTCACTGATCGTAGGTATATTATCTATCCTTCTATAATATACTTTCTGATAAACAGTTCGGTTTCAGATAAAAACAATCGACGCAACAAGCAATAATTAATCTGTTGAGGCCTGTTTCTAACGAACTTGATGAAGGAAATTTAGTATTTGCTATTTTTCTGGATTTTCAAGAAGCCTTCGATTTGTTTCGAAGACTAGCTTGCTATTCAAATTTTATCTGTCTGAACGTAGTCAGTCCACAACTGTTAATGGATGCGAGTCTGGGTTGACTGGTTTGGATTGTGGTGTTCCCCGAGGTAACACAATTGGACCTCTGTTATTCTTAATATTGATCAATGTCTTTCCTAACAGCTCTCCTCATTTCAATTTCAACCTTTTTGCAGATGATTCTGTCATTACATACAGCTTTCCTCGCCAGTCTGCTCATGACGTGCACATAATAATTAATGAACAGTTAGACAAGGCTCTATTGTAATAAATAATTCTATATGTTGGTAAAACTAAGTATTCTCGTATAGAGGTAACATTGATTAAAATCCAATTTGCATTGATCAGAAGGTAATTAAAAGGGTCTTTTGTGTCAGGTATCTCGGTCTCAACCTGGATCACAATCTCAGATTTGACGAGCATATTAGTAGGATTTCAGAGAAAGTAGATAGGTCAGTGGAATTGCTAGGTATAGTCGGTGAATATGAACTCATGAAAGTTGCTAAAATGATCTACTATTCTATTGTGTATCATTATTTTAATTTTTGAATCAATATTTACGGTAATGCTGCAGAGTGTCACATTAATAAACTTGTAATATTACAAAAGATAGCAGTGAGAATACAAGGAAGGGTAACGTATCTACACCATACTGAGAATTTGTTTCCAGATCTTAAAAATGTTAAAGATGGATCATGTATTCATGTACAATCTTGTTATTTATATGTTCAGAGCGATTAATGAGGTAGGACATGTTGAAGCTCTCAGTAACTATGTAACTAATAATTGTAATCGTCATCCTTACGCAGTGAGAACTAGCAATGACATTATTTTACCCCGTTATAGATGTGAAACTTCAAAATCTAATGTTGTTCACTCTGCCTCCAGGCTATGAAACATAATAACTAATGATATGAAGATTAGTAATAAATTGTATACCTTCAAGACTAAATCAAGCTCGGCTAAGATCGAACAATATCTAATCTGATTTTAATTTTAAATAGCTACAATTACTTTTTTATAGTCTTTCTTTAGTGATGAATTTTACTATAAAATATATGTTTTGATATTTCCTCAGAATACCTCACAGTGTATTTTTATTTTTTATGTAAGTTTGAATGTCCTCAAAGCCTTGTGCTTTCTCGGGGCTTTTTGTTGCTTTTGATTATCTATTTATGGGGCCTAGTCTTACTGATTTTCATTTATATTGAGTTGTATTTTCATTGTTTTTTTTTCCTGAATGCAAATATTGGGGAGGCCCTGGCCCTGTTTCTACTCTGTAAAAAGGTGCTATCTGTTAATAAGTAAATAAATAAATTTAGTTGAATACACAAAATAGAAAATTGTTCCCAGATAACTACCAATATCGCCCATATTCTGCAGACTGGTGTTTCAAAACTGATAGGAAGGCAATCGTGAGTCAAACATCATTTTCACAACAAAAATTAACTTCATATTCACAATAGAAATTAACTTCATATTCACAATAGAAATTAACTTCATATTCACAATAGAAATTAACTTCATATTTACTATAGAAATTAACATCATATTCACAATAGAAATTAACTTCATATTTACTATAGAAATTGCCTTCATTATTCATTATACAATTTCACTTCATATTTTCTATTACCGCCAAGTATCAGGCAGACTACAGCAAGTATCAGGCAGACTACAGCAGGTGTCAGGCAGACTATAGTCTGCCTGATACTTATTGTAGTCTGTTTGATACTTGCTGTAACCTTGCCTTATACTTGCTTTAGTCTGCCTGACACTTGCTGTAGTCTATTTGATACTTGTTGTAGTCTGCCTGATAGTTGCTGTAGTCTGTCTGATACTTGCTTTAGTCTGTCTGATACTTGTTGTAGTCTGCCTGATACTTGCTTTAGTCTGTCTGATACTTGTTGTAGTCTGTCTGATACTTGCTTTTGTCTGTCTGATACTTGTTGTAGTCTGTCTGATACTTGTTGTAGTCTGTCTGATACTTGCTTTAGTCTGTCTGATACTTGTTGTAGTCTGTCTGATACTTGTTGTAGTCTGTCTGATACTTGCTTTTGTCTGTCTGATACTTGTTGTAGTCTGTCTGATACTTGTTGTAGTCTGTCTGATACTTGCTTTAGTCTGTCTGATACTTGTTGTAGTCTGTCTGATACTTGTTGTAGTCTGTCTGATACTTGCTTTAGTCTGTCTGATACTTGTTGTAGTCTGTCTGATACTTGCTTTAGTCTGTCTGATACTTGTTGTAGTCTGTCTGATACTTGCTGTAGTCTGTCTGATACTTGCTGTAGTCTGCCTGATAGTTGCTGTAATATGTCTGATACTTGCTTTAGTCTGTCTGATACTTTTTGTAGTCTGCCTGATAGTTGCTGTAGTCTGTATGATACTTGGTTTAGTCTGTCTGATACTTGTTGTAGTCTGTCTGATACTTGCTTTAGTCTGTCTGATACTTGTTGTAGTCTGCCTGATACTTGTTGTAGTCTGCCTGATAGTTGCTGTAGTCAACCTGATACTATTTGATAAATAAAGAAATGAACTTAAGGAACTAATATCTTATGGCAAAAATCTGGAAGATTTTCAATGGGTGCAATTAGAAAAATGTTATGGGAAAAAAATAATATTCTATGGAATAATTCGGTAATTTATAATTTTTAAGATTAAGTTTTAAAAAGGATATTGTAATTTTTAAATGAAGTTGCATTGATTCAATGAATATTAATAATTTGCAAGTACAAAATTTACCTGTTGCAATGAACTGATGTGTTCTGATAATGAAACACCTGTTGATTATAGGGTGAAATAATTATAAATGTAATTAGAACTAATCCATTATTGATCACATTAAAAAGATACAGACAGATAAGTTCAAACTGTTGGAACTATTGACCTTCAACTAAGGTAATGAACAAAAGATAATTACGATGATTCTTGTGTATAAAATGCTGCAGCGAAATGTTATGTGGCATCAGTCGTAGTTTCAATTCACAATTAGAAACATCGAAAACTGTGGAGAAAAAAGTACAGTAGAACTACTCTATAATGAACTCCTGTATAGTGAACCATCCCAAATAATAGAACCCTGTATAGTGAACTATACCAGGTATAGTGAACATGTTTTATTTAGTCTGCCATAAAATATCCATCCTAGTTTTCTATATATATTCCTAAGAAGTAAGCTCTACACAGCGAACTAGTATTAGTTTATTTATGAGAAATTATGTACCCTGTGTGGAGAAATAATATTTTTAAAAGAACATCCTATATAATAAGTGTGAGTTATTTATATAATTAAATATTAATATAATAAATAACTATTATCTATTACTTTATATTATTTATTCGTTGTTTGATAATGATTACAATTTCAGATTTCTGAAGATGTTCAAGGTAGCTGTTTGCGTTGCTCTAATTTTTGCAGTTTCGGCTGGAGGTGAGAAATATTTAGGAATTATTCTATCTGAAGATATAATAATTAAAAGGCAACAATAATAATATACTAACGTATACTGAAAATCATAATCTGAGAATAATTTCATTCTTCCAGCATCTCCATTGACGTACATTGGTAAGCTGAACGAGAAGCCATGGATAACCATGGACGTACATTGGTGAACTGATATATTTTAAATTATCTCTTAAAAGACTAAATATTAGTTCAGATTTTGTTGTTTCTTTCTTGAAATTCACTGTTTCAACAAGGATTTTAAATTTACATTAAATATATCAAAATTGAAGCTGAATACTCACTATTTATTACCTATGAAAAAATATTTGAAAATTAACTTAAAATTGATTTCTGTCTGAGATTTTTGAAATTCCACGTAATTGATTGTGTAAACTTGACATGATAATCTAGTATTTCTTTTTCAGATCAAGGTGGCTGGGAGGCAAGCTGTTTTGGAGAAAGTCAATCACCAATTGATATCATCTCTGGAAATGCATTGACAACAAATCTGCCGTCTTTCGTTTTCACCAACTATGACACACCATCAGACACTGTTACATTAATCAATACTGGAATGACAGGTGAAATATATTTACAAACACATATATTGTAAATAGACACATAAATGATAATACGTGGCAATATGATTAGCTGTGTGATGTTTTCCGACTGGTTCCGTCTCCAATTGGCGTAAATCCGATTTAATTCTGTTTCAATATACGAAACTTCAGTAACATCATAATGAAGGACTCTAAGACATTGTTTAGCTTCATCATTTGCGGGTAAGGACTGCTTGAGTGAGGTAGAACTGTTCAGGAAGGTTGTCTGGAGAGAGCACTTTGTGTATTGGGTAAATGAGTGAGAATGTCCGAGTTAGTGGGTGAATGTGAGAAATGCATAATATAATATGGAATGCTCGCATGTTGAACAGAAAATGTTACAGTGGGAGAGATAGCGTCTTGAAATAACCAATTTGTAACAGAATAAAAATTCATGGCTACAATCATAATACAATAGGGTATTCTCTATCTACAGCACAGTTACTTTGGGGTGAACCAACTGCACTTTTGTCTGATGCAGGCCTTCCGGGAACTTACGAGCTACTTTTCTCCAAATTTAATTGGGGTTCTAAAAATCTAGTGGATGGACAGCAGTAAGTATTATTATGTACTAGTTTTAAATATTTATTGAAAATCCCAGAGTAGAATGTTTAAAATCTATTTTCCAAATCTCCTTGAAGATCCGCACTTGAATTACAATTGTATCACTGGTTCACAGCCTATGGAAATATGGCCACAGCTGCTGCTAATCCAGACGGAATTGCTGTTCTAAGTATATTGTACGATGTTGGACCAGCAAACGATGCTCTTGAACCTTTGATTGCACAACTTCCAAATATTGTGAATGCTGGATGTGAGTAAAAATCGTACCTTTACTATTTATGCTTTCAACATTTACGGAGTATCTAAATCATTCTAACGAAATTTCTTTCCTAAAGGTCAATACTCTGTTTCCGGCACTTATCTTCCTGCGTTGAGTTCACTCCTCCCATCTGACACATCCAAATTCTACCGCTACAATGGTAATATGACATCTCCATTTTGCTTTGAATCCGTTATTTGGACAGTTTTCGCTGATAAACAAACAGTTTCATCTGCTCAGGTTTGAATAACCATTTCACATTCAGTATTGAAAAATTTGAGAAAAATTATTCATATTGATACTATATATCATTAAATTTGAACTTCAGCTTGATGAATTTCGCAACTTAGAAGACCCAACTGGCTCTCCTATTCTCTCCAACTTCAGGGAGTTTCAGAACTCTCCCAATATTGTGGTATGAATCATATTAAATATTAAATCCTATTAAACCTACAAAAGTAATCAGTAAGAAACTATGAATATCTTTATTCTATATATTACTAATTGTTGTTTTCACTACCAGGTAACCTACAACATGTAGAAGAGAGTCTGTGGCCTCTGCATTTGGAGTAAACTAGTCTCCTGATGTGCTTATATCTAAACATTGGAAAACAAATTGCCACTTCACATTAGTTTGTGTTATTCTATAATATTTATTCTTAAATATTAAAAGAAATAAATTCCTTTCAATAAAAATAGCTAATATTTTATAATTACTCTAGTTATATTTTGAGTTTAAAAATTGAATCTTAACTAATTTATTAAGAAATAAAATTGATTCATCTTCAAAATAATGTTTGCATAATCCTAATAAAAGCTAAATTTAAAGAAATGGAAAAAGAAAATCATAATATTCTAATAAAAAACTTATAGATAACTATAGGAAATGCAGAGAAAAAATATACAATCAATTGCTATTTTATAAAATATGTTGCATAATAAATATAATTGGAGAGCAGTATTTGTAATATAAAAAACTGATTTTGTTTGGATTCAATAAGAGTATAAAACCATTTTGATTAAAAAACCTTCAACACTTTATAGGTGGAATTGTCAATTTGTTCTTCCTCGATGGACCGCGTTGGATATTTTAACATGCTGTATTAGAAAATGATATTAAGTCCAAATTATTCGATTATAGGATGATCCATGCATCTTTCATATTTCAAAATTTTATTTTCTAATAACGTAATTTCAGAATATTTGTCTTGGGGTTCTTAGTTAGTTACAGTAAAAACACAGTTTATAGTAAGCTTCAATTTCATAGTAAGAAATACATTAAATCAAACCTTTATTTTCATTATTTATTATATTTTCTAGAATTAATAATGAATATTTCCTTCAAGAAAAGATTCTAAAACTATAATTTATAACCAAATATCATCATTGTTATTTATATATATCGTAGCGATGTAAAACAACTTCACATAAAACAACAGACTAACATTAATTAAAATAATTCTTGTAAGTAAATTATATTTTTTTACAGACAGGACCTTTACATCTTATATCTTATTATGAGGTTATTCTACGATATCCAACATACAACTATTGGTCATAAAATTCATTGTCAGGTCGAGGTTTTCCACCTTTCTCCTGATGATGAATAGAAATCTTTCTATTCGAAAGCTTGAAACCTGATAAAACCTTCAACGTTGAGTTTAAATAACCTAATAATAATATGGATTTCCCTTTGAGTTTGAATCTTTTCCATCAAACCTTTACATCTCCTACTTCATATTAGTTTTATTCCCGGAATGTCCAGTGTAGGTCACTGAACAATTCAAAAGTCGTTCAGATGTTGAAGATTCCTGGTCGAAATCTGATATTTCATTTTCAGGTCGGTAATAATTTTTATCATGTGATCTCGCATTGATATTTTAGCTCCTGCCACCTCTCTGTATAACACCATTTATGTAACTGGATTACAATTATACAATTGCGTTTGTATCTGAAAAATCGAGTTGCAATTTTATAAAAAAAATTGCACCAGCCAACAACTCGATGACCACTGTATTGAGTAACATTTTGCCGTTTGACCAACAACATATATTTCTCCAAACTTGGTTTGTTGTAGACACTGAGTGTATATAAAGATGGAGGTAACATAGCAGGGGCACAAGTGATGCCAAAAAGAGGGGCCATGGGCGTGTCTAAACCACAGTATATGGAATATGTAGTGACAATCGATAGGTTTAGTGTACGTGACGTCATCACAGCAACACTCTAAAACCAAAATTGTCACTACTTATCACTCTATTGTCATTGCTATATCTATTTTTTATACTGTGGCATAAACCAATGGCGCCCCTCCCACTCATATCAGTTTAACAGAATGCGCGGAAAGGAGAGGAAGTGCGTGTGAGACGCACCTCATATTAACAACACTCTCTACCTCATGAACTTCTTGAAGCCCTACTTTTTAAAGATTTAATAGTTACTTACATCATGAATACAGATAATTTATATGATGAAAAGGTGTATGATTTGATTACTCACTTTGCTTTGACATCTCTCTCACTAAAACTATGATTTTATTACAATAATAACAAGATTAACAGAGTGAATGTATGCTCAAATCATATTAATTCACAACAAAAAGTACTATTAAACCATAAACAGTATAAGAATTTATCCATGGGTCAAAGCATGTACTTCTCAAATAGAAAAACAATGCTACAGACTATTTTAGACTAATTTATTGCACGAAAGTTTGAGATTAAATTACATTATATGACGTTTCGTACTGGACCTTTCGTACCCGGACGATTCATACCCGGACGTTTCGTTACCGGACGTTTCGTTACTAGAACGTTTCGCTACTAGGACATTTCTTTACCAGGACGATTAGTTACCAGTTTTTTTAATATTTATTTATGAAATGAAAACGATTTCTTATTAGATATGGGTTGCAGACTACAATTTTATATCAATCCCATACATTATAAATTTATACTACTTTTTTAAAATAAATAGTATCTACATTTACTTTTAAAAATAATGTCTATATACTTTTTAAACATACTTATTTGTTTGGTTATACATTGATTTTAATCATATGTATTAAAATTAATAATCATTACTTAATTTCTTTGATTAGAAAAGCTGGAAGTAAAGATAGCATGGATACCAACCAATATAGAAGTTAAATAACAATACTCCTTTATTTTTGACCTCATATGATCGAAAATGTGCTTCAGTCCGAGAACTCGGAGCTTACCCTACATTGAGAAAATCTTTTATTTTTCATAATTTGGAAAAAAAATTAACGTTAGGGTGAAATTCCAATTACCAGATGTTACAAGTTACCGAATGAAAATAACTCAATGAAAGAAACATAACCTTCGGATATTTTGCGAAATTAATAATTATTTCTGATCATATAAGAAAAGACTATATAATTTAACATTTCAACTCTTTATTCTTATTCTTATATACTATTTTTTTTTACGTTCGAAAACTTCTAGTGATTGGTTCACATAGGGAAAAAAATTCAATACATATTTATAATTTATAATGTATGGGATTGGTATAGTTTTTAGTCTATAACTCATTTCTAATTAAAAAATCGTTAGTAGCAATTCGGAACGAAAAATCTGGTAACGAATCGTCCTGGTAACGATACGTCCTACTAACGATACGTCCTAGTAACGAAACGTCCTAGTAACGAAACGTCCGTTAACGAAACGCCCGGTAACGAAACGTCCGGGTACGAAACGTCCAGCAAAGAAACGTCCTTGCACCGAAAAAATCAAACCAGAAACTTAGTGTGGCATCACGACTTGATCATTCTATTAGATTGAATGCAAAATTGAAATATATATATACTTATAACTCTTTTTGACATCTGATCAGCATGGAGAAAATATATGTATTAATTACCATACAATGGAAGTAAACAATAAACAAAAGTATTTTATGAACAAACACAATCAATATATGTATATATAAAGGGGTTAACTTACCTATTTTTTTTTACCTATGTTACATGGTGGTATAATATGTAAACCACCATAAAAATATCATTCATGAACACAAGTTGTATGGTGAGATTAAATATATCCCACTTTATAATGCAGCATATTATTTTCATTTACAGTCAGTACTATTGAGTTTAATAATATAATGATAAGAACCACCTATGCAAATTGACACTTTTTATTCTCAAATTTTATGACTCAAGGATTTGAAGTCTGTTTCAGAACCGAAAACTATATCGCTAACAGCAAAAGGAAGTTAAATATTAGGGACTCGAAGAGGCAATCAGAAAGGAAAGTGGCTCCGTAAACAAACTCATCTACCACGATTCGTTTGCCAAGCTCAGGTATGCAGAAAAGCAGTTAAAGATGGAACTGACAGATGGAAGAAGAAAATGAGTAAGTAAATGAAACCAAAATTCTTACCTAGTAAAAACTCTAAGAGGAAAATGAGAAGAGATAGTAAATGAAGCATGCAAGCCTACCTTAGCATGATCCTCTAAACCAGAAAATAGTGTTAAAGGTGAGTTGAGATTAAAACAATTATGATAGTTTAACCTTTTTAATTTACCTTTTAATAGAAATATAATAAAATCGAAGGAGAAGCCAACTATAAGAAATCATGTTTTCATAAATCTCACATATTGCGACAATTAGAAACACTATGTTTTCAGAAATAAAATATCATCACAATTGTCACTATTGGCAAATAATTTGTTATCAAAATTGTGATAGCTACAAACAGTACAGAACAACATAGCCTCCCTCAACTGTTACTCGATTAGCACTGAGCATTGGAGGAGGGGCATACAACCCCATTGCACCATGATATAATAGTTATTGTATCATGCCATTGGACCTAGTGGCAGGTGTGCATTGGGGTGCTCATATCTATATATACTCAGTGGTTGTAGATATCGGGATTTTTTAGGATCAGTGGAGATAGACACATCAGTATCAGAGCTGAGAGCACATATCTTGCAATAGTTTTTTTTTTCTCACTTTTTTGTCATTTTTGAGTATCGGCGTTTTTAACGGAGGCGCATTGAGGATTTTAAATCAGGAGGAATTTCTCGTCTAATACGATTCATAGTTCCTATGACTGTAGTTTTTTTCTTTATTTCCTGATAGTTTTATGGACAGGGAATACTACATACTCTGATGATGATTGCTCTTTGTGACAATGAATATCTTCTCCCAATTACGGAAGTCTATTTTCCAAATATTGAAACGTTGCACTCATATCAAACCAAAATTATAAGACTAATTAAATGGCTCACTAGCCATGTACGTATGAAGTGGAATAGTATCGCCACTTTGTTGGAAAGAGCTGAATGTTCAATTGCTCATCAATTGTTAGTTAAAAAATCTCTATCATTAAGATTCGTCCTAAGATATAACCATTTGAATGTTTTTTCTCCATCTGTGAGTGTTTTTTGTAACATGTTTACTCTTGTGGTTGTTTGGACAGTAGTGATATGAGAGTGCAAGTGCTAAAATATTTTCACACTAGCATTATCATGTTCAGACATGTCATGTCACCTCATGCTCTCAATCTGACAGCGATCAAATTTAGGGGAACATGACAATTTAGGATAGCGGGTTAGAATTGAAAGTTCGTTCATATATTGGATCTCGGAAAATTTGGTCTCGTTCTATTATGATTTTATAACAGAAAAATAATAAAAAAAGTGTAAATTATGAATAATGAAATGTTTTGTGTATTTATTAAAAGCAGAACACATCAATACTCATTGTGAAATGATATGTAACATGAGTAATTTTGTCATGTTTTGATAATTATTTGAGAAAATTAATTTTGTCGAGAGTTTCAAAATGTTCTTCATTCTTCCAAGAACAAGTTTTCCAGACCGAAAATTCCTAGACTTGAATTTCCAGATATCACATATATTATATTAATGATAATTATAATAATGAATTATATTATTGATGATTCTTAATATTCACAAACTTCTAGTTATTTTCTTTATTTATTAGAAGTTTTAGTTGCGCTGTTTACATTAATATATGTTCCACGATTTTTTTTCCAAATTAAGGATCATGATGGATCTGCATTTTCTTAAATCTGCATTTTTATGAAATAAGGCGTTTAACACTTGATCATAAGCATAAGACCATGGTGCAAAAGAGCTGAAATTAGGGTTATTTCATAGTTTTTCACTCGAGTTTAAAATTTGCAGCCATAGCATAAAGGTGTCACAATGCCAAAAGGGTCTAAACAAAGTGAAGTTGAGCGTGCCAGAATCTTAGATTTCCACCTACTGGGTTTGTCACACTGGGCGATCGCTGACAAGTTAAATCGAAGCAAACCTGCAGTTTGCAACTTCTTAAAGGATCCCCAAAACTATGGAAAGGCAAAATCTACAGGTAGACCAAGAAAAAATTCCTTTCTGAATAGGAGGATCAAACGTGTAGTGAAGAAGGACAGAGGACTAACTTCTAGGGAAATTAAGGAGGCTACAGGTGCGGATTGCAGCCCAATAACCATTAGACGTCAGTTACGCATCAATGGGATGGTGAACAAAAAGCGCGTGCAGGTGCCCCGGCTCTTACCAGGCCACAAGCATGACCGTCTGAGATTCAGTCAGGATTACCAAACGTGGGACACTAGAAAATGGATGCAAGTCCTTTTCTCAGACGAAAAGAAGTTTAATCTTGATGGTCCAGATGGCTTCCAGAGGTACTGGCATGACAAAGAAATGCCTCCTGAGATCTACTCTACACGGCACAGCGGTGGAGGATCCGTAATGGTGTGGAGAGCATTTTCATCCATAGGAACGATGGAGTTGCAGATTGTTCATGGTCGTCAAACTGCAGCTGGCTACATCACAATGCTCCAAAATGCTAATCTGGTGACCGAAGGACAACGGTTGTGTGGAGATGGGTGAGTTTTCCAGCAGGATAATGCTGCAATTCATAGAGCACGCAGGACAATGAGCCTCTTAGAGGAGAGTGGTGTCCGGGTTTTGAAGCATCCCGCATGCTCCCCGGACTTGAATCCTATAGAAAACCTCTGGTGGTGGATGGCAAGGGATGTTTACAAAAATGGAAAGCAGTATGCCACTGTGGATGAGCTTCGAGAGTCCATTTTCAAGAGTTGGAGCAACGTTACCCTTACACTGCTAGAAACCCTCATTTCCAGTATGCCACAGAGAATTTTTTGAAGTAATCAGAAGCAATGGAGTCAGAACTCACTATTAAAGCCAATTTTGTTGACATTATTCTTTGTTATATTTGGTATTTATCCTAATTTAAGTTATGTGATCTAATGTTTATGATCAAATTTACCTGTTGCAATGAACTGATGTGTTTTGATAATGAAACACCTGTTGATTATAGGGTGAAATAATTATAAAATGTAATTAAAACTAATCCAATATTGATAACATTAAAAAGATACAGACAGATAAGTTTAAACTATTGGAACTATTGACCTTCAACTAAGGTAATGAACAAAAGATAATTACGATAATTCTTGTGTATAAAATGCTGCTGCGAAATGTTATGTGGCATCAATCGTAGTTTCAATTCGCAATTAGAAACATCGTAAACTGTGGAGAAAAAGGTACAGTAGAACTACTCTATAATGAACTCCTGTATAGTGAACCATCCCAAATAATAGAACCCTGTATAGTGAACTATACCAGGTACAATGAACATGTTTTATTTAGTCTGCCATAAAATATCCATCCTAGTTTTCTATATATATTCCTAAGAAGTAAGCTCTACACAGCGAACTAGTATTAGTTTATTTATGAGAAATTAGGTACCCTGTGTGAAGAAATAATATTTTTAAAAGAACAGCCTGTATAATAAGTTTGAACTATTCATATAATTAAATATCAATATAATAAATAACTATTATTTATTATTTTATATTATTTATTCGTTGTTTGATAATGATTACAATTTCAGATTTCTGAAGATGTTCAAGGTAGCTGTTTGCGTTGCTCTAATTTTTGCAGTTTCGGCTGAAGGTGAGAAACATTAAGAAATTATTCTAACTGAAGATATAATAATTAAAAGGCAACAATAATAATATACTAACGTATACTGAAAATCATAATCTGAGAATAATTCCATTTTTCCAGCATCTCCATTGACGTACATTGGTAAGCTGAGCGAGAAGCCATGGATAACCATGGACGTACATTGGTGAACTGATATCTTTTGAATTATCTCTTAAAAGACTAAATATTAGTTCAGATTTTAATGTTTCTTTCTTGAAATTCACTGTTTTAACAAAGATTTTAAATTTACATTAAATATATCAAAATTGAAGCTGAATACTCACTATTTATTACCTATGAAAAAATATTTGAAATTAACTTAAAATTGATTTCTGACTGAGATTTTTGAAATTCCACGTAATTGATTGTGTAAACTTGACATGATAAACGAGTATTTCTTTTTCAGATCAAGGTGGCTGGGAGGCAAGCTGTTTTGGAGAAAGTCAATCACCAATTGATATCATCTCTGGAAATGCATTGACAACAAATATGCCGTCTTTCGTTTTCACCAACTATGAAACACCATCAGACACTGTTACATTAATCAATACTGGAATGACAGGTGAAATATATTTATAAACACATATATTGTAAATAGACACATAAATGATAATGCGTGGCAATATGATTAGCTGTGTGATGTTTTCCGACTGGTTCCGTCTCCAATTGGCGTAAATCCGATTTAATTCTGTTTCAATATAAGAAACTTCAGTAACATCCTAATGAAGGACTCTAAAACATTGTTTAGCTTCCTCATTTGCGGGTAAGGACTGCTTGAGTGAGGTAGGACTGTTCAGGAAGTTTGTCCGGAGAGAGCACTTTGTGTATTGGGTAATTGAGTCAGAATGTCCGAGTTAGTGGGTGAATGTGAGAAATGCATAATATAATATGGAATGCTCGCATGTTGAACAGAAAATGTTACAGTGGGAGAGATAGCGTCTTGAAATAACACATTTGTAACAGAATCAAAATTTATGGCTACAATCATAATACAATAGGGTATTCTCTATCTACAGCACAGTTACTTTGGGGTGAACCAACTGCACTTTTGTCTGATGCAGGCCTTCCGGGAACTTACGAGCTACTTTTCTCCAAATTTAATTGGGATTCTGAACATCTAGTGGATGGACAGCAGTAAGTATTATTATGTACTACATTCAAATGCATATTGAAAATTCCAGAGTAGAATGTTAAAAATCTATTTTCCATATATCCATGAAGATCCGCACTTGAATTACAATTGTATCACTGGAACACAGCCTATGGAAATATGGACACAGCTGCCGCTAATCCAGACGGAATTGCTGTCCTAAGTATATTGTACGATGTTGGACCAGCAAACGTGGCTCTTGAACCTTTGATTGCTCAACTTCCAAATATTTTGAATGCTGGATGTGAGTAAAAATTATACCATTTGCATTGCTGCTTTCAAAATCAAAGTAATATCTAAATCATTCCAACGAAATTTCTTTCCTAAGCTCAATACTCTGTCCCCGGCACGTCTCTTCCTGCGTTGAGTTCATTCCTCCCATCTGACACATCCAAATTCTACCGCTACAAAGGTAGTATGACAACTCCATTATGCTTTGAATCCGTTATTTGGACAGTCTTCGCTGACAAACAAACAGTTTCACATGCTCAGGTTTGTATGACTATTTCACATTCAGTATTGAAAAATTTGAAAAAAAATTATTCATAGTAATACTATATATCATCAAATTTCAACTTCAGCTTGAGGAATTTCGCAACTTGGAAGACCCAACTGGTTCTCCTATTCTCTCCAACTTCAGGGGAGTTCAGAACTCTCCCGATATCGTGGTAAGAATCATATTAAATATTAAATCCTATTAAACCTACAAAAGTAATCAGTAAGAAACTATGAATATCTTTATTCTATATATTACTAATTGTTGTTTTCACTACCAGGTAACCTACAACATGTAGAAGAGAGTCTGTGGCCTCTGCATTTGGAGTAAACTAGTCTCCTAGTGTGCTTATATCTAAACATTGGAAAACAATTTGCCACTTCACATTATTTTGTGTTATTCTATGTTATTTATTCTTGAATATTAAAAGAATATAAATTCCTTTCAATAAAAATTGCAAATATTCTATAATTACTCTAGTTATATTTTGAGTTTAAAAATTGAATCTTAACTAATTTATTTAGAAATAAAATTGATTCATCTTCAAAATAATGTTTGCATAATCCTAATAAAAGCTAAATTTAAAGAAATGGAAAAAGAAAATGATAATATTCTAATAAAAAACTTATAGATAACTATAGGAAATGCAGAGAAAAAATATACAATCAATTGCTATTTTTTTAAATATATTACATAATAAATATAATTGGAGAGCAGTATTTGTAATATAAAAAACTGTATGGATTCGATAAGAGTAAAACCATTTTGATTAAAAAACCTTCAACACTTTATAGGTGGAATCGTCAATTTGTTCTACCTCGATGGATCTCGCTGGATATTTTAACATGCTGTATTAGAAAATGATATTAAGTCCAAATTATTTGATTATAAGATGATCCATGCATCTTTCATATTTCAAAATTTTATTTTCTAATAACGTAATTTCAGAATATTTTGCTTGGTGTTCTTAGTTAGTTACAGTAAAAACACAGTTTATACTAAGCTTCAATTTCATAGTTAGAATAGTAAGAAAATGAAGTGAGAGTAGGTCAAACCAAGAATTTAGAATATAGGACATTAAAACATTTCATGTACAAACAATTATATATATTTCTCTATTTTTACATGTATTTTACTGGAAACAGAATGCAAAGTAGAGAATTCATTGAAGAATGCCTGAACAATTTCCTCAGTCTGGAGTGAAGCCTACCAGACTACCTGACAAAAAACATCTTAGTTGAGTAGCATAAACCTTGGGCAATCTTCCAGAACTTTCAGTAGAATTAAAAAATATAAACATGGTCAAATAAAAAGAAAATTAATATAATAGGCACTTCTCTTCCATGCGGCATTCACCGCAGACAACTTCAGAATAGAGCTCATAGGGTCTTACAAACAAAAACTCGTAGCACGGAGATCATTCACATGAGTAGCATAAATTTAAAAAAAGTTTGCAGAGTTCCCGACCACTCCAGTATGTACTTAGTGCACTGAACTCAGCACAATTCAACAAAAAGGCTGTACAAAATCAGCAAATATTCTCTCATAATTAACTATTCGCATTTGTCTTATTTTAAACTACCTTTATTAATGGTAATAGAGGAATCCATTGATAAAAGTCTTTCAACATTGCATTATTATTTTTTTTTTAGAAAAAAAAGTCACGAGAGAAGAGAAATCATTCAGTATTCCTCCGATGAAATCTTGAAGAGTCTTTGAAAAATAATGTGAACAATCTGTATAATGATAACAAAATAATATGGCTCACAGTGACCAAAATTATATTCATCAGTATCTCAAAAAATAAAATTTAAAAAATAAGAAATATATTAATAAGCATCTGAACTAGAGCAAAACCCTTTAGTGAGCACTTTGTCTTAATCTTTTAATTCATACATATAATTGTTACCGTGTAATATTTATTTTAATTCATATATCACCTAGTTAAGAGTCTGTCAAATATTTTGGAACAGTCTGGTCGAAGCAAGAAAAATCCATCCTATAAAATCTAAAAAGCCATGCTACGGTGTTTTTTGTTCAACCCTAATGAGTTTGACTGTCAGAATTAGCAGGAAGGTTTAGCTCTGTATTGAAAAACACATGTCTTATTTGTAAAGCTACTGTTCTGTTTTTTTTACATGTTTATTGATAATATTCTAAAGTAATGTGTACCAAATTTCAGGTAAGAATAATGAACATATAAGGAGAAATAAATACATAGGTATTTAAGACACTGGCAACTGATAGAGCAAAACTTGTGATTGGGTGGAGTGTGACCTAATCACAGCTCGCGTATGTATCCGTACTTCATGAAAACGTGGACAAATTCGTGCGTATTGGCTAAACAAACTATATTTCTATGTTGCAACACGTCACCAAAGAAAAAATTAATTTCATTATTTACGTGATTTACGCTGATTAACGCCAATACGTAAATATTTTTAAACTTTCAGATACAAAAATATATTTGGCATTTATGTAGGCGTCAGAAGAAATTCTGGTGGAATGGAGAACAATTTGGAAGTGGAGAATGGCCAATATTGACAATACTTTAATTAATCTCACCACTTTTCACACATTATCTAAAAGAAATCTGATTGAATTAATTTAAAAGACAAAGTTCTTTATTGATTGAAATTTCATCCATACAGTATATTTATTAATATCTATTTATAATAATATTTATCCCGTAAGGGCTACCTGCCCGAAAAGGGTTAAAATTATTATTGTAAAGTCGTCTAGCAAATGGCTATAAAGACCATGGAATTGTATATATATTACAAAATAACTAGACAGCCTCTAGCTGAGGTTGTCACCAGCTGTTCTCAGATGAGATGATATATTAGTTATTTAGTAATATGCTTAAACAAACTGTCACTAAAAGAAAATTAATATACTTACATCTTGAAATTCAAAATCTTCGATACCTAGACCTATGACTAATTCGGACTACATGAAGGTAGTAATTTAGTGTTCTCCAATAAATATTCTATCTTCCATTCTGTTCGCAGTAAATATATTTAAAAACAGGATGAAATAAAGGATTGCAGGCAAAAAAAAATAACATATTTCCAAATTCCTGCAGTCTGGTATTTAATTACCTTCAGATTGTAAAGCAATTACTATGTACCATACTAATTTTAGCTCAAAATTTCCTATAATGAGTCAAATTAGTTTGGAGCAAGATATTGGGTGAGATTTGGCTTATGTCAGACTAAGTGTGAAATTTACTTGTTAGGTACACATTGTCTTTAGACCAGTCTGCAGAAAATGGGAGATAAGTGTTAGGAATATTATATTAAATCATTTTTGATTTAATTTGAATATTAACAATGCTCTATTTATCTACAAAGAATAAAGTCTACAGTTTTAAACAATTGTCGTCATTTTCATTTGGGAATTTATAGCCAAAATTGGCAAGGGAATATTCCCAATCCGTTGAAACTGAGAGGGTTTTTATACAGATCTCTTTCACTGATCGTAGGTATATTATCTATCCTTCTATAATATACTTTCTGATAAACAGTTCGGTTTCAGATAAAAACAATCGACGCAACAAGCAATAATTAATCTGTTGAGGCCTGTTTCTAACGAACTTGATGAAGGAAATTTAGTATTTGCTATTTTTCTGGATTTTCAAAAAGCCTTCGATTTGTTTCGAAGACTAGCTTGCTATTCAAATTTTATCTGTCTGAACGTAGTCAGTCCACAACTGTTAATGGATGCGAGTCTGGGTTGACTGGTTTGGATTGTGGTGTTCCCCGAGGTAACACAATTGGACCTCTGTTATTCTTAATATTGATCAATGACTTTCCTAACAGCTCTCCTCTTTTCAATTTCAACCTTTTTGCAGATGATTCTGTCATTACATACAGCTTTCCTCGCCAGTCTGCTCATGACGTGCACATAATAATTAATGAACAGTTAGACAAGGCTCTATTGTAATAAATAATTCTAAATGTTGGTAAAACTAAGTATTCTCGTATAGAGGTAACATTGATTAAAATCCAATTTGTATTGATCAGAAGGTAATTAAAAGGGTCTTTTGTGTCAGGTATCTCGGTCTCAACCTGGATCACAATCTCAGATTTGACGAGCATATTAGTAGGATTTCAGAGAAAGTAGATAGGTCAGTGGAATTGCTAGGTAGAGTCGGTGAATATGAACTCATGAAAGTTGCTAAAATGATCTACTATTCTATTGTGTATCATTATTTTAATAATTGAATCAATATTTGGGGTAATGCTGCAGAGTGTCACATTAATAAACTTGTAATATTACAAAAGATAGCAGTGAGAATACTAGGAAGGATACCGTATCTACACCATACTGAGAATTTGTTTCCAGATCTTAAAATGTTAAAGATAGATCATGTATTCATGTACAGTCTTGCTATTTATATGTTCAGAGCGATTAATGAGGTAGGATATGATGAAGCTCTCTGTAACTATGTAACTAATAATTGTAATCGTCATCTTTACGCAGTGAGAACTAGCAATGACATTAAATTACCCCGCTATAGATGTGAAACTTCAAAATCTAATGTTATTTACTCTGCATCCAGGCTATGGAACATAATACCTAATGATTTGAAGATAAGTAATAAATTGTATACATCCAAGACTAAATTCAAGCTCTGGCTAAGCTCGAACAATATCTAATCTGATTATAATTTTAAATGGCTATATCAACTGTTCCATAGTCTTTCTTTATTGTTTAAATTTTACTATAAAATAAATGTTTTGATATTTCCTCAAAATACCTCACAGTGTATTTTGTATTTTTTATGTAAGTTTGAATGATCTCAAAGCCTTGTGCTTTCTCGGGCATTATGGTTGCCTTTTGAGTATCTTTCTATGGGGTCTTGTCTTACTGATTTTCATTCATATTGAGTTGTATTTTCATTGAATTTTTTTCCTGAATGCAGAGATTGGGGAGGCCCTGGCCCTGCAGGGTTCTACTCTGTAAAAAGGTGCTATCTGTTAATAAGTAAATAAATAAATTTAGTTGAATACACAAAATAGAAAATTGTTCCCAGATGTAATGTTTGATAAACGTAGAGTGTGGTAAACCCTACTTCAAAGGATGAGTTCCGCTATTAGGGTACCACCAGGATAATGACAGACTACAACCTCTCTAAGCTACTGTATTTCAACGACTAACTACTACAAAGGAGAGACTCACCGTCTCTAACTACTCTACACCATTACGTACATACAAACAGACATGCACACTTATGAACGTGTGATGCTATGTAAGCATCACACCTTAGTAGGACTTACTTATCTAATACACAGAAAATATAGGAACATAACAGTTCCCCCACGTTTAGCTTATAACTATAATATCATATAACGAACATAAAACAAACGTAATGATTTTGAAATTCGAGCTAAATACATTATTACAAAATAAATCATTTTAACCAATAATATAAAAGAAAACAAAACATGTTACATCTGGTTAATAATATGTTAACCTATCATGAGCATTTCTAACTCTAGTGCTTACAGATCTTCGAGGAGTTACAGGAATGGGTGGTTGCGTAGTTCGCGGATTATCAACTGATTCTAATGTTGTGAAATTCGGTACTGACAACAGCTGATTTGAATGTCTTTTCCAAATAATGTTTAAATTATGAACTATAACGTTATAAACATTATTACCAACTTTTTCAATAACCGTAGCATCAAACCATTTTTGTCCTCCCCTCATGTTTAAAGCTAGAACGCTAGTTCCAATTTCAAACTGCGGAAATGTTCTAAATTTACTATCATCATAACAATTGTTGTAACTTATCAAGGCCCATTTACACTATGCTTCATGCGGCACCGCATCCCCATTACAGCTCTAAATGGTCACCCACACGCTGCAAAAGCTGTGCCCACTTCGATCAAGACATGTCTGATATTTCAAGACGCATGCAGCGACGCACGCTCACTGTCTCTCAGTAGCAATTGTGCTTTCAACTGATGAGGTGGTGTGTAAGGTGAGTGCTCGCAGAATGGAATGGAAGAGAGACGAGGTTGTTCTGCTCATAGACACTTACCAAAGGTATCCTTGTCTATGGAATGTCAAGATGAAGGAGTATAAGTGTAAAGATTTACGTGATGCTGCCATGAAAAAAATTTATAAAGTCATGAATAATGTCAATTCATTGATTACTGATGAGGTTATTAAAAAAAAATTCATACATTGAGAGGACAGTACAAGAGAGAATTGAAATTCCAGAGAGAGTCTTGGAAATCAGGAGCGGGTACAGACAATGTATTCACTCCTAAATTATGGTGTTTTAATCTTTTTCATTTTCTGCAAGATGATGATATTCGGCGTACACAGTCATCGTTGGATACCGTGGAAATGGTAAGAATATTTCAATTCAACAAATTTATGAATATTTGTTACTTGTAGGGTGTATTTGATTGTTCTCATAGAATTTGGTGTTTAATCTATTGTTTACGCACATATTTATTGTAATTCATTGTTATCCATTCTTTGTTCGAAAAACAATTTTATTAGATTTAAATTTCAATTAAGTTTTGTTAGAAAAATGAGTTTAATATAAATCTGAAAAAAAAATTGAATGTAATGTAATGTTTTCTTCTCACATCATTAAATAGGGTAATTTAATAAATACATACAAAGAATGAATACCATATATTATTAAATCTTCAAAACTGAAGAAAGTATACAAAAAATAAAGTAGATAACATTTCGCAAATTATTTAATAGCTGCTCCTAGTCCTCGAGTCCAATCATTCGTCGTTGCCAATGGACCGCACCTTCGTTGTTGAAGAAGGCGCAGAATTGATCTCGGATAGTTCTACTTTCTAATGTTGGGTTCCTGGATCTTGTAGGTTCCAAAGGAACCAAAGCAGTCTCGTTCCTCCATAATCCGGGCTCGATGATTCCTTCTTCTTCAATTTCTCTATCTGATGAACCTGATATATTGTAATTGTTTTCCGAATCTTGCCTCAAAAAATTGTGAAGAGCACAGCAAGCGAGAACAACTTTCTCGGTGTTATCAGGGGATAGGGTTATTGTTGTTTTTAACACACGAAACCTGCTAGCCATAATTCCGAAAGCATTTTCGACAATGCGACGGGCTCGTGATAATCGATAAGAAAATACTCGTTGTTCATCTGTCTGGTGCCTATGTGGGAATGGCTTCATTAAGTAAGGCTTTAACGGAAACGCATCATCTCCAACAAATACATAGGGAAGGGTTTTATCCGAGTTTGGAAGTTGAGATGGTTCTGGGAGTTTAGCTCCTTTTGTCTCTAATAAATTACTGAGGGATGTATTACCCCAAACACCGCCATCAGAAATTCGACCATTTGCTCCAACATCGACATATATAAATTCATAATTTGAATTGACCGCTGCCATCAAAACAATGCTATGAGAGCCCTTGTAGTTAAAATAATAGGAACCACTTCCAGGTGGTGGCGATTTAGAAATTTGCTTCCATTCTTCCTCCGATGTGGGAAACTGCAAAGAAAGAACAGACAAATTAATAATATTCATAAGTTTATTTTAAATAATTGATCTTAATTATTTCTCGTTTTTTCAGGAAGAAGCGTTCACATCTCCCGATGTAGAGGATATAGAAGAACTGCAGTCACCAACGGAAGCTACCGATTCTTCGGAAACATCTTCGAGAGTTACCACTCCCATTCCTCCGACTACTTCCTATGGTTTGAACCTATCTATGACGAGTGCCCTTTCAAATTCTGCAGTTGATGAAAACGCCACACCGTGTTCTTCTCATGAAAGTAGCTAAGGCAGAAAAAGGAAAAGGGAAGTGGAAGAAGATGGTAACAGGGAGCTCTTTGCTGCTGCAGTAAAACGACTATCAACTCCAAGGGAAGAAGATGATGAGTTCAAAGCCTTCAGTAGAAGTGTAGGATTTGAATTGAGAACAATTAATAGACAGAATACTTTACAATGTAAATTAGCAAAAAAAATTATTTATGAAGTTTTGTTTATGGCATCAATGGAAACACTCACTCTCGACTCGAAAGTATTAAACGTCACTGTTTCAGATATGTTTTCTATTTAATTTATTTCATTTGTTTCTTAGGGGAAAACATAATGTTGAGTGCGGTTAAAAGGTTTTCTTTTGTTGAACAGATTTATTTAAAGTTATTTATTTAGTTAAACGGATTTATTTAAAATAATTTATTTTGTTACTTTGAAAATATATTGAGAACATTATATTGAGAGATTTAATAGGAATTTACTTTTTTTTACTTTCAAAATATATTGAGAAAATCATATTCGTTTTCTTTCTTCCCCAATAGGTAGCTGTGATTTTTTATAAGTATGAAATAGATCAAACTTGAGGTACATCATCGATATGAAGAATATATTTGTTTGATTCAAGCGTACGGTATCACTTAAAATATTTTTATTTATTGAAATCAAGAACAACAAATCGATTTGTTTAAATTTTCTGAAGAAACTGGTGATTATTTAAATACCGCGCCAATAGTTTTAATTAATGATACATTCTACGCGGTTTAAATAATGTACGTGATAGTGATGTTATGATTGTTATTATTAGAGCAGGAAAAAAACAAGAAAATGAGAAAAATACTCCACCTGTATATCTAGAAATGATTATAGTTATTTGAATTTATATTATAATTCCCAGAAAAACTTATTAGGTCCAGAATGCAAACATTAACAATTGGAATTATAGATTACTAGGATACTTCACAGTTATATAAATATTATTGAACTTACCTTCAAGAAATCATTCTTCAGAGCTTGATATATAGCGTCACAAGTTTCAGGAATTATTTTGCAGAGGCTTGATACTGATATTCTAGTTTCAAATTGTAACCTAGAGCATGATAATCCAGATATCAAGTACAGAAGCGTAGCTTCCAACCGTGCTCCTGCAGGAATACTCGACCGCAAATGCGTTTCATCTTTCTGGATTGAATGAGTAATTTTTTCGAGAAGAAATTGGAATTTCACATATGAAAATCTCATATATTTTTGAAATAATTCGGAATTCGTCGAGAGCTCACTGAAAATGCTACCATAACTCCCTTTGTTTTTTCTCTGCAAGAGCCAATCATGAGTCCATTTCTTCCTTTTTCTTCTCTTATTTCTCGGAGGTTGATAGAGTGCTAATACAGCGATAGCAGCACAAGCCAGCTCTTCGTCACTACTCATCCTTCACACGTACAATTAGACACTGACGCGCTTCACTAGATTAGAGTGCACTGAACATAGTGTAAATGCTCATGCTGGATGCAGCATGGGGGAATGGGGATGCGTCGCCGCATGAAGCATAGTGTAAATGGGCCTTCAGAGCCAGCATCATTGCACGCACATACATTAGAGCTGAGAGGAGGGGCGAGTAGAGATGTACGTTCAGATGAAGCATTGTTGGTGCGTGAACCAATGGGAGAGTAGCGCAGGAAAGCTTGAGATGAACTGTGTACGTTTTGAGAACTGGTGAGCGCTTGTGCTCCAGAAGCACTACATGGAGAATTAACAGTCATCTGACTTGTGTGCGTGTTAATTGCGCAGCAACTCAATGGTGTGTCTTCATGTACGTGATTGCATGACGATCGATAATTCCCACCTCTGAAATTTTGATTTTTCTGACATATGCGAGCAATATGCCCTCGTTTATTACAGAGATTACAAGTCTTATTTTTAGCAAAGCAGTCGTTGGAGAAATGCTTTCCTTTCTCACCATAGCGATAACACAAATAGCTTTCTTTAGGAACATTCTTCTTGAAATTGTTTAATTTATTGATGTTATCACACGAATTGTCTAATTCATAGTCAGAAGGGCTAGATGTAGAATGAATATGATGTCGAGATGCATGAATTTTATCAACATCTTGACGAAAAGTGTCAAGAAGTTTTGCACGTTCAAGTGTTGCTCTAAATGTTAAAGTATCACATTCTTGAATGAGAGTTGACAAAATGGATGAAGAGCTTAGTCCAGCGACAAATATGTCGCGAAACAATCTATCTAAACAATTTGAAGGGTATTTGCAGAGTGATGCTAGACTGTTTAACTTACGAGAATATTCTTCAAGACTTTGACCAGTTTGTTGTTTGCACGTGAGAAATTGCACAGACGCACCAACTGTTGAGGTGGCAGTTGAAAACTGTTGTAAAAGATGATCCTGAATATCATCATAGGTGGCGTCAACTAACTGAGTTGAAGCAAGTCTGCGTTGCAATTTTGAAACGATACTGACAGGGAGAAACTTTAGAAGGACGCTGGCTTTCTTGATGTCGTCATTGCGTATACTTTGTGAAGTGATTCAGACATTTGACACTGGAATCTTTGGAAGAACTCCTGGATGCTTTCCAGTTCTGGATCGAACGATGCACATGCATTAGGAAGTGACATGTTGAGATATTGCAGCGAAACTTGATAGAATTAGACAGTATTGTGTACTTGAGAGGTTGCGGAGAACGGTGCAGTTGATAACTTCACTTGAAAATAACACTTTCACTGTATAAAAAAAAAACTTTTCCTTGTCGCCAATGTAATGTTTGATAAACGTAGAGTGTGGTAAACCCTACTTCAAAGGATGAGTTCCGCTATTAGGGTACCACCAGGATAATGACAGACTACAACCTCTCTAAGCTACTGTATTTCAACGACTAACTACTACAAAGGAGAGACTCACCGTCTCTAACTACTCTACACCATTACGTACATACAAACAGACATGCACACTTATGAACGTGTGATGCTATGTAAGCATCACACCTAACCAGGACTTACTTATCTAATACACAGAAAATATAGGAACATAACACCAGATAATATAGCAATATCGCCCATATTCTACAGACTGGTGTCTCAAAACTGATAGGAAGGCAATCGTGAGTCAAACATCATTTTCACAACATAAAATAACTTCATATTCACAATTGAAATTAACTTCATATTCAAATGGAAATTAACTTTATATTCACAATGGAAATTAACTTCATATTCACAGTAGAAATTAACTTCATATTCACAGTAGAAATTAACTTCATATTCACAGTAGAAATTAACATCATATTCACAGTAGAAATTAACTTCATATTCACAGTAGAAATTCACTTCATACTCACAGTAGAAATTAACTTCATATTCACAATATAAATTAACTTCATTTACCAATAGAAATTTACTTCATCATTCATTATACAAGTTCACTTCATATTTTCTATTACCGCCCAGTATCAGGCAGACTACAGCAAGTATCAGGCAGACTACAGCAGGTGTCAGGCAGACTATAGTCTGCCTGATACTTATTGTAGTCTGTCTGATACTTGCTGTAAATAATACCCTGAAACCGAATAGGTTTCTTCAGCATATATTTACTTTTTAAATAAATATATTATACGTAGGAATAATAGGAAAAACAGTGATCAAAATGAATTATATTTTATGGAATAATTCGGTAATTTATAATTGTTAAGATTAAGTTTTAAAAAGGATATTGTGATTTTTAAATGAAGTTGCATTGATTCAATGAATGTTAATAATTTGAAAATACAAAATTTACCTGTTGCAATGAACTTATGTATTTTGATAATGAAACACCTGTTGATTATAGGGTGAAATAATTATAAAATGTAATTAAAACTAATCCATTATTGATCACATTAAAAAGATACAGACAGATAAATTTAAACTATTATAACAATTGACCTTCAACTAAGGTAATGAACAAAAGATAATTACGATAATTCTTGTGTATAAAATGCTGCTGCGAAATGTTATGTGGCATCAGTCGTAGTTTCAATTCGCAATTATAAACATCGAAAACTGTGGAGAAAAAGGTACAGTAGAACTAATCTATAATGAACTCATGTATAGTGAACGATCCCATATAATAGAAGCCTGTATAGTGAACCATCCCAAATAATAGAAGCCTGTATAGTGAACTATACCAGGTATAGTGAACATGTTTTATTTAGTCTGCCATAAAATATCCATCCTAGTTTTCTATATATATTCCTAAGAAGAAAGCTCTACACAGCGAACTAGTATTAGTTTATTTATGAGAAATTAGGTACCCTGTGTGAAGAAATAATATTTTTAAAAGAACATCCTATACTGTATAATAAGAGTGAATTATTGATATAATTAAATATTAATATAATAAATAGTTATTATCTATTACTTTATATTATTTATTCGTTGTTTGATAATGATTACAATTTCAGATTTCTGAAGATGTTCAAGGTATCTGTTTGCGTTGCTCTTATTTTTGCAGTTTCGGCTGAAGGTGAGAAACATTAAGAAATTATTCTAACTGAAGATATAATAATTAAAAGACAACAATAATAATATGCTAACGTATACTGAAAATCATAATCTGAGAATAATTTCATTTTTCCAGCATCTCCATTGACGTACATTGGTAAGCTGAACGAGAAGCCATGGATAACCATGGACGTACATTGGTGAACTGATATCTTTTTAAATTATCTCTTAAAAGACTAAATATTAGTTCAGATTTTGTTGTTTCTTTCTTGAAATTCACTGTTTCAACAAGGATTTTAAATTTACATTAAATATATCAAAATTGAAGCTGAATACTCACTATTTATTACCTATGAAAAAATATTTGAAAATTAACTAAAAATTGATTTCTGTCTGAGATTTTTGAAATTCCACGTAATTGATTGTGTAAACTTGACATGATAATCTAGTATTTCTTTTTCAGATCAAGGTGGCTGGGAGGCAAGCTGTTTTGGAGAAAGTCAATCACCAATTGATATCATCTCTGGAAATGCATTGACAACAAACCTGCCGTCTTTCGTTTTCACCAACTATGACACACCATCAGACACTGTTACATTAATCAATACTGGAATGACAGGTGAAATATATTTATAAACACATATATTGTAAATAGACACATAAATGATAATGCGTGGCAATATGATTAGCTGTGTGATGTTTTCCGACTGGTTCCGTCTCCAATTGGCGTAAATCCGATTTAATTCTGTTTCAATATAAGAAACTTCAGTAACATCCTATAATGAAGGACTCTAAAACATTGTTTAGCTTCATCATTTGCGGGTAAAGACTGCTTGAGTGAGGTAGAACTGTTCAGGAAGGTTGTCTGGAGAGAGCACTTTGTGTATTGGGAAAATGAGTCAAAATGTCCGAGTTAGTGGGTAAATGTGAGAAATGCATAATATAATATGGAATGATTGCATGTTGAACAGAAAATGTTACAGTTGGAGAGATAGCGTCTTGAAAAAACACATTTGTAACAGAATAAAAATTTATGGCTACAATCATAATACAATAGGGTTTTCTCTATCTACAGCACAGTTACTTTGGGGTGAACCAACTGCACTTTTGTCTGATGCAGGCCTTCCGGGAACATACGAGCTACTTTTCTCCAAATTTAATTGGGGTTCTGAACATCTAGTGGATGGACAGCAGTAAGTATTATGATGTACTACATTCAAATGCATATTGAAAATTCCAGAGTAAAATGTTAAAAATCTATTTTCCATATCTCCATGAAGATCCGCACTTGAATTACAATTGTATCACTGGAACACAGCCTATGGAAATATGGACACAGCTGCCGCTAATCCAGACGGAATTGCTGTTCTAAGTATATTGTACGATGTTGGACCAGCAAACGATGCTCTTGAACCTTTGATTGCTCAACTTCCAAATATTTTGAATGCTGGATGTGAGTAAAAATCGTACCATTAGCATTACTGCTTTCAAAATCAAAGTAATATTTAAATCATTCTAACGAAATTTCTTTCCTAAAGCTCAATACTCTGTCCCCGGCACTTCTCTTTCTACGTTGAGTTCATTCTTCCCATCTGACACATCCAATTTCTACCGCTACAATGGTAGTATGACATCTCCATTTTGCTTTAAATCCGTTATTTGGACAGTCTTCGCTGACAAACAAACAGTTTCACATGCTCAGGTTTGTATGACTATTTCACATTCAGTATTGAGAAAATTGAAAAAATTTATTCATAGTAATACTATATATCATCAAATTTTAACTTCAGCTTGAGGAATTTCGCAACTTGGAAGACCCAACTGGCTCTCCTATTCTCTCCAACTTCATGGGAGTTCAGAACTCTCCCAATATCGTGGTAAGAATCATATTAAATATTGAATCTTATTAAACCTATAAAAGTAATCAGTAAGAAACTATGAATATCTTTATTCGATATATTATTAATAATTGTTGTTTTCACTACCAGGTAACCTACAACAATTAGAAGAGAGTCTGTGGCCTCTGCATTTGGAGTGAACTAGTCTCCTGCTGTACTTATATCTAAACATTGGAAAAAAATTGCCACTTCACATTAGTTTGTATTATTCTATAATGTTAAATCTTAGATATTAAAAAATTTAAATTCTTTACTATAAAACCACTAAATTTTCTATTATAATTATATTTTTATTTTGAGTTTAAAGTCTGAATCTAGTCTCATTTATTATCCAATAAAATTGATTTATCTTCAAAAAATGTTTGTATAATCCAAATAAAAGCTAAATCTAAAGAAATAGGAAAAATAAAATGATAATATTTACATGAAAAAAATGTAAAATATATAACTATTGAAAATGCAGAGAAAAAAAATGATTCCAGTTTTTTAAATTAATATTGCATACTGAATATTATGGGACAGCAGTATTTGGAATTTATAAATAAAACTATATGGATTTATTCACAATAATACAGTTTTGATTAAAAATTCATTAACACTATATTATTATGTGGACCACGAATTCGTACTTCCTCTGTGGATAGCGCGGGATGTTTTAACCTGCTGTAATTTAATATGATATTAAGTCTAAATGTTTCGATTATTGGAGGATTCTTCTTTCCTATTTCAATATTTTATCTTCAAAAATAACGTAATTTCAGAATATCTTGTTTAGTGTTACTAGTTAGTTATAGTAAAAACACCCTTTTAAAGTATGCTTCAATTTCATAGTAAGAAGTAGATTTTCATTATTTATTAGATTTTGTAGAATTAATAACGAATAATTTCTTCAGGAAAAGATTCTGAAACTATTCTTTATAACGTAATTTCATCATTATTATATATATATTTCTGATTCTTCATTTTCAGGTCGGTTATAATTTTCATAATGTAATCTCGCTTTGATATTTTAGTTCCTGCCACCTCTCTTAATAGCACCATTTATGTACCTGGATTACAATTATACGTTTGCGTTTGTATCTGAAAAATCGAGTTGCAATATTATAAAAAATATGCACCAGCCAACAACTCAATGACACCTTTATTGAGTACCTTATTGCCGTTTGATCAACAACATGTACTCCACTCGTGGTTGGTTGTAGATGTCGGAAATTTTTAGGATCAGTGGAGATAGACACATCTGTATGCTCATAGCTGAGAGCACATATCTTGCTAGTTTTCTGTTATTCTTGAGTAGCGTCATTATTAACGGATGCGCATGGAGGATTTTATATCAGGAGGAATTTCTCTACCAATGCGATTCTTAGTTTCCATGACGGTAGTTTTCTTCTTTAATTTCTGCTAGTTTTACGGACAGATAGTACTACATACTGTGATGAGGATTGCTCTTTGGAACAATGGTTATCTCTTCCCAAATACGGAACTCTATTTTCCAAATATTTAGACGTTGCAATTAAATCAAATCAAAATTATAAACCTAATTAACTAGTTCAATAGCCATGTTTTGTATTGAGTGAAGTGATATTGCCCCTTTGTTAGATATAGTTAACTGCTCAATTGCTCATCAATAGCTAATTACGAATCTCTTGCCTTTTATAGGTCCTCTCCGCTCTAAATTAAAAAAAATCTGGAATTGCTTTTAATTTGTAGATCTAAGGTTATATAAGACATAACAGTAAATAAATCAATCAAGTATTCTGTTCATAATTAATTATGTAAGAAATATTCCCATTTCACTTTCACTCTTTCTGAGATTCAATAGAAGAACAACCCGGGCAAGAAGGTTTTATTCCTGGGATATTCCCTTAATATCTACAACAGTTTCATGAAGAAGGGATATTCCTGTAACAATAATATTGGATAGTATTCAAATTCTTATACCGGGGTATATTCCAGGAATATTGGAGAGTTACACTATTCGGTCAGATATCATCCTAGGATATTCAGGGAATATCATATTTCTAAAGTATTCCATACGAAAAAAATTGGAATATTCATGGAATACATATTTTTGATAGTATTCCATTCAGAATATCCCATAAATATCCCAAGAATTATCAAGCTAATATCCCTGGAACATTTGGGATCTACAGTATTCTTAGTGAAACAATGACGGAATGTAACAGGAATCGAATGAAAAATTTTACTTCCTAAGAAATATTTTTGAATATCCTTGAACTATTTCAATATTTTTGATAAGAAATATATCCCATTGGGTTATATGAAGGAATGTTCCTGGAAGATGGGAAATTTAAATTATGTATGTCAAACAACAAAGGAATGTCAATTGAATCGAACGATGAATTTTTCTATTTCCTTAGAATTTGGTTGTCTAATTTGAAAACTAAGAAACGTGGGTTAGTGAGATGAACTGTTGTAATTTGGATTTCATATGTTCTCTTCAAATTTTAACCATTTTTTAACGCTACTTGTAGTTTTAGAAGATAGCGCAATAGTTTAAGCTCTTCAACTATGAGGTGTTAGATTTCCGTGTTAGGTATGTGCTTCCATTTTCATCTTACATTCATACAAAACTCCTTCACAGAGCTTTTCTGCATCCATGAGCATTGTCACTGACTTCTGAGGAGACTTCTTCTAAAATTCACTTTCCTTTCTGGTTGCTTCTTCCAGTCTCTTGTATTTCAAAACGTCATCGATATGGCCTTTTGTTCTTAAGCAGATATTAAACCACCAAGTGAATTAAAAATATTGATCTAAATGAATAGAGTTTTGGATGCGCAAATTAAATGCTGGCTCTCTATTAGTAATTAGTAGTACCTACAAAAATTGCTTATTTCGTTTTTATGAAATCCGAAACTAGTAAAAGTTGCGAATCAGGTACCCAGATTAATTTTATCAAATTTAGTGGTCGCGTTGCGTCAAAGCAGTTCAGACGTAATTGACGGGCTGTCAATTACGTCAATTCGAGAAAAAAAAGAGGTTAGTATTGTGATTGTAAATGTTTAACGAATGTACACCATTGTTTATATTTTATCAACAGCAGTTATCACTCAACTATTTTAAATTTTAGTTTAAAGTTAAATATTGATATGTGGTGATAACGGAATAAGAGTAGGGTCAAGTAGATAAATTGCGGTACACTAATTAACTGCGGCCTCTAACAACATAAACATCAAAGCTTCAAAAAACACGTTAAAAACTTAGATTAACAAATTATAGCATGCACTGCGCTTCTTTTGATAGCTATGCAACATTTTAATGTAATTTCGGTTCAGAATGTTTTTAGACTCTCTTGAGAGGGCTGCAATTAAAAAATAAAGTGCCGTAATTCACCTGGGTGACACTACTTACCCTAGCTATACTTACCGTACTATTTTAGTTTGTAGGCCTAAACTATTCATATGTAGCTATACTTAATTTATACTTTGATTGTAAATGGATTCACTATGTTAATTTATATTATGAAATGTTTATTAATATTTAGCTATAACCTGGGTTAAACAATACACATAAAATTTCATAAAATTATTTCTTCTTTAACTGACTAGAGCTTAATAGTAAAATTTTTAAAAGTGTCAATAATGATATTCAGTGTTAACAATATTCATAATAGCTTTTCTTCGTTCATGAGCCCATTCTTGTTTTACTTATATTTGATTTTTTTTTTACTTTTTTGACCCTTATTGTTCCTCAAAAACTTTTTTCTTATCTAAATCTGTATTCCCTTTAAGATCTACTTTTTCCTCTTTTAAAATTTGAAAAAATAATTTCACTTAGGTTTTTATTTAATTTATGGATTAACTAATTGAATACAGCTTATTGATAAATGATGACTAATTATTTTATTTCTTCGTAGGTACTACTATCACAGTTTCTGGCAATATGGTTGGCTAAGAAGTTACAAATCTAGAGACATGTCCTCTTCATTTCATTGTGTGTACTATATAGTATGAAGCGCGTGCTCTAAAACTATAGCTGCACTGACACCACTATATTCACTTCATAAGTTCATAGTAGAGAATATGAAGGAATTTGAGATTAATGACAAAATTAATTGCTCGATTTAATAAATTTGCTCCACGTTAAGTAAAGAACCAAATACAAAAGACTTTGTACTATATAGTTGTCACACAGGAAAGTGGCACATGTAAGCTACGCTACCACCAATCGATTGTATAGTGGTCAATAATTTTGCAAAAAGAGACGATAGCACTGTTGAGTGTTGACTGCATTAACAGATGGAAGAGGAAAATGAGAAGGTGATGGTGATGGTGAATGAAACCTGTGAGCCTTTCTTAACTATAAATTGAAAACTTTGCAAGTGAAAAGTACAACCATAGCGCCATAGAATAAGTGAGAAATATCGAGTGAAAATTACTGTCAGCTAAATAGATTGAGCCTTTATAACCTGTAAAAAAGTTGCACAGGAATTAATTTATGTTTAATTAATTTAAGCCCTTTCTAAATCATGTGCTATTTGATATTTTAATAAAATGATTGACGTATGTTTAGTTTCTTTCATTCCATACCAGTACAAAGGGGCAATTGTGAAAATACCTAGATTTAAATAATGTGTCCTGAAATTAAAGTTTTAATATTCGTAGATTTTTTATACAATGTTATTTTTTCACGGTACACTTCTTGGTGTGTAGCTATATGTGACAATTGAGTTATGCACTCAAGTAATTAGTGTTACTTGTCTACTTGTAGTCTCAGTTATTTAATTTCATTTATTCCCTTCTTTTGAATTATTTATTCCATTGATATTTCTTCATCGTGGCCTCTTCTTCTGGATGTTTTATTCCATTGTTATTCCTTCAATATTCCTTCTTCCTTTGGATGACCTATTCCATAGGTAATCCTTAAATATTCCCTCTTCCCTTGGATGACTTACTCCATAGGTATTCCTTCAATATTCCCTCTTCCTTTAGTTGTTTTATTCCATAGGTATTCCTTCAATATTCCCTCTTCCTTTAGATGTCTAATTCTATAGGTATTCCTTCAATATTCCCTCTTCCTTTACATGTCTCATTCCATAGGTATTCCTTCAATATTCCCTCTTCCTTTAGATGTCTCATTCCATAGGTATTCCTTCAATATTCCCTCTTCCTTTAGTTGTTTTATTCCATTGGCATTCCTTCATTGTTCCATTGAACTTCGTCTCCGTGATTCCCTAGATTTTCCCTTGTGATTTATGGGACTATTCCATAAAAGTGTCAAAAAATTGCATTCCCTGAATATCAAAAAATGATCATCATGGAACATTCCTTTGGAATATTCCGAGAAGGTTTTGGGAATATCCATTTTTTGCGCGGGAAGGTTCCATTCCAATTTATCATGTATTTTTGTTAATTTAATGGTAATTAGGTATATAGTTTCACTTTTAAGTAGCCAATTTTTTTCATATTAATGGTATTTAGATTCCAGTATAGGAAGCCATTTATTATATAACGCGAAGCTTTATTATGGTTTTGGATTTTTAAAAATTCAATGGATCCGTTTTTTTTTGTTTGAAATTCAGAAGGTAGAAGAAGAACGTAAAAAATCTATGATTACATATTATAATAAAACTATAGAACCAAATTTGAAATGGTATATGCAGTTTTGTAATAAGTAACCTGAGTTCTAATGAATAGAGAAATAAGAATAATAGAGTGGTGGGGCCTTTACAATTCGTCCAGAAGTATCGCCATAAGAAATGTTTTTCTTCATCTGTGAGCGTTTTCCGCAACATGTTTACTCAAATAGTTGTTTGGACAGTAGTGAATTGAGTGTGTAAGTGCCGAAATATTTTCATATAAGCATTGTTCGTTCATGTTCAGACCTGTCAACTCATGTTCTTAATATGACAGAACTCAAATTTACGGTGACATGACATCTTACGATAGCGGGTTATAATAACCTGCTAGGCTTTTGATGTAGATTTTGGAATAACTCTCTAAATACTTGGGAATGAATTTTAAAATTTCCACGAATATTGACCTCCAGTATTTATGAAAAGTCAGAAAATTTCGTACATATTGGTGAAATACCTTAGTATCGATGATGTCTCAAAATATTTTGCAAGTTAAATTATTCCGCTGATAAATGATAAGAGACATAAGGCTCATTGATTAAAAAAGTAAAACATTTTGCTTGAAAAGGACCTTTAATAAATGTTCGTTCATATATTTTTTTCTCGGAAGATTCGGTCTCGTTCTAAGAAAATTAATACCAATAGTTTAAATTATGAATAATGAAAAGTTTTGTGAATTTATTAAAAGCAGAAAGCTTCATTACTAATTTTAAAATAATACGTAACATTAGTAATTTTGACAATTATTTGAGAAAATTAATTTTGTTGAAAGTTTCAAAATAATCTTCATTAATTCAGAGACCGAAATTTCCTAGAGTTGAATTTCCAGTCACAGCATATATGTATATTATATTATTGATGATTATATGAATGAGTTAGGAGAGAACCGGATGAGTTCGTACAGCGGGTGAATCCGTCAGGACCATAACTCAACACCTGTTATGTTCTAACCCGTCGAAATTTTAGTGATCCTATATATTATAATAACAATCAGTTTGAAACAAGTTTCAGCAGCTTGAATGTGTGGTATGTTCCTTCGGTGAGAGGTCATATATTTTTAGCACTAAAAAGTTATTTTCTCACTATTTGAGCTAAGCCATAGCAATTACATTATACTATCTAGAAAATTTATATTGAATACTAGTATTTACTAGGATATTCTCTACGTATGTAAATGTTAACAATTTTTTTAAACTCATTAATATCTGAATTATTCCATTTTTAAAAAAAAAATAATGGTGTGGGCGTCATCGTACAAATATGTACGGGGACATACTCCTCTGTACGGTTTCACCCCATTATGTACGAATTCACCTCTATATTTATTTTTCATAAATGCTTCGAGTATATACATGAAAAGAATGAAACAGTATTCTTCCTGTGATGTGGAACAGGCCTATAACGTCTGGGAATATGGAACAGCAGTACTTAAAGCTGCTAAATTGTATAAGGTTTCTCCGATGACGCTGTAAGATGCCACAGAGAAATCCAGAAATGGTTCATAATTTGATGAGCATAAATTTTACCAGCGAAATAGTAAAGCACTGCGGTTTTCCAGAATATGTTGCGAATAGTTCAAATCATCATCAGCGCAACCAAGTAGAAAATGAACCATTCACCGAACCTGCTCCTACTTCACCATCCACCGAGCCTGCTCCTGCTTCACCATCTACCGAGCCTCCTCCTGCTTCACCATCCACTGAGCCTGCTCCAGCTTTACCATCTACCGAGCCTGCTCCTACCTCACCATCTACCAATCCTTCTCCTACTTCACCATCAATCGAGCCTGATCTTACTTATACCGGGACCGAGGCTTCTTTTATTTCACCATCCACCTAGCCACAACCAGGCCCCTCTAGATTAAATGTTGAATTTTACTAGGAACATCTTTTGAGTTTCCTAGAAAGTGCAACAGAAGAGACAGATAACCAAGAAGGTTAATGATAATAACTAATATCCTAGAAAAAGAGTTACTGAAAGATAAACAAATTTCAACAAAGAAATACTCAAATTCACCAGTAACAAAGCGTAGGTTTACAATGGAAATTGACGCTCTATAATCTAGTTAGGAAGACATGTTGGTGATGAAGCCTTTTGAGATTTATTGGTTGTCTCAAAAGGGTTTTAGTCAATTGTAAGGATAGAGAATTCAAAGCTTCCGTAATTATATTTTCCATACAATATACGAAATTGTTACTGAATTTTCCTTTTCCCCCCTTTTTTAGTACTGTACGGAGTGATACTCTACTTATACGAACTCAACCGCACTTCCGGGTGAGTTCGTACACACGAATATATCTCATTAAAATATATATTAAGAGAGAGCAATAAGGTTTTAACTAATTTAGCTTGTAGTTATAAGTAGTTGAATAGTTAAGATTCTATAAGCCTTTAGAGGAAAAATGTACGAACTCACCCGGTTCTCCTCTATATTATTGATGATTCTCAATATTCACAAACTTCCAGTTATTTGCTTCACCTAACTAAAAGTTTAATTGATCTATTTACATTACTATTTCAAGCGTATCTGTTGTTATCTTTTCATTGTGGTCATCTCCGGATTAATTTTAATTGCATTTTATAATTTTCCTCTCTTCCATCAACAGGTGTTTCATTATCAAAATCCATCAGTTCATTGTACCAAGTAAATTCATACTATTTTTCATACTACTTTTATTATTAATATTCAGTGAATCAATGCGAAATCATATACAAATCACAATATTCTTTTTAGCAACTAATCTCAAATATTCTAAATTATTGAATCATTACATATAATAAAATTTGTTTCGGACCATGTGTTTCTTATGGCACCGATTGAAGTTCTTTCAGATCTTAGCCTTCAAAAATTAGTTCCTAAAATTCATTTAAAAAACAATATGGGGAAAAAGACTACATAGCAGTAAAGATGAAAATGAAGTGAGAGTCGGTCAAACCAAGAATTTAGAATATAGGACATTATAACATTTTATGTGCAAAAAATTATAAATATTTCCCTATATTTACATGCATTTTAATGGAAACAGAATGCAAAGTAGAGAATTCAGTGAAGAATGCCTGAACAGTTTCCTCAGTCTGGAGTGAAGCCTACCAGCATAAACCTTGGGCAATCTTCCAGAACTTTCAGTGGCATTAAAAAATATAAACATGGTTAAATTAAAAGAAAATACATATAATAGGCCCTTCTCTTCCATGCGGCATTCACCGCAGACAACTTCAGAATAGAGCTCATAGGGTCTTACAAACAAAAACTCGTAGCACGGAGATCATTCACATGATCAGCAAAAAGTTAAAAACAGCTTGCAGAATTCCAGACCACTCCAGTATGTACTTATAGTGCACTGAACTCAGCACAATTCATCAAAAAGGCTGTACAAAATCAGCAAATATTCTCTCATAATTAACTATTCGCATTTTTCTTATTTTAAACTACCTTAATTAATGGTAATACAGGAATCAATTGATAAAAGTCTTTCAACAGTGCACTAATAGTTATTTTAGAAAAAAGAATCAGAAAGAAGAGAAATCATTAAGTATTCCACCGATGAAATCTTGAAGAGTCTTTGAAAAATAATGTGAACAATCTGTATAATGATAACAAAATAGTATGGCTTACAGTGACCAAAATTATGTTCATCAGTATCTCAAAAAATAGAATTACAAAATAAGGAATATATTAATAAGCATCTGAACTACAGAATTAACCCTTTAGCGGGCACTTTGTTTTCGTCTTATAATTCATGCATATAATTGTTACCGTGTAATATTTGGCCTCTTAGAAATGATTTTTATTCATGGGAATTTTAGTTTTAAATTCATGGTTTACCCATAAGTTCGGTTTTACAATGTATTCCGAGTGGACTACTCGCTTGTTACCCTGGAAAAGTTCCATATGCAGGCTACAAGATATGTTTACTGAGGATAATTCTCTTAATCTCAATATATTATTAAAATTCGTTTCATGTTTATTAAATTGAAAAGATATTTGTGATGGGTATCTTAAAGAATTCTCAAGGTAGGATTTTCATTACATAAACAAAAAATAGTTAAAATTTCTGTCGTATACAAAGGAGGCAGCTCTTATAAGTATTTTTTCATATATCACCTGGTTAATTTTTTGGAACAGTCTGGTCGAAGCAAGAAAAATCCATCCTATAAACCTAAAAAGCCATGCTGTGGTGTTTTTTGTTACACCCTAATGAGTTTGACTGTCAGAATTAGCAGGAAGGTTTAACTCTGTGTTTAAAAACACATGTCTAATTTATAAAGCTACGGTTCTGAATTTTTTACAAGTTGTTATATCATATTATAAAGTAATGTGCACCAAATTTCAGGTAAGAATAATGAACATAAAAGGAGAAATAAATACATAGGTATTTAAGACATTGGCAACGGATGGAACAAAGCTGTGATTGGGTGGAGTGTGACCTAATCACAGCTAGCGTATGTATCTGTACTTGATGAAAACGTGGAAAAATTCGTGCGTATTGGCTAATCAAATTGTATTTCTACGTTGCCACACGTCACCAAAGTACAACTAATTTCATAATTTACGTGATTTACGCCAATACGTAAATATTTTTAAACTTTCAGATAAAAAAATATACTCGGTATTCATGTAGGCGTCAGAAGAGCTTTTGGTGGAATGGAGAACAATTTGGAAGAGGAGAATCTCCAATATTGACAATACTTTAATTAATTTCACCACTTTTCACACATTATCTAAAAGAAATCTGATTGAATTAATTTGAAAGACAAAGTTCTTTATTGATTGAAATTTCAACCATACAGTATATTTATTAATTTTTATTTATATTACTATTTATCCTGTACGGGCTACCTGCCCGAAAAGGGTTAAAATTACTATTGTAAAGTCGTCTAGCAAATGGCTAAAAAGACCATGGAATTGTATATAGATTACAAAATAACTAGACAGCCTCTAGCTGAGGTTGTCACCAGCTGTTCTCAGATGAGATGATATATCAGTTATTTAGTATTATGCTTAAACAAACTGTCACTAAAAGAAAATTAATATACTTACATTTTGAAATTCAAAATCTTCGATACCTAGACCTATGACTAAATCGGACTGCATGAAGGTTGTAATTTAGTATTCTCCAATAAATCTTCTATCTTCCATTCTGTTCGCAGTAAATATATTTAAAAACTGGATGAAATAAAGGATTGCAGGCAAAAATAAAATAATACAAATTTCCAAATTCCTGCAGTCTGATATTTAATTACCTTCAGATTGTAAAGCAATTACTATGTATACCATACAAATTTTAGCTTAAAATTTCCTATAATGAGTCAAATTAGTTTGGAGCAAGATATTGGGTGAGATTTGGCTTATGTCAGACTAAGTGTGAAATTTACCTGTTAGGTACACATTGTCTTTAGACCAGTCTGCAGAAAATGGGAGATAAGTATTAGGAATATTATATTAAATCATTTTTGATTTAATTTGAATATTAACAATGCTCTATTTATCTACAAAGAGTAAAGTCTACAGTTTTAAACAATTGTCGTCATTTTTATTTGGGAATTTATAGCCAAAATTGGCAAGGTAATATTCCCAATCCGTTACAACTGAGATGGTTTTTATACAGATCTCTTTTACTGATCGTAGGTATATTATCTGTCCTTCAATAATATACTGTCTGATAAACATTTCGGTTTCATACAAAAACAAGTCGATGCAACAAGTGATAATTAATCTGTTGAGGCCTGTTTCAAACGAACTTGATGAAGGAAATTTAGTATTTGCTATTTTTCTGGATTTCCAAAAAGCCTTAAATTTATTTCGAAGTCTGGCTTGCTATTTAAATTTTATCTGTCTGAACGTAGTCAGTCCACAACTGTTAATGGAAGCAAGTCTGGGTTGACTGGTTTGGATTGTGGTGTTCCCCAAGGTAACACAATTGGACCTTTGTTATTCTTAATATTGATCAATGACTTTCCTAACAGCTCTCCTCTTTTGATTTCAACCTTTTTGCAGATGATTCTGTCATTACATACAGCTTTCCTCGCCAGTCTACTCATGACGTGCACATAATAATTAATGAACAGTTAGACAAGGCTCGAAAGTGGCTCTATTATAATAAAATAATTCTAAATGTTGGTAAAACTAAGTATTCTCGTACAGAGGTAACATTTATTAAAATCCAATATGTATTGATCAGAAGGTTATTGAAAGGGTCTCATGTGTCAAGTATCTTGGTCTCAACCTGGATCACAATCTCAGATTTGACGAGCATATTAGTAGGATTTCAGAGAAAGTAGATAGGTCAGTGGAATTGCTAGGTAGAGTCGGTGAATATGAACTCATGAAAGTTGCTAAAATGATCTACTATTCTATTGTGTATCATTATTTTAATTATTGAATCAATATTTGGGGTAATACTGCAGAGTGTCACATTAATAAACCTGTAATATTACAGAAGAGAGCAGTGAGAATACTAGGAAGGGTACCGTATCTACACCATATCTGAGAATTGTTTCCAGATCTTAAAATGTTAAAGATAGATCATATATTCATGTACAGTCTTGTTCTTTATATGTTCAGAGCGATTAATGAGGTAAGATATGTTGAAGATCTCTGTAACTATGTAACTAATAATTGTAATCGTCATCCTTACGCAGTGAGAACTAGCAATGACATTATTTTACCCCGTTATAGATGTGAAACTTCAAAATCTAATGTTGTTCACTCTACCTCCAGGCTATGGAACATAATACCTAGTGATTTGAAGATTAGTAATAAATTGTATACCTTCAAGACTAAATCAAGCTCGGCTAAGATCGAACAATATCTAATCTGTTTTTAATTTTAAATAGCTACATTTACTTTTTCATAGTCTTTCTTTATTGATGAATTTTACTATAAAATATATGTTTTGATATTTCCTCAAAATACCTCACAGTGTATTTTTATTTTTTATGTAAATTGGAATGTCCTCAAAGCCTTGTGCTCTCTCGGGGCTTAAGGTTGCTTTTGATTATCTATTTATGAGGCCTAGTCTTACTGATTTTCATTTATATTGAGTCGTATTTTCATTGTTTTTTTTCCTGAATGCAGAGATTGGAGAGGCCCTGGCCCTGTTTCTACTCTGTAAAAAGGTGCTATCTGTTAATAAGTAAATAAATAAATTTAGTTGAATACAAAAAATAGAAAATTGTTCCCAGATAACTACCAATATCGCCCATATTCTGCAGACTGGTGTCTCAAAACTGATAGGAAGGCAATCGTGAGTCAAACATCATTTTCACAACAAAAATTGACTTCATACTCACAGTAGAAATTAACTTCATATTCACAATAGAAATATACTTCATATTCACAATAGAAATTAACTTCATATTCACAATAGAAATTAACTTCATATTCACAGTAGAAATTAACTTCATATTTACTATAGAAATTAACTTCATATTTACTATAGAAATTAACTTCATATTCACAGTAGATATTAACTTCATATTCACAGTAGAAATTAACTTCATATTCACAATAGAAATTAACTTCATATTCACAGTAGAAATTAACTTCATATTTACTATAGAAATTGCCTTCATTATTCATTATACAATTTCACTTAATATTTTCTATTACCGCCAAGTATCAGGCAGACTACAGCAAGTATCAGGCAGACTACAGCAAGTTTCAGGCAGACTACAACAAGTGTCAGGCAGACTATAGTCTGTCTGATACTTGTTGTAATCTGTTTGATACTTTCTGTAGTCTGCCTGATAGTTGCTGTAGTCTGTCTGATAGTTGCTGTAGTCTGTCTGATAGTTGCTTTAGCCTGTCTGATACTTGTTGTAGTCTGTCTGATACTTGTTGTAGTCTGCCTGATACTTGCTTTAGTCTGTCTGATACTTGTTGTAGTCTGTCTGATACTTGCTTTAGTCTGTCTGATACTTGTTGTAGTCTGTCTGATACTTGCTTTAGTCTGTCTGATACTTGTTGTAGTCTGTCTGATATTTGCTTTAGTCTGTCTGATACTTGTTGTAGTCTGTCTGATACTTGCTTTAGTCTGTCTGATACTTGTTGTAGTATGTCTGATACTTGCTTTAGTCTGTCTGATACTTGTTGTAGTCTGTCTGATACTTGCTGTAGTCTGTCTGATACTTGCTTTAGTCTGTCTGATACATGTTGTAGTCTGTCTGATACTTGCTTTAGTCTGTCTGATACTTTTTGTAGTCTGTTTGATACTTGCTTTAGTCTGTCTGATACTTGTTGTAGTCTGTCTGATACTTGTTGTAGTCTGCCTGATAGTTGCTGTAGTCTGTCTGATACTTGCTTCAGTCTGTCTGATACTTGTTGTAGTCTGTCTGATACTTGCTTTAGTCTGTCTGATACTTGCTTTAGTCTGTCTGATACTTGTTGTAGTATGTCTGATACTTGCTTTAGTCTGTCTGATACTTGTTGTAGTCTGTCTGATACTTGCTGTAGTCTGTCTGATACTTGCTTTAGTCTGTCTGATACATGTTGTAGTCTGTCTGATACTTGCTTTAGTCTGTCTGATACTTTTTGTAGTCTGTTTGATACTTGCTTTAGTCTGTCTGATACTTGTTGTAGTCTGTCTGATACTTGTTGTAGTCTGCCTGATAGTTGCTGTAGTCTGTCTGATATTTGCTTCAGTCTGTCTGATACTTGTTGTAGTCTGTCTGATACTTGCTTTAGTCTGTCTGATACTTGTTGTAGTCTGTCTGATACTTGCTTTAGTCTGTCTGATACTTGTTGTAGTCTGTCTGATACTTGCTGTAGTCTGCCTGATACTTGCTGTAGTCTGCCTGATAGTTGCTTTAGTCTGTCTGATACTTGCTTTAGTCTGTCTGATACTTGCTTTAGTCTGCCTGATACTTGCTGTAGTCTGTCTGATACTTGCTTTAGTCTGTCTGATACTTGTTGTAGTCTGTCTGATACTTGCTTTAGTCTGTCTGATACTTGTTGTAGTCTGTCTGATACTTGCTGTAGTCTGCCTGATACTTGCTGTAGTCTGCCTGATAGTTGCTTTAGTCTGTCTGATACTTGCTTTAGTCTGTCTGATACTTGCTTTAGTCTGCCTGATACTTGCTTTAGTCTGCCTGATACTTGCTGTAGTCTGCCTGATAGTTGCTGTAGTCTGCCTGATAGTTGCTGTAGTCAACCTGATACTATTTGATAAAAAAAAGAAATGAACATAAGGAACTAATATTTTATGGCAAAAATCTGGAAAATTTTCAATGGTTGCAATTAGAAAAATGTTATGGGAAAAAATTATATTTTATGGAATAATTCGGTAATTTATAATTTATGAGATTAAGTTTTAAAAAGGATATTGTGATTTTTAAATGAAGTTGCATTGTTGCAATGAATATTAATAATTTGCAAGTACAAATTTTACCTGTTGCAATGAACTGATGTGCTTTGATAATGAAACACCTGTTGATTATAGGGTGAAATAATTATAAATGTAATTAAAACTAATCCATTATGGATAACATTAAAAAGATACAGACAGATAAGTTTAAACTATTGGAACTATTGACCTTCAACTAAGGTAATGAACAAAAGATAATTACGATAATTCTTGTGTATAAAATGCTGCTGCAAAATGCTATGTGGCATCACTCATAGTTTCAATACGCTATTAGAAACAACGAATACTGTGGAGAAAAAGGTACAGTAGAACTACTCTATAATGAACTCCTGTATAGCAAACCATCCCATATAATAGAACCCTGTATAGTGAACTATACCAGGTATAATGAACATGTTTTATTTAGTCTGCCATAAAATATCCATCCTAGTTTTCTATATATATTTCTAAGAAATGAGCTCTACACAGCGAACTAGTATTGGTTGATTTATGAGAAATTAGGTACCCTGTGTGAAGAAATAATATTTTTAAAAGAACAGCCTGTATAATAAGTTTGAATTATTTATATAATTAAATATTAATATAATAAATAACTATTATTTATTATTTTATATTATTTATTCGTTGTTTGATAATGATTACAATTTCAGATTTCTGAAGATGTTCAAGGTAGCTGTTTGCGTTGCTCTAATTTTTGCAGTTTCGGCTGAAGGTGAGAAATATTTAGAAATTATTCTATCTGAAGTGTAATAATAAAAAGACAACATAATAATATACTAACGAATACTGAAAATCATAATCTGAGAATAATTCGATTTTTCCAGCATCTCCATTGACGTACACTGGTAAGCTGAGAGGGAAACCATGGATAATCATGGACGTACATACATTGGTGAACTGATATATTTTAAATTATCTCTTATAAGACTAAATATTAGTTCAGATTTTGTCGTTTCTTTCTTGAAATTCACTGTTTCAACAAGGATTTTAAATTTACATTAAATATATCAAAATTGAAGCTGAATACTCACTATTTATTACCTATGAAAAAATATTTGAAAATTAACTTAAAATTGATTTCGTTCTGAGATTTTTGAAATTCCACGTAATTTATTGTGTTAACTTGACATGATAAACGAGAGTTTCTTTTTCAGATCAAGGTGGCTGGGAGGCAAGCTGTTCTGGAGAAAGTCAATCACCCATTGATATCATCTCTGGAAATGCATTGACAACAAATCTGCCGTCTTTTGGTTTCACCAACTATGACACACCATCAGACACTGTTACATTAATCAATACTGGGATGACAGGTGAAATATATATTTATAAACACATATATTGTAAATAAACACATAAATGATAGTGTGTGACAATATGATTAGCTGTATGATGTTTTCCGACTGGTTCCGTCTCCAATTGGCGTAAATCCGATTTAATTCTGTTTCAATATAAGAAACTTCAGTAACATCCTAATGAAGAACTCTAAAACATTGTTTAGCATCATCATTTGCGGGTAAGGACTGCTTGAGTGAGGTAGAACTTTCTGGAAGGTTGTCCGGAGAGAGCACTTTGTGTATTGGGTAAATGAGTGAGAATGTCCGAGTTAGTGGGTGAATGTGAGAAATGCATAATATAATATGGAATGCTTGCATGTTGAACAGAAAATGTTACAGTGGGAGAGATACCGTCTTGAAATAACACATTTGTAACAGAATAAAAATTTATGGCTACAATCATAATACAATAGGGTATTCTCTATCTACAGCACAGTTACTTTGGGGTGAACCTACTGCACTTTTGTCTGATGCAGGCCTTCCGGGAACTTACGAGCTACTTTTCTCCAAATTTAATTGGGATTCTGAACATCTAGTGGATGGACAGCAGTAAGTATTATTATGTACTACATTCAAATGCATATTGAACATTCAAGAGTACAATGTTTAAAATCTATTTTCCATATCTCCATGAAGATCTGCACTTGAATTACAATTGTATCACTGGAACATAGCCTATGGAAATATGGACACAGCTGCCGCTAATCCAGACGGAATTGCTGTCCTAAGTATATTGTACAATGTTGGACCAGCAAACGTGGCTCTTGAACCTTTGATTGCTCAACTTCCAAATATTTCGAATGCTGGATGTGAGTAAAAATTATACCATTAGCATTGCTGCTTTCAAAATCAAAGTAATATCTAAATCATTCCAACGAAATTTCTTTCCTAAAGCTCAATACTCTGTCCCCGGAACGTCTCTTCCTGCGTTGAGTTCATTCCTCCCATCTGACACATCCAAATTCTACCGCTACAAAGGTAGTATGACAACTCCATTATGCTTTGAATCCGTTATTTGGACAGTCTTCGCTGACAAACAAACAGTTTCATCTGCTCAGGTTTGAATGACTGTTTCACATTCAGTATTGAGAAATTTGAAAATAATTATTCATAGGAATACTATATATCATCAAATTTTAACTTCAGCTTGAGGAATTTCGCAACTTGGAAGACCCAACTGGCTCTCCTATTCTCTCCAACTTCAGGGGGGTTCAGAACTCTCCCGATATCGTGGTAAGAATCATATTAAATATTAAATCCTATTAAACCTACAAAAGTAATCAGTAAGAAACTATGAATATCTTTATACTATATATTACTAATTGTTGTTTTCACTATCAGGTAACCTACAACATGTAGAACAAAGTCTGTGGCCTCTGCATTTGGAGTGAACTAGTCTTCTTGTGTTTTTATATCTAAACATTGGAATACAAATTGCCACTTCATATTAGTTTGTGTTTTTCTATAATATTTATTCTTAAATATTAATAGAATATAAATTCATTTCAATAAAAGTAGCAAATATTCTATAATTATTACTCTAGTTATATTTTGAGTTTAAAAATTGAATCTTAACTAATTTATTAAGAAATAAAATTGATTCATCTTCAAAATAATGTTTGCATAATCCTAATAAAAGCTAAATTTAAAGAAATGGAAAAAGAAAATGATAATATTCTAATAAAAAACTTATAGATAACTATAGGAAATGCAGAGAAAAAATATACAATCAATTGATATTTTTTTACATATATTACATGATAAATATAATTGGAGAGCAGTATTTGTAATATAAAAAACTGTATGGATTCAATAAGAGTAAAACCATTTTGATTAAAAAACCTTCAACACTTTATAGGTGGAATAGTCAATTTGTTCTTCCTCGATGGACCGCGTTGGATATTTTAACATGCTGTATTAGAAAATGATATTAAGTCTAAATTATTCGATTATAGGATGATCCATGCATCTTTCATATCTCAAAATTTTATTTTCTAATAACGTAATTTCAGAATATTTTGCTCGGTGTTCTTAGTTAGTTACAGTAAAAACACAGTTTATACTAAGCTTCAATTTCATAGTAAGAAATACATTAAATCAAACCTTAATTTTCATTATTTATTATATTTTCTAGAATTAATAAAGAATACTTCCTTCAAGAAAAGATTCTAAAACTATACTTTATAATCAAATATCTTCATTGCTATTCATATATTTCGTAGCGATGTAAAACAACCTCAGATACACCAACAGACTAACATTATTTAAAATAATTCTTGTACGTAAATTATATTTTCCACAGACAGGACCTTTACATATTATTATGAGGTTATTTAAACTCAACGTTGAAGGTTTTATCAGGTTTCAAGCTTTCGAATAGAGAGATTTCTATTCATCTTCAGGAGAAAGGTGGAAAACCTCGACCTGACAATGAATTTTATGACCAATGGTTTTATGTTGGATACCGTCTTTCTATTTGAGCTATGTATCTTTTTGTTTCTATCGCGCCTCTATAGTTAGAAGAATCAAAATGAAAATGAAATATATAAAAATGAAATTTGAGGAAAATTTATACAAATAGATATATAGCTGAAGAGGTTGACCGTTTTATATCGCACCTCTATAGTTTGATGAATCTAAATAATAAAACTGAAATATATAAACATAAAATTGACAGAAAGAGATATATAGCTATAGAGGCTGACCGTTTTCAATCGCGCCTCTAAAGTTTGATGCACCAAATTAATGAAATATGGAGAATAATAATTATGTTAAAGAAATATATAGCCTATGTGTCACAAGGACACATAGGACCAAGAGGACACATAGGACCAAGAGGACACATAGGACCAAGAGGACACATAGGATCTGGAGGACACATATAAACAACAAGACACATAAGATCAATGGGACACACATAAGAATAAGTAATGCATACGAATAGAGAACACACATGGAATCGAGGACACACATAGAAACTATAGTAATAATAATAATAGACAAATAAAAAAAATATAGATAATAAACAAATAATTATAATAAGGTGCATACAAATAAACAGAAAGAACTAGAGGTTGTTATAGAGGTTGGCCGTTTTCTATAACTCCTCTATAGCTTGTTACATATATAAAGAAAGTAGAATTTTTCTAAAGAAGGAATTTTGTCAATAGTAGCTATAGGTAGTATCAAATTTTCCAATTTTGGTTTCATATTTCGATTTTTAATAGATTAAATAGTAATAATAAACAAAAAGATAGATAGCTGAAATAGAAAGACGGTATCCAACATACAACCATTGGTCATAAAATTCATTGTCAGGTCGAGGTTTTCCACCTTACTCCTGATGATGAATAGAAATCTTTCTATTCGAAAGCTTGAAATCTGATAAAACCTTCAACGTTGAGTTTAAATAACCTCTTAATAATATGGATTTCCCGTTAAGTTTGAATCTTTTCCACCAGACCTTTACATCTTCTACTTCATATTAGTTTTATTCCAGGAATTTCCAGTGTAGGTCACTGAACAATTCAAAAGTCGTTTAGATGTTGAAGATCCCTTGTCGAAATCTGATACTTCATTTTCAGGTCGGTAATAATTTTCATCATGTGATCTCGCTTTGATATTTTAGTTCCTGCCACCTCTCTGTATAACACCATTTATGTAACTGGATTACAATTATACAATTGCGTTTGAATCTGAAAAATCGAGTTGCAATATTATAAAAAAAACTTGAACCAGCCAACAACTCCATGACCTTGAGTAACATTTTGCCGTTTGATCAACAACATGTACTCCAAACTTGGTTTGTTGTAGACACTGAGTGTATATAAAGATGGAGGTAACATAGCAGGGGCACAAGTGATGCCAAAAAGAGGGGCCATGGGCGTGTCTAAATCACAGTATATGGAATATGTAGTGACAATCGATAGGTTTAGTGTACGTGACGTCATCACAGCAACACTCTAAAACCAAAATTTTCACTACTTATCACTCTATTGTCATTGCTATATCTAATTTTTATACTGTGGTATAAACCAATGGCGCCCCTCCCACTCATATCAGTTTAACAGAATGCGCGGAAAGGAGAGGAAGTGCGTGTGAGACGCACCTCATATTAACAACACTCTCTACCTCACGAACTTCTTGAAACCCTACTTTTTAAAGATTTAATAGTTACTTACATCATGAATACAGATAATTTATATGATGAAAAGGTGTATGATTTGATTACTCACTTGCTTTGACATCTCTCTCACTAAAACTATGATTTTATTACAGTAATAACAAGATAAACAGAGAGAATGTATGCTCAAATCATATTAATTCACAACAAAAAGTACTATTAAACCATAAACAGTATAAGAATTTATCCATGGGTCAAAGCATGTACTTCTCAAATAGAAAGACAATGCTACAGACTATTTTAGACTAATTTATTGCAAGAAAGTTTAAGATTAAATTACATTATATGAAAAAATCGGTGACTGGACGTTTCGTACCCGTACGTTTCGTACCTTGACGTTTCTTAACCGGACGTTTCGTTACTAGGACGTTTCGCTACTAGGACGTTTCGTTACTAGGACGTTTCGTTACCAGGACGTTTAGTTACCAGGATGATTAGTTACCAGTTTTTTTAATATTTTTTTTTATGAAATGAAAACGATTTGTTATTAGATATGGGTTGCAGACTACAATTATATATCAATCCCATACATTATAAATTTATACTACTTTTTAAATATAAATAGTATCTACATTCACTTTTTAAAAATAATGTCTATATACTTTTTAAACAGGCTTTTTATTTGTTTGGTTATACATTGATTTTAATCATATGTATTAAAATTAATAATCATTACTCAATTTCTTTGATTAGAAAAGCTGGAAGTAAAGATAGCATGGATATAGCATTTGACCTCATATGATCGAAAATGTGCTTCAGTCCGAGAACTCGGAGCTTACCCTACATTGAAAAAATCTTTTATTTTTTATAATTTGGAAAAAAAATTAACGTTAAGGTAAAATTCCAATTACCAGATGTTACAAGTTACCGAATGAAAATAACTTAATGAAAGAAACATAACCTTGCGCAATTTTGCGAAATTAATAATTATTTTCGATCATATAAGAAAAGACTATATATAATTTAACATTTCAACTCTTTTTTCTTATATACTATTTTTTATTACGTTCGAAAACTTCCAGTGATTGCTTCACATAGGGAAAAATTTAAATACATATTTATAATTTATAATGTATGGGATTGGTATAGTTTTTAGTCTACATATAACTCATTTCGAATTAAAAAATCGTTAGTAGCGATTCGGAACGAAAAATCTGGTAATGAATCGTCCTGGTAACGATACGTCCTAGTAACGAAACGTCCTAGTAACGAAACGTCCGTTAACGAAACGTCCGGTAACGAAACGTCCGGGTACGAAACGTCCGGGTACGAAATTTCCAGCAACGAAACGTCCTAGCACCGAAAAAATCGAACCAGAAAATACAAACACAATCAATATATATATAGAGGGGTTAACGTACCTATTTTTTTTTTACATATGTTACATGGTGGGATAATATGTAAACCACCATAAAAATACCATTCCTGAACTCAAGTTGCATGGTGAGATTAAATATACCCCACTTTATAATGCAGCATATTATTTTCATTTACAGTCAGTACTATTGAGTTTAATAATATAATGATTAGAACCACCTATGCAAATTGACACTTTTATTCTCAAATTTTATGACTCAAGGATTTGAAGTCTGTTTCAGAACCAAAAACTATATCGCTACCAGCAAAAGGAAGTTAAATAATAGGGACTCGAAGAGGCAATCAGAAAGGAGAGTGGCTCCGTAAACAAACTCATCTACCACAATTCGTTTCCCAAGCTCAGGTATGCAGAAAAGCAGTTACTTTAATAAAAAGAATGTGGATTGGGAAAGATGGAACTGACAGATGGAAGAAAAAATGAGTAAGTAAATGAAACCTAAATTCTTACCTAGTAAAAACTCTAAGAGGAAAATGAGAAGAGATAGTAAATGAAGCATGCAAGCCTACCTTAGCATGATCCTCTAAACCAGAAAATAGTGTTAAAGGTGAGTTGAGATTAAAACAATTATGATAGTTTAACCTTTTTAGTTTACCTTTTAATATAAATATAATAAAATCGAAGGAGAAGCCACCTATAAAAAATCATGTTTTCATAAATCTCACATATTGCGACAATTAGAAACACTATGTTTTCAGAAATAAAATATCATCACAATTGTCACTATTGGCAAATAGTTTGTTATCAAAATTGTGATAGCTACAAACAGTACAGAACAACATAGCCTCCCTCAACTGTTACTCGATTAGCACTGAGCATTGGAGGAGGGGCATACAACCCCATTGCACCATGATATAATAGTAATTGTATCATGCCATTGGACCTAGTGGCAGGGGTGCATTGGGGAAGACACGCCCATGGCGCCACTTTTTGTCACTTCTCCTTGCCAGGCTTGCTACCTCCATATCTATATATACTCAGTGGTTGTAGATATCGGGATTTTTTAGGATCAGTGGAGATAGACACATCAGTATCAGAGCTGAGAGCACATATCTTGCAATAGTTTTTTTTCTCACTTTTTTGTCATTTTTGAGTATCGGCGTTTTTAATGGAGGCGCATTGAGGATTTTAAATCAGGGGAAATTTCTCGTCTAATACGATTCATAGTTCCTATGACGGAAGTTTTTTTCTTTATTTCCTGATAGTTTTACGGACAGGGAATACTACATACTCTGATGATGATTGCTCTTTGTGACAATGAATATCTTTTCCCAATTACGGAAGTCTATTTTCCAATTATTGAAACGTTGCACTTATATCAAACCAAAATTATAAGCCTAATTAAATGGCTCACTAGCCATGTACGTATGGAGTGGAATAGTATCGCCACTTTGTTGGAAAGAGCTGAATGTTCAATTGCTCATCAATAGTTAGTTACAAAGATTTGTCCTAAAGTATAACCATTTGAATGTTTTTTCTCTATCTGTGAGCGTTTTTCGTAACTTGTTTACTCTTGTGGTTGTTTGGACAGTAGTGATATGAGAGTGCAAGTGCTAAAATATTTTCACACTAGCATTATCATGTTCAGACAAGTCATGTCACCTCATGCTCTCAATCTGACAGCGCTCAAATTTAGGGAAACATGACATTTTAGGATAGCGGGTAACAATTAAAAGTTAGAACCTTGTTCGTTAAAGGTTCGTTCATATTTTGGATCTCGGAAAATTTGGTCTCGTTCTATTATGATTTTGTTACAGAAAAATAATAAAAAAGTATAAATTATGAATAATGAAATGTTTTGTGTATTTATTAAAAGCAGAACACATCATTACTCGTTGTGAAATGATACGTAACATGAGTAATTTTGTCATGTTTTGATAATTATTCGCGAAAATAAATTTTGTTTAGAGTTTCAAAATGTTCTTCATTCTTCCAAGAACAAGTTTTCCAGACCGAAAATTCCTAGACTTGAATTCCCAGCCATCACATATATTATATTAATGATAATTATAAAAATGAGTTATATTATTGATGATTCTTAATATTCACAAACTTCTAGTTATTTTCTTTATTTATTAGAAGTTTTAGTTGCGGTGTTTACATTAATATTTGTTCCACGATTTTTTTCCAAATTAAGGATCATGGTGGATCCGTGTCAATTAATTAATTATCAAATTTTCTCAGTTAACACAGTTATTTATAATTCAGACTTTGCAATAGTAAATATTCACCGTTGTCAATGGTTGCAATTAATTCACCTATAATGACTTGTCGGTTTAACTCGTTCTACTGAGCGTATTATTTCAGCTATTATGGAGGAAGTTACTTTTGCTAAGGTTATACAATTCAGGTCATTCAAGCTAGTATTTATGTTACTTTCTGAAATGCTTTTTTCGTAAAGATATTGAGATGCATGAGAAGTCAGCAAAATGTGGAAAAAAATTTTTTTCATGAAGTCAATAACGTTTACCTCAATTGTCATGGCTAAATTTCTGTCACTTTCAGTAAAGGTTGGTGTGTCAAAAAGTGATTTAATACATTCAGTGTCTATTTAAATGAGCTCCTGAACTACTTACAATATAGGATGGGTCTAAATGTTGGTATGAATCAAATATGGGAGCTTCGCTGAAGTTTTCTTTTAGTTCCATATGACGAAAGTAAGATTAGCCGTACATTGTCATAGGTCAGTTTGCCATCATTAGTAAATGTGAAATTATTAATTAGCATCTAAATGCACTGGATCAACTCGTTCCAGCGGTCATACCACAGAAAATGAAGAAGGTAATAATTCAAATGTGTCTATTAAGAATTTTTCTATTTACATCCCTCTTTGTATTCACATGCTCGTGCTTGCGTTCGTGCTCCTTTCTCTATTGGTGAGACCCTTGTCATTTTGTTTTCGTTAATTTCGAACTCAAGTTTTCTACTATACGTACTTTATCTTGTATTTTTTAATTCCTGACATTATCAATGAATTTGAAATTATAAATCAAATAATAATGGATTAAAAATGTATTCAATATATACATAAACAAGAAAAGAACTATAAAAATCAAAATAAACACTAAAATATTCGTTGACAAAAGGCAGAATTAATGGCGTTAAATTGCAAATGGCAATAACTGTTAATTATACGACGACTGATACTTCCTTGGTTTGTTCAAATTGTGTCTGCCTGTCGCGTCTGATAGATTTGGGTCTGGTGAGTGCCTGACTGATTGTTTCTAACTCTGATTTTAGTCACACTGATTGCAGTGTGACTAATTGTAGAGGTCTGATCTTAGCTGTGACTGACGTAGAAGCTTGAGGAATGTCTGTTGTCAGATGAGTCTTTGAGTTTATTGTGCCTGAGATTGTCAGAGTTTGAAGTGCCTGATGAGTGTATGATGCATGACTCGTGTTTGCAGATTGCCTGAGTGTCTGATATGATCATTACCTGATAGGAATTTGATCATTTGATTCTCGACGAGTGCCTGAGTAACTGGTAATATGTCATTTAAGAGAGTGTAATTTTCTGGTATTTGATTTGCCTTTGCAGTGTTTTTAAACATCTAATGTTTGATAAGAATAGTCCATTTACCCCTGTTTCATAACCTTTTCATTCACGTCCCCTTCTTCTTCGTTGCAATACGACTTGTAGATTATAAAAGTGTTCAAGAATTATTAATTCAGGCGACATATGTTGTATCTGAGTTTTCAGTTTTAGATGATTTACTTTTCCCTAAAGAACTTCATCTAGAATCTTCTTTAAAAATTTAATCCACCTCCAATTTTATGATAGGGTGGGGACTTCGAATCAAGTTTATTACGTGTATATTCACTATATCACAAATTAAAAACACCTGGGACACAATCTCAGACAGAGCTTGCAACTAACTAACTACTTAGGGTTCAAAACAATTCCTTCTATAGCTGGAATTTCTATTCAGTTAAAATTCATTCGCCTTAACTAATAAAGGTATTAATCAATAAGCAATTATGGCCAAATTTGCTCACATTTAAATTTGTGAGGCTATCGTCCTATTTCTAAGGAATTTAACTAAAGGATTTTTAAATATATCGTAAATAGGATGACTCTCATTAATATAGACTAAGTCTCATAATCTAGCTCTTCTATTTATTGGTTACCTAGATTTATATCTTCAACAATAGGTAGGCTTTTAGTAGTCTCAACTACCAAGGTAACACAGGTAAAAAGGCCCACGCGATGTCTGAACAAGTACTTCATCACAGTGACTGAGTTCTCTGATAGTACATCATCACAGTGACTCTTTTCTCTGATAGTACATCATCACAGTGACTCTTTTCTCTGATAGTACATCATCACAGTGACTCTTTTCTCTGATAGTACATCATCACAGTGACTCTTTTCTCTGATAGTACATTATCACAGTGACTCTTTTCTCTGATAGTACATTATCACAGTGACTCTTTTCTCTGATAGTACATCATCACAGTGACTCTTTTCTCTGATAGTACATTATCACAGTGACTCTTTTCTCTGATAGTACATCATCACAGTGACTCTTTTCTATGATAGTACATCATCACAGTGACTCTTTTCTCTGATAGTACATCATCACAGTGACTCTTTTCTCTGATAGTACATCATCACAGTGACCCTTTTTTCTGATAGTACATCATCACAGTGACTTTTTTCTCTGATAGTACATCATCACATTGACTCTTTTCTCTGATAGTACATCATCACAGTAACTCTTTTCTCTGATAGTACATCATCACAGTGACTCTTTTCTCTGATAGTACATCATCCCAGTGACTCTTTTCACTCATAGTACATCATGAAAGTGAATCTTTTCTCTGATAGTACATCATCTCAGTGACTCTTTTCACTAATAATACATCATCAAAGGGAATCTTTTCTCTGATAGTACATCATCACAGTGACTCTTTTCACTCATAGTACATCTTCAAAGTGAATATTTTCTCTGATAGTACATATGATATTCGAGAGCTTTCCAATTCAATTCAATTTTAATGAGTTTAATAATTCAAACAAGGACGAGAGTAATTTAATAATCTCATTGCGTCCAAATAAAGTAAATAATGGAATTAATTTGTTACGTGATCATTCAAATTATTACATCCCCTTTAAACTCACTCAAATATGTTAAGTTTTAATTTATTTGACTTAATTAACATTAGATTGAATAACAAATGTCGGAGAGGATTAATTTAAATTCAGACACCAATGAATAGTATAATGAACACATTCATTCAATCATTATATAAATAATTAATTGATGGCATTAACATATACTTTGTTGAATACTATAATTAAGGTGGCAATGGTGATCTGAGGGTGGCAATTGTGATCTGAGGGTGGCAATGGTGATCTGAGAGTGGCAATGGTGATCTGAGAGTGGCAATTGTGATCTGAGAGTGGCAATTGTGATCTGAGGGTGGCAATTGTGATCTGAGGGTGGCAATGGTGATCTGAGGGTGGCAATTTTGATCTGAGGGTGGCAATTGTGATCTGGAGGTGGCAATTTTGATCTGAGGGTGGCAATTATGATTTGAGGGTGGCAATTGTGATCTGAGGGTGGCAATTGCGATCTGAGGGTGACAATTTTGATCTGAGGGTGGCAATTGTGATCAGAGGGTGGCAATTGTGATCTGAGGGTGGCAATTGTGATCTGGAGGTGGCAATTGTGATCAGAGGGTGGCAATTGTGATCTGAGGGTGGCAATTGTGATCTGAGGGTGGCAATGGTGATCTGAGGGTGGCAATTGTGATCTGAGGGTGGCAATGGTGATCTGAGGGTGGCAATTGTTCGGGTGACACTTATTGTCAATGCAGCTTCACCATGAACAATTTTCATAATTATCTAAATTTTAATAAAGATTTGGCTAGTTTGATTTGAAAAACCTCGTTTTAAGACATATGTATTCCATTGTGAATCATAGTGTGTTAAATTGATATTTGGTATTTGATTACAAAATATGGGAGACCGGTACATTCTTCCAAGTAAATTTCACCTTAGGTATATTCCACCCCGGTAAATTCCACCGTATGTATATTGATCCTCGGTATATTCCAACCCGGTATATTCCAAACGAGGTATATTCCACCACGGTAAATTCCACCCAAGGTATATTCTACCCTGATAAATTTCAACCTAGGTATATTGATCCTCGGTATATTCCAACCCGGTATATTCCACCCCGGTAAATTCGATTCAAGGAAAATTCCACTGTGCAAAGTTCCACTGCGGAATATTCCACTTGGAAAATTCCACTGAGGAAAATTCTACTAAGGTATATTCCACTGCGGAAATATCCACTGAAGAAAAAATGTATATTGTATTGTATATTTTTTATAACGTAATTGGTTTAATATAATGTTAAGTGAATGTCTTCATATAAATTATAAGTTTATATTGTTAACCCTAGTGACCTAGGGACTGGTCCAGGCGCACCAGTCCTTATAAAAAAATATCAATAATTTTATCTTTAAACCGATTTGGAAAACAGAACACAAGTTTAAGTTAATATATTTCAAAAACTATTAAAGATACATGCATCTTTTTGATATCTATTTCATTCTTGAAACCTTCTCATTAAGTTATATTTATTTTTATGAATGTTATATGGATTTTATTGGTGGGTGGTGAAAATGGCTTTTGTGCAAATAATTAGAAAACCTAAGAAATATTTGTTTCTTATCTTTGCTTGTTAATTTTATATTAAATTGATAATAAATGTTTGGCGTTCGCCAATGGATGTGTAAATATCAAATGAGGGATTTTATGAAAAAAAATATTGAAAAGTCAATTTGTTAAGATTTTATAACTGTTTTAGTGAGGACTGGCGCGCACGGACCATTCCCTAGGTTACTGAGCAAACTCTTAAGTGAGTTTCTTACTAGACCAAGCCAACTTGGAACGTAACTCTGGTCTACTGCGTGGCTTTGCTATAATAATAAAAATTACAATTATATTTACAAAAACACAGATAAAATAATGTTAGAATAGTAGTTGCTTCACAAAAATACAGCTCGAACTACCATAGCCTTATTGGTTAAGAAAAAACTAAAACATTAGCTGAAGACACTATCCTACACACTCTTAGATTAACAGTGAACAGAACTAGATAATTCCTTGAATGAAGTTAACGTTTCCTAGCTATCAAGCTACAGGAACAGTATCTATCACCTATCCAGGTGAAATAATATATAAAAAAATATGTTTTGTACTGTCATTTGGCCATTTGTGCGGAACAGCATTGTCCTGTTAAAAACAATTACAAATAAATACAATAATTACAAAATAATACAATAATTACATATAAATACAATAATTACAAATAAATGCAATAATTACAAATAAATACAATGATTACAAATAAATACAATAATTACTAATAAATACAATTATAAATAAATGCAATTACAAATAAATATAAGTAATAACAAATGAATACAATTATTGCAAATAAATACAAATTGCAACAATTATTACAATATAATTACAATTCATGATATAAAAAATAATAAATACAGTACAATTTTATATCGAATTTTATTGGTTTAGTGGAATTTTCCTTAGTTGAATCTTCCGCGCACCGTAAATTCGACCCTAAGTATATTCCACCCCTGTAAGTTCCAACCCACTTTACAGGTTAGGTTTGGTTAGTCATTAATATTAATCATTTATTATTGTTTTGTACAATACTAAGTAACTTGCATCTTCTTTATATCAAATTTAACCTATTGTTGGCTAATTGCAAGCTCTATATTTGTCACTACACATGTGTGAGAACAGCCGAAAGAAAGATTTTATGAGAGCACTTTATAAATTTATTTTATCCTGAATCTGTCTTTGGTGAATGAAAGAGAAGTGGGTTGGCGTTCCTTGAGCCACAATCTGTCGTAATTTGGATTAGGTATATTTTAGTTCTCCTTGTTTATCATTCTTTAACCACTACTTAGAGTAGACTATATAGGTTGATGATCTTCAACTATGAGGTCTAAGATTTTGTGTTATGTAGTCCACCCTTCATTAGTCACTGATATGTGGTAGGTGACTTGGAGCCATTAATTACCTTTCTGACAGCTACTTCCAGTCACTTACATTCAATTTTCTTTTGCTGTCAGCTGAATGGCATGCGGTTAATAATTAATAATATATAATAATCTATAATTATAGTAATGATATGCACTTCAACTACGAGGTCTTAGATTTCCGTTTTAGTAGCTATTCTACACACATGAGCTTTATCAACAACATATGGTAGGTGATTTTGGTCTTGAACCCAGTTTCCTTTCTGACTGCTTATTCTAGTTCATTGTGTTCAATTTTTTCTGACGTCACCGATTTGGCCGTTGGCTCCGAAGTAGACGTTCAACCCTCTACAAAAGTAAATTAATTGTTCACTGGGGTGCAATTTACCTAGAACCCAAAACATGAGAATAGGCGCATATGCTCCAACTCTTCAAATAGTAATTACATGCAATCAAACTTTGGCGTAATAAGTTTCGAAATTCGATTTCTTGACTTCAAAAGGACCAACAAGTTAATTACTTCTAAATCAATTTAATAGTCGAATGCATTACGCTGTATTACCATCAGAGAAAATAATATCAGTTTTAATACAAATCTTCACTCGAATTAAAATTTCAAGTTTTCAAGCATTCATATTGTTTGTTTCATTTTCAAATATTTTTTATTTTATTTCTTTCATAAATCAACTTTATCTAATCTTTGTGATTTCTATAAAGTGTCTCTTTTTCAATATATTTGGGCTTCAATATCGCTTTTATAATAAAAATTATTTTTATTTTGTTGAAGACATAATATTTTTCATGAAATTTGATTTAAAATTTGTTATCCTGTTGCATTTAGACTTTCATACTTTTAATACCTCCAAGAACGTAATTTTGAGTAAAATTAAGAAACTTCTGATACATACCTATTTATTAAGTATACAAAGATATAATATCATTCAATGAGATCACCTTTTGAGGCAAATATTCGCTCCACCGGGTTTGGAAGCTCTTACATATCTTCCTGACGAAGTCCTTCCTCATGGAAGAAAATGTGCGGTTCAAAGAAACCTTAAGCTTCTCTGCATTACTGTGGCGCATCTTACAAGCCTTTCCCTCATTATGCGCCCAAACACTTATATCAAGGGGGATCAAATAAAGCGACTGCACAGGCCATAAGCTCATATTAGTCTCTAACCACTTCTGGACAGTTTTTGCTGTGTGCAGTGGTGCCCGTCCTACTGAAACACCCAATATGCCTTTAAGGTGATTTTCTGAACCCATGGGAGAACTTTCGTTTCTAAATTTCATTTCTCAACACTGGAGACGCTGGATGTTTTGTGGTTGACACTCGGCGGTGTTTAGAAACATTATTCCCAAATCTTACGACCCGGTCATTCTGTTGGATTATGACTGGATCGACCGAGAATGTTTTTTCATCGGAGAAAATAAGAATTTGATTCCCGTGGCTCTTCAAATCTTATAGCAGACGGGTGCTTCTCTTCAGACGGGTTTAAGTCGTTGCATCACCTAAGAGGGATTTTTGGACCGTCTTAAACTTTTTCCTCCCCTACTCTTCACCACCCTGGACACAGTTGACGCAGAAATCTTTTTCTTTCGTGCCAGTCTCTTCCTTTTTCGGTTCCTTGTCATTTTCAGAGGCCTTCTGGATGGTTACACGGCAAATTACGTGTGATCTTCGACCGAGGACGATCCTGGTGGAACACTGAGTTTTTTAGACATTCAGCAACCCGATAGACAGTCATTCTGCTGACGTTTAACTGCGTAGCAATATTAGTTTGCCTATGGCCCACGCGCAGCAAAGCAGATACTTCAATTATCTTTGCTTTCATCACGTTGAACTTAAAATTAAAAACTTTTTAGAAATCAAACTAGTATCTCTAATATCTTTACATTGATTATATGTATACAAATTTAAATTTAATCTTTTATAACAGATCAATTTAAAGAAGAAGAAGTGTAACAGGACTTTTGCAAAGCCCAGCAATTCAATTTAAAGCTAACATTTCAAAAATTGAATTAAATTCATTGCACTCCTTGATAAAAATCTAAATTGATTCAAATGTATTTAGTGTTAAAATAATATTTTTTATCAGAATAACCTTTAATCAATTTCTATTCCAACTTCTGTGAATAATAGTTAAAACATAGATTTCTTTTTTATCTCATTTGGTAAACAATAACATAATGATGTTCCCTGCCATCCATATACATTCAAATCTCATCTCGTTAAGGAAAACAATGCAGTAAAAGTTTTATGATGCTCATTGAGTTCACTGGAGCGTAACATTATATTGCGACACGTTACTTGATATTCCCTGCATATTTACTATATGTATGTACATTATACACTATATATTTGCTGTATGAACTCTGCATATTCCCTGCATATTCAAAGAACATTCTCTTGATTTTGTTAGTATATCCCCTCCTTATTTTTCTCCATATTCCCTCCTTATTTCTCTGCACAATCCCTCCTTATTTCTCTGCATATTCCCTCCTTATTTTTCTGTACATTCCCTCCTTATTTCTCTGTACATTCCCTCCTTATTTCTCTGCTTATTTATTTGCACATTCCCTCCTTATTTCTCTGCATATTCCCTCCTTATTCTCTGCACATTCCCTCCTTATTTCTCTGCACATTCCCTCCTTTTTTATCTGCATATTCCCTCCTAATTTCTCTGTACATTCCCTCCTTATTTCTCTGTACATTCCCTCCTCATTTCTCTGCATATTCCCTCCTTATTTCTCTGCATATTCCCTCCTTATTTCTTTGCACATTCCCTCCTTATTTCTCTGCATATTCCCTCCTTATTCTCTGCACATTCCCTCCTTATTTCTCTGCATATTCCCTCCTTATTTCTCTGCACATTCCCTCCTTATTTCTCTGCATATTCCCTCCTTATTTCTCTGTACATTCCCTCCTTATTTCTCTGTACATTCCCTCCTTATTTCTCTGCATATTCCCTCCTTATTTCTCTGCATATTCCCTCCTTATTTCTTTGCACATTCCGTCCTTATTTCTCTGCATATTCCTTCCTTATTCTCTGCACATTCCCTCCTTATTTCTCTGCACATTCCCTCCTTATTTCTCTGCATATTCCCTCCTTATTTCTCTGCATATTCCCTCCTTATTCTCTGCACATTCCCTCCTTATTTCTCTGCACATTCCCTCCTTATTTCTCTGCATATTCCCTCCTTATTTCTCTGCATATTCCCTCCTTATTCTCTGCACATTCCCTCCTTATTTCTCTGCACATTCCCTCCTTATTTCTCTGCATATTCCCTCCTTATTTCTCTGCATATTCCCTCCTTATTTCTCTGCGCATTCCCTCCTTATTTCTCTGCATATTCCCTCCTTATTTCACTGCATATTCCCTCCTTATTTCGCTGCATATTCCCTCCTTATTTCTCTGCGTATTCCCTCCTTATTTGTTTGCACATTCCCTCCTTATTTCTCTGCATATTCCTTCCTTATTTCGCTGCATATTCCCTCCTTAAAGGTTTAAATATGAAATTAGGTATAGCCTGTGATTATAATATTATTCTCCTTTTTTGTTGTATAGTTGTTAAGATTTTCTTTTAGGTGAATAAATAAACTTTAAAATATTCAAAGCAAATAAAATCCAATCTAAGAAAGAGCATAATGATTCAATTATTATAAAGTTTTCGCCACAGACATCATATTATACTCCAAACGAAGACGCGGTTTCATAAATTCACGACTATATTTTATACTGTACGTATGACGAATGTCATGATTGTACTTCATCTGAAGACAGTATTTATTGTTAAAATATCTAGTTGTATAACATATTTGTAGACAATAGTGGAAAATTAACGAAGTCATGTACAGAATATATGGAAAATTTATATATTATAGATAATTGACAGGAAGAACACCAACAATGAATCAATAAAATTAATTACCAAGAGAAAACAAATAGAGAAATAACTTAATAAACGAATAATCAAACTTCTTGAAAAGTGATGATTATTCTCTAATCCATTACACAGGTAAACTCCTATCACCTTTAATTATTTTCCTGAAGTTTAGTTCAAGATCCTCAAGATATTTCCTCTCACAATCGAAGTAGTTCGTGCAGGTAATCTGCAAGTCATCGATCTGGGCAACGCCCGTATGTTGTCCTATCTGAATATCCTGGGGATCGATACGTAAAAGCACCAGTCTGACGGTACCCCGTAAAAATGGTCTTATCCCAGCAGACTGGAAGCAAAAATAGCAATGGTGGGCTGAGGGTTCACTGAATAGGAATAGGCCGAGATAGGCAGGGACACGAGTAATGAGTTGTGACTAACGCGGACACGACTTCCCCCTTTACCTGAAAATACATCAGATGGATGAAAGATAGGTAGGGAATGTCCTGCAGGATTGCAATATTAGGAAGTTTTCGTTATAATAAAGTTGTTTAAATATCTAAGCAGGTTTATGTAAATTATTGCGAGAATACTTTGAATTTATAGAAATACGTCAGGGAGTCACTGACTCAGAATTTAAATTCGTACAAAATAGTTTAATCAACAATTTATTTGATAGATATCGGCTACATTTTTCTTTATTACGGAAACATAATATCTATAGATATATAGAAAATAATTAAATTAAAGATTACAATAACAATGAAGTTAATTTAGTTTGAATATTTCAGTATAAGGCAATAATTTCTATCCTGTCGTATAAAATTTCATAACTATTTTAGTCTGTCAAACGATTTACAGTATTGTATATTTGAAAAGAAATAAATTTTTATGTACAAAAATATAAGTTCAAGTTCAAGTTATTTTAGCGCATTGTAATAACAATAAATACTAACACAATCTTAAAAGGCTCTGAGAACAACATAAAGTATTTAGCAAGTAATAAACTGCGCAAAGTTTCATTGCTCCGTAATCTAACTCAATAGTTTATATTTTGCTGTACTTGTTTTGAAGAGAGGGTAAAATAAATAGCACTTGAACAGCGACAAATCTCGCTCCCTGGCGATATATCACGGACATGCAATTGAAATGAAATGTAAAATAGAACATTACAATAACATGTTTGTGAGTAGTTGCTGGAAATATGTTATATTTGTTCTAATAGCGATGATGTAAATTGGACAGAAAGTAACTCAAACGTAAAATAAAAACTCATATATAACTTAAATTCGAAATCTAATTCTTATTAACAAAAACTAGAAATATGTTTAATGTAAATATTAATATGTTATTTAGATATTCATTTATACAATACGTATACCAATTTAATTTTTTTTATTATTTCGTGTCAATAAAAGTATTAGATTTTACGGTAAGTCCTCAAATCACAGTTTCCAACTCTCTATTATTTTCAAATTTCACAAATTTGTCATCGTGTACCCAGACCAATTTTTAACTATCTACAAGCATTACAATTAGTAACGTGAAGTTTCTTTTGGAACTTTTTTTCTAAAGTTTGGAAAGGTAAAATTAGTGAACTCTGAACAAAATCATTACGGATATCCTTTTCTTTGACTGTTGACTCATATTCTTATGGAAAAAAGGAATTCATAAGCATGAATAAACGCTTGTTTATACACCATTATCATGAAAATAATCATTATTAAACTTTATCAAAAGAAAGTTATAATACAATGATTTAGTGTCCATAAAATATTAATTATCCTGAAACCGAAAAATGTTATTGAATTATCCTATTCAAACAAGTTATTTGATTATCAACCTAAATTCAAGAACAATATAGATTATTATATGCAAATAATAATTTCACTGATCATCTACAATGAAGAACAAAGGGAGTTCTATTTCTCAATGGGACACAATGGGACACATTAAAACTCCCTGTCCCGGCTAAAGATATATAACATAATCATGTTATTCAGACCGGTGCATTTCTTCAGAAGATAAAATGATAATAATTATAACTTGCAGAAGGTGGTCTGACAAACATAAGTTATGAGAAGTTCAAAGAGTTGCTTTAATAAGTTGTAGCGAATGTTACGAACCTTTGAAATGTTTGCAGAACCGGAGGAACAAAAGATGACTTTGTCGCATGTGCTGCGATTTAATGCTTTGCTGGAATTTATCAATTAGAGCAACTGTAGCTTGTTGAATAGTTTTACTAACTTTGGTGAAACGTGTTCTTGCGTTTTAACGACCAAGATAGTATTGTGATATAGAGAGAGTTGTATAGTTAACGTAGAAAATATATAGTTAACGTAGAAAATATATAGTAAAAGTAGAAAATATATAGGTAACGTAGAAAATATATAGTAAAAGTAGAAAATATATAGTAAAAGTAGAAAATATATAGTTAACGTAGAAAATATATAGTAAAAGTAGAAAATATATAGTTAACGTAGAAAATATATAGTAAAAGTAGAAAATATATAGTTAACGTAGAAAATATATAGTATAAGTAGAAAATATTTAGTAAAAGTAGAAAATATATAAATAGTAAAATTAGAAAATATATAGTTAACGTAGAAAATATACAGTTAACGTAGAAAATATATAGTTAACGTAGAAAATATATAGTTAACATAGAAAATATATAGTTAACGTAGAAAATATATAGCTAACGTAGAAAAAATATAGTTAACGTAGAAAATATATAGTAAAAGTAGAAAATATATAGTTAACGTAGAAAATAATTAGTTAACGTAGAAAATATATAGTTAACGTAGAAAATATATAGCTAACGTAGAAAATATGTAGTTAACGTAGAAAATATATAGTTAACGTAGAAAATATATAGTTAACGTAGAAAATATATAGTTAACGTAGAAAATATATAGTTAACGTAGAAAATATATAGTTAACGTAGAAAATATATAGTTAACGTAGAAAATATATAGTTAACGTAGAAAATATATAGCTAACGTAGAAAAAATATAGTTAACGTAGAAAATATATATTAAAAGTAGAAAATATATAGTTAACGTAGAAAATAAATAGTTAACGTAGAAAATATATAGTTAACGTAGAAAATATATAGTTAACGTAGAAAATATACAGTTAACGTAGAAAATATATAGTTAATGTAGAAAATATATAGGGTAAGTTCTTAATTATCGGTCAGTTCCACATTATCGGACACATAAAAAATAATATTTAATAAAAATTGAAGTTAAATAATAATTATCAAACATTATTTCTTTACGAGTCCGAAAATGTAGAACTGACCGATAATTAAGAACTTACCCTAGTGAACGTGTAGGTTGTGTATAGCTAACTACCAAGAGTACTATACAATAAATATACATACCTTAAGTTAATGTATAAAACTTATCTTTACCTTTATTATAATTTAAATCAGATTAGCAAACTATAATTTATTTTCTAGTATCAATAATAATTATTATAATAGTGATTAATGATACCTTATTTAATTATTAAGTTATTAAATTCAACTTTTCTAGCCGAGACAATTTTAGTATAAGTTAGTTAATTATTTTGCCAATATGAAAGTAATACGCATTTAGTTTCAATTTGCAAATTACAGATAAAGAAGGATCGACTCATTAATTGAATCAGAGATATGAGATAATTAAATGTGTTTCCTGAATAAGAGGGTCTATTATAAGTCTTACTGGTGTACAGTAACTGCTGTTATTCCATTTAATCCGGTACATAATTACTTAGCGCTGAGTCTAATATACTAAGAAATTAAACACATAAAAAAAGAAGAGAAAAAGCTTATATTATTAATGAGGACTAAATAAAAGCTCTATTGGAAAAATAGAAAAATGTGTGAATTTGCTGTAAATTAATGTAATACGAATTGAGGAACAAATAGGGTAAAGGAACTATCTAACATTAGAGAGTAAAGGCTATAAGTGTTACGGGTATAGGTCAATTGATCCCCGGTCATTTGATCCCCACACCATTTGATTCCCAGTCAAAAGATCCCCGGTCATTTGATTCCCAGTCATATTTTCCATTTATAAACCCACTATTCATTTATTATATGTGAATAGATTAATTATTTAACATATAATAGAAAAATGCACCTTACAGTCGATGAAGTCTTTTTGAAGAAACTAAGTAATTAGGGTAAAAACAACTAACAAGAAATTAAATATTTTTCATTCAAATAAGTAACAGTACTGTATATATGTTTTCAAATTTACATTATAAAATATTCAATGGTAAAATCAAATATACCGATATACCCGCACTTATTTTAACTAGCACATATGACTAATCAAATAAATCAGGAACATGTCTCGTTATAATTTCTCCTGGTATATGAGCTGATTTAGGAGCAACTTTTGACAATTTTATCGGTAGTTT
>CANNZV010000697.1:0-234797 GCA_947561585.1 Caprella mutica | reverse complement strand
GAATTCTGTTATTTTTAGTTTCATTATATTTCAAATTTATCATTCATTATATTTAAATTTTATTATATAAATAGTAGATGTGAAGTCGTTTCACAAGTCATATTTATTGTTTAAATAGTAAATTGCAATTTTTAAGATCGTAATAAATTATTGTATGCTAAATATATGAGCAAACAAAAAATATGACTGGGAATCAAATGACCGGGGATCAAATGGTATGGGGATCAAATGGTATGGGGATCAAATGACCGGGGATCAATTGACCGGCCACCAAGTGTTACATACAGTCAAAATATTGAGTTATGAAGTATTGGTTCCTTCATAACTCACTACATATCTCTGGTGCACTATATACTATAGTTTCCTATGATTTAAATCTTATGAAAACTATGGTTAATGAGAGAGATTCTTAACGTATGTCGTTTTCTATAATTTAAACACAGTACTTCATAACCCAGGTGCTTCATATCTCAGGTGCTTCATATCTCAGAAGTTTTACTGTTCATCCTTTCTGAATTAACAAAATGTAAGGTAATTATTTTTTTATTTTTTTTTATTCATTTTAACAAAGGTGATTATAAAACTGCAAACCATTAAAATTTTGGTTAAATTTTTATTACAATATGTAATTGAAGTTATTTTTGTTATTCCCTCTGAATTTCAAGCAAAGAAAAAGACCAGAACTCATCTAAATGATTCAAAACCATAATGTAGCTGATAGAAATACCGGTAATGGTTACCGATACCGTTACCTGAATGCCATTACCTTGTAGAAATAATAGGTATCTAAAAATGTGCACCTCTAAACCTAATTACCATTAAATTTACGATAATTACCATTACATTTACGATAATTACCATTACATTTACGATATTTACCATTAGATTTACGATAATTACCATTACATTTACGATAATTACCATTAAATTTACGATAATTACCATTACATTTACGATAATTACCATTACATTTACGATAATTACCATTACATTTACGATAATTATCATTACATTTACGATAATTACCATTACATTCACGATAATTACCATTACATTTACGATAATCACCATTACATTTACGATAATTACCATTACATTTATGATAATTACCATTAAATTTACGATAATTATCATTACATTTACGATAATTACCATTAAATTTACGATAATTACCATTACATTTACGATAATTACCATTACATTTACGATAATTACCATTACATTTACGATAATTATCATTACATTTACGATAATTACCATTACATTCACGATAATTACCATTACATTTACGATAATCACCATTACATTTACGATAATTACCATTACATTTACGATAATCACCATTACATTTACGATAATTATCATTATATTTACGATAATCACCATTACATTTACGATAATTATCATTACATTTACGATAGTTACCATTACATTTACGATAATTACCATTACATTTACGATAATTATCATTAAATTTACGATAATCACCATTACATTTACGATAATTATCATTACATTTACGATAATTACCATTACATTTACGATAATTACCATTACATTTACGATAATCACCATTACATTTACGATAATTATCATTACATTTACGATAATCACCATTACATTTACGATAATAATTATTACATTTACGATACTCACCATTACATTTACGATAATTATCATTACATTTACGATATTTACCATTACATTTACGATAATTACCATTACATTTACGATAATTACCATTAAATTTTCGATAATTACCATTACATTTACGATAATTACCATTACATTTACGATAATTACCATTAAATTTACGATAATTATCATCAAATTTACGATAATTACAATTAAATTTTCGATAATTACCATTACATTTGCGATAATTACCATTACATTTGCGATAATTACCATTAAATTTACGATAATTATCATCAAATTTACGATAATTACAATTAAATTTTCGATAATTACCATTACATTTGCGATAATTACCATTACATTTGCGATAATTACCATTAAATTTACGATAATTACCATTACATTTGCGATAATTACCATTACATTTGCGATAATTACCATTAAATTTACGATAATTATCATCAAATTTACGATAATTACAATTAAATTTTCGATAATTACCATTACATTTGCGATAATTACCATTACATTTGCGATAATTACCATTACATTTGCGATAATTACCATTAAATTTACGATAATTACCATTACATTTGCGATAATTACCATTACATTTGCGATAATTACCATTAAATTTACGATAATTATCATCAAATTTACGATAATTACAATTAAATTTTCGATAATTACCATTAAATTTACGATAATTATCATCAAATTTACGATAATTACCATTACATTTGCGATAATTACCATTAAATTTGCGATAACATGTTATAAATTTCGTATGGTTTTCTTCATTTATTCTATCTAGTAGAAATGTCATACATTGATGGTTGATTTTGGATATTTTACTAATTAAATAATTAATTACGAAGCGAATACTTGATCAATTTATTTCCTGTTAACTGTGAATTTTTAGATAAATTTAAATTCAAAGTGGAGGAGGGGATTTTCAATGCCTGTAAGAAGTGATGTACTGCTATATCGAAATATTCAATTTCAAGTATGTCTAATTTGAATATTAAAATGATTAATCTTGTTAAAATTTGGTGTTTAAAAAATCCATTCTTAAAAATATAGTGAATTACATGGCTCTAGGACAACTGCCATGCGGACAACTGCCATGCGGATAACTGCCATGCGGACAACTGCCATGGTGGACAACTGCCATGCGGATAACTGCCATGCGGACAACTGCCATGGTGGACAACTGCCATGCGGATAACTGTCATGCGGACAACTGCCATGCAATATATTATAATTGTATTTTGGGTGAATTGTAATGCACTTGTAAACCTAATATTTCTTGGAATTAATTTGACGTGATGTATATTATTATTCTAACCTAAAATTTTATTATAAAAATGTTAATTGTATAGTAAGAAATTGTGAATGAAGAAACATTGAAATTAATACTGCAGTAATACTAGATTTCTTTCTTTGTTACAATCATTTTCTTTCACATTTTACGCCTTAAAATGATTGACAAAAAGATTGAAAACTATAGATACACAACTTTTTTTTCAAACCTTTCAGAATACAAAGAATAGTACAAACATAAGCAATACAGGTTAAAATTTTCAGTGAGTGTGGTTTTGCATCTTATTAATTTAGAGTTGCTTTCACACAACACTGGGCATATATGAGTTAACTAAAATGTTGATTTGTTATTAGTATATTAACAAATTTAATAAAACATAGTTCAGTAATAATTATTCTCATATTTTGACACTTTAAAAATATTTATAAGACATGTTTCTAATCGGTGGGAGCTAGAAACAAAGAAACTATAGAAAACAAATTCAAATTTCAAAGTTACGGAGTAAAGTGTTCTTTGTAAGAATTTTTTTAAACATAGAAATAAGATAAATACTACTTCAGTTTCTAATCCTGAATCTAGCAGAAAAGTTTGTTCTTACAAATAAAAAATGGTAATTAACCCAACAAAAATTCTTAAATAGTAAAATGCGAAATCACACTCACTGGAAATTTTAACCTGTAAAGCTTGTGTTTGTACTATTCTTTGTATTTTGAAATGATTGAAAAGAAAGTTTTGCATCTATAGATTTTCCACTTTTTGTCAACCATTTGATTGTTTAAGGAGCTGAATGAGTTAAAGGGGTAAATATGATTAAAAAAAGAAATGAATTTAGTATACTTCAACTTTAAATTCTGAATCTACTGTCAATAATAATTTCTATACTTCTTATATGCACAATTTCGGACTATACGATTAATATTATAAATAATTGTTTGGTTAAGATAATAATATTCTTCATATCAAATTAATTCCATGAAAGGTTAATTTTACAAGTGCATTACAATTCACCCAATTCACCCAATATAAAATGCAGTTGTCCGCATGGCAGTTATCCGCATGGCAGTTGTCCGCATGGCAGTTGTCCGTACACCGAATTACATGGTAGCCGGTAAATTGCTCGAAAACAATTGCTCGAAAGACAATTGCTCGAAAACAATTGCTCGAAGAACAATTGCTCGAAAGAACAATTGCTCGAAAAACAATTGCTTGAAAAACAATTGCTCGAACGAACAATTGCTCGAATGAACAATTATTGCTCGAATTATCAAATTGCTCGAATGAACAAAATTGCTTGAATTATAAAATTGCACAGTTTTCGATTTTATAAAAGTCAGTTATTCATGAAGTGGAGCTGCACCTAACAATCCTTGTTTCTTTTTAGTAATTTATCACACACAGAAAAAGGATTAGTTGAATTAAATCAAATTTGATTTTTTTTTTGACTCATATGAATGGGTTATTTTTGCACCTACCTACATGGTGAGATGAAGGTACTACTTAAAAGTAGTTAAATTTACGTGGGTTAAAACAAATCAGTCGTTTTCACTCACTCCTAAACTTAAAAAAAGTAGCGCCAACTCGCATAGTAAGTTAATATAAAGCATAAATTGATGACCCATTAGATATGAGTATACTTTTTTCTCTGTGCAGTAATCATTCTATAAATGATTTTAATTTTTACTCATTCTGCATAATCTATTTTCTTAGACCGTTTGTGTCATCTCATATGTAACATGTGAATTGGAATCATGTGGTGAATCACTACTATTCATTTTTTTTATTATAAAACCCGAAAAAATTTGTAGATTTATTATAACTCTGCCATAACTTTGAGAAATTTCACCGATTGAGGTGCCACATACAAATAGGCTAGTAATAAATAAATTTTCAGGTTTTATGATAAAAAAACATGAATAGTAGTGATTCACCACATGATTCCAATTCACATGTTACATACGAGATGACACAAACGGTTTATAAATAGATTATATGCAGAATGAGTTATAATTAAAATCATTTATAGAATGATTAATGATCAATTACTAAAAAGAAACAAGGATTGTTAGGTGCAGCTCCACTTCATGAATAACTGACTTTTATAAAATCGAAAACTGTGCAATTTTATAATTCGAGCAATTTTGTTCATTCGAGCAATTTGATAATTCGAGCAATTGTTCATTCGAGCAATTGTTCGTTCGAGCAATTGTTTTTCGAGCAATTGTCTTTCGAGCAATTGTCTTTCGAGCAATTGTTCTTTCGAGCAATTGTTCATTCGAGCAATTGTTTTTCCAGCAATTGTTTTCGAGCAATTGTCTTTCGAGCAATTGTTTTCGAGCAATTTACCTAGAACCGAATTACATATAGTTGAAAGAGGTAATTAAATAATTCTATAAACTCACGTTGTTTATTTTTTTGTTATGCTGCCTGAAATTCACACTAATTTTCGGTATTAATAATTAATATTTCTTTCAATAATTAATAATGAATCTTGAATAATTTCGTTAAAATCTAAGTATATTTAAATAATTTCATATGTTTCCTATTTAATAATATTTTAAAACAATTAAACTCTGTCTTTCAAATACAATAAAATATATTATATTCTGAAATGTTTTACATATTCATCATAGAATTTCCCATGATTTAATATCTATCACAGAATAATAATAAATACATTCAGAATAAAAAATAAACTATAAGTTATCATCTATTGCTGCCTACAATCCATCAACTTTAAGCCGCTTGCAACTCTGAGAAATATTTTATTAACAATTTTATCGTCGCCCAAATGCAATTTCGCTGTCAATCTAAAAGCAGAGTGGAGAGAAACAGTGATGTGGAATACCTGGCTAGAGTTATCACCTTAGAAAACAGTGTTGTGGAATACCTGACTAGAATTATCACCTTAGGAGGGAGTGTGAGAATACCTGGCTAGAATGAATCACTTAGGAGGGACTGCGAGAATACCTGGCTAGAATTATCACCTTAGGAAACAGTGATGTGGAATACCTGGCTAGAATTATCACCTTAGGAAACAGTGATGTGGAATACCTGGCTAGAATTATCACCTTAGGAAACAGTGATGTGGAATACCTGGCTAGAATTATCACCTTAGGAAACAGTGATGTGGAATACCTGGCTAGAATTATCACCTTAGGAAACAGTGATGTGGAATACCTGGCTAGAATTATCACCTGAGGAAACAGTGATGTGGAATACCTGGCTAGAATTATCACCTTAGAAAACAGTGATGTGGAATACCTGGCTAGAATTATCACCTTAGGAAACAGTGATGTGGAATACCTGGCAAGAATTATCACCTTAGGAAACAGTGATGTGGAATACCTGGCTAGAATTATCACCTTTGGAAACAGTGATGTGGAATACCTGGCTAGAATTATCACCTTAGGAAACAGTGATGTGGAATACCTGGCTAGAATTATCACCTTTGGAAACAGTGAGGTGGAAAACCTGGCTAGAATTATCACCTTAGGAAACGGTGATGTGGAATACCTGCCTAGAATTATCACCTTAGGAGGGAGTGCGAGAATACCTGGCTAGAATTATCACCTTAGGAGGGAGTGCGAGAATACCTGGCTAGAATTATCACCTTAGGAGGGAGTGCGAGAATACCTGGCTAGAATTATCACCTTAGGAGAGAGTGCGAGAATACCTGGCTAGAATTATCACCTTAGGAGGGAGTGCGAGAATACCTGGCTAGAATTATCACCTTAGGAGGGAGAATACCTGGCTAGAATTATCACCTCAGGAGGGAGAATACCTGGATAGAATGATCACCTTAGGAGGGAGTGTGAGAATACCTGGCTAGAATGATCACCTTAGGAGGGAGTGCGAGAATACCTGGCTAGAATTATCACATTTGAATATTAGGATGGTAAGAATGGTAAGAATAGAAGTATTTCTTCGAAGGCTTGACTTAAAAATCAAATTATCTAAATAATGTAAATAATTACGATGTGCCCACTGAAGTAAAGAGACCAGTTAATTTCCCATGCTCTTCTATACCATTTCTTTCTGTCAATTATTTTTAGCTTATAAAATTGGAAACTCTACTAACTCAAAATGGTGTTTGTATAGAATAATATTCTGAAAGTTTAACAAAATTTAACAGTCATATTATGCTTTAATTTGATAATACGAGGACAATGTGCAGGTTCTCACGTGCAGAAACCTATTGATATATTACAACAATTTGAAGCCATATGTACATTAAATTAATATCAAACCTATTAAAATGATTCAATTGAGGACAAAAATAATCTAATGTAATCATTGAAGGTAGGTATCCAGTCAATTAAAAATTTCATACAATTTAATTTGGTTATACTGTGTAATTTCTACTTCTGCATATTTGCAGAAACAAGAATAGCCAATGAAACATCCTCTTTAATATAATCATTCATAACAAACCGTAAGTAAATTTTCTTACATTGCTTTTCTAAAAGTTAGATCTTTTTAAAAGGCGAGGTATAAGTTGCTTTTACCTGTTGCTTCAGACCTGCTGTTTGACTCCCTAATAGAGCTGTTAGAGGACTAGTTTTAGTCCATTATCGCCCATAATGAGTCGTTTGAAGTGACGTAAGTAGCCATAATGGCGATGAGGGATACCAGAGTTCACTGAAAACCTAATTCTGAGAATGACCGTAATGTTCGAAATTTGTTTTTGCAACTTTGAAAGAGTATTAGAAGAGCAAGATGGTAGTATTCAAATTTTCATAATGATGAGGCTTGACACTTTTATCACAATAATTTAATTTTGAAAATGATTATTAAACTGACACCTCGATTATAAGATTCTGTCATCGTCACTGCAATTTGTTTTTTACTCTAGAGGCTATACATTAAATACTCTAAATATTATTGTAGTTTTGCAATCTAAAATATATCTTACAGATCTCCATTGGACAGTTCCAATACATAAAAGCAATTGGTACCATTGTCACGTCGTCTCTGTATAACAATGTATTTTGCTCTCAATTCTGAAGTGTGTACTTGGATCTGTTATTTATAGAGAAAGTTATGGTGGGGAGACCTAACTTTTTCTTCTATTATCCTATGATAAGTTACAGCATCACAATTGTATGGATATAATAAAGAGTTTGTATCATTGTATTATTGACAGTATCAATTTTTTGTTCCAAACGAATATGAATCATAAATTAAAGGGATAGGACTGCTTGTGTGAAGAGAATTTAAATGTTTTTCGATTAAATGGAAATACATTTCAAGATTATTATACAGTAAGTATGCTAACGAATGAATCAGTTTGTAATATTCCGTGGATCAACGCAATTGGGCTCCGTTAATTGGGCCCGCCGACAACTGGGTCCAGGACAATTGGGCCCGCTGACAACTGGGCCCAGGACAATTGGGCCCCGGACGAATGGGCTCACGACAATTGGGCCCAGGAAAATTTGGCCCCAAGACATTATTTTATATTATTTGCCCCTTTTTTCAGAGTTTACTGTATTAACTTAATCAAAGACCCTTGCTACTGTAATAACTAGGGTTTTGACTACGTATATGCGCTCTGCATAAAACTATTATCTTGAGCATATTTAAAATGAAGAATATTCCTTACATGAATGAAATATTCTCGTTATGAAAAACAAATATTTGTTAATAGAACATATTCTTTTCATGAATAAATACTAATATTTTTTTAAACTACAATAGTTTTCTGTTCCGAGATAGGTCACGTAAGCAAAAAATTTCCTAGTTACAGTACCTCTATAGTGAACTCCTGTGAAGTAAATGAGTTAGGATGTTGCCAATAGAAAATAAGAATGTAGCTATTTTAGATGAAGAAGCAATAGAAAATAAGAATGTAGGTATTTTAGACATGTCGCAATTATTGGAACATACAAATTGAATTAAAGTTAATGTGAATTTTTTTAAGCCTGTTCAGAGTTCAATATTGAAGAGTTTTATGAATTATTATTACAAAATGCATTCTCATAATCTCATATTATCCCAAAACTGTCCAATGTAACGTATAACCTTTACACATATTTTTTACTTAATATTTTGTCTGTGTCAGAGAATGTCGTATAAGTCGTATTATTTTGAATCATGTCATATGGATCCAATGTGTAGTAATGACATGATTCAAAAAAATACGACTTATTAAAACACTTCATAGAATGTTATTGCATTGTAACACTAAATTAGCATCCAAATGTGATTTAAGGGGCTTTCTTATATATCGAATTAAAAAATCATAAAAATATTTTTAGAGAATATAAAGCATACTACAAAGATAATATTGTCACTTCCCTAGTAACAATAACACTTCTTTATAGTGTCATCTGCTCAATTTTTTTCTGGGCTCAATTTTTTATGGGCCCAATCGTCGTGGGCCCAATTGTTTTGAGCTCAATTGACGGCGGGCCCAATTGTCCTGGTCCCGATTGTCGATGCACCGTACTATTTTTCTTATAAAACTCAATTTTCTATCATTTTCATTATATTTAATTTAAAAATAAAGATCACGGAAATGAAAAAATTGAAAGTTTCTCAATCAAATTCTTTTTGTAGAAAACAACAGGCTGCGCATATTTTTACTAAAATATCATGTCGTTGAAGTAAATAAAATGAATACTTTATTTAATTAAAACAATGGTCTGTACTATTCTCTACTTCAACTTTACCGCCGTTCCTATTTATGCAAATCGCTGCTCTTTTTCTCATGTTACGCATTACTTTTTATTCTTCTCTGGATTCTCCTGTAAAATGATTACTTCTGAAGTGTTGCGTATCTTTAAGTCATTAAAATTGATCACAGGCACTGCATACACTTTGCTTTTGCAATATCCACATTAACAATAATCACATTGTTTCGAATCAGTGTTTCGAGGAGACTATTCGATCAAATATCACGGCCTCAAGCAATTATACGATTTTTGAAGAATTCCAACAAACTTTCCTGTACTATTCGTGATATGTCTTACACCCACCAATAACTATTTAATCTGTTTCCAATGAAATATTTAACTCATTTGCTTGTCAAGATATTTTCATCTTCACATTATATTTTGGTCCATTCATATTCAATTACATCTGTAAATATAGGAACATTTATTTTTCCATTTCCACAGATACCGATTCGAGGTGCAAGCCAAAAAAACCTTTACTTACTATTCTCGTGGGTATTATTTTGTGGTGGATCATTTTTAGGAGACCAATGTCAGTGAATCTGTCTGTTGACTAATCCAATGTTAGAGAAGCATACCTCATCTCCAATAATAATTTTGTTTGGAAAATGTTCTGGCTGTCCGGTAAATCGATGCGCAAATGTCAATCGCCATCGTAAGCTTAATTTCCATCTCGTATGGACACATTTTCAATTCTTTGCATATTCGATGGAAAGACATTTGTGATATTTCTATTCCATTTCGAAAATTAAATTCTACTTCGAATGAATCAAACAGAATTGATTCACTCGTGAAAAAGTTAGGTATTTCATTTGTAAAATAGGTAATTCTTTTTTTGGAACATACTATATATATATAGTATATTGAGAAAAGAATTATTGAAGCAGAATTTTGTACATTAATTAATTACATCAGTATTTACCAATAAAAGTTAACAAAGTACCGCAAATGTATAGTGATAACGTCACTATTAATTTCGTGTTATTCTGTTTTTATGATAAAATATAATTAAAATAATTCACTTTTTTACTAAATGGAAAAAAAAGAAACTATATTCCTAAAAGTGATAAATCATATTCATTATGATTAAAGTAACATTTACTAACGAAAATATATTTATTGAGAGTTATTTCATATCAAAATTTGCATATTTTGTGCACATTATTAAAATTTAAATTCAATAGAGGAATAAAATTTTTGTTGATAATTTTGCATAATCCTTTGATGTTTAATAATTACCATTATATATTCAAAGAAACTTCTAATAATAACATAGGAATTAAATATTAATATTTATTAGTATGATCCTCAGGTATTTATTTTCAAAATCTTAATCTAGAACGACTTCAACTTTGTTACAATATTGTGACGAAAAAATTTCAATTTCAAACTGCAAATTAATTTTAAAAAACGGTTCTTAGAAATAATAAATATTTCTCATACAAATTAGATAAATAGAATCCCCATGTTTGAAAATAAGGTACGTTCTGCTTCTTTCTTTAGCATTTTGTATACTGCACCTCTTATTTCCTTAGAATGTTGTGACAATTTCAATTTCTGTTTTGTGTCCCAGAAGCTAGAGTTTCACTTTTCTCGAGGGAGATTACACGAATCTTTATATTTCCATATTATAGTGTTGCTTTCAACAAAAACCTTATTCTTTAAATGTATCTATTTGCGAATGCTGTTAGGACACAATTTATTAATTACAATGATTGTTTAACTATATTACTTGATTGAAATGAGTAACTTCATAATTTTGAGTGTTTTTTGTTGGTTTATTTTCCATTTATATTATTCAAGATATTTAATTATTCAAATATAAAAATTAGATTTAAATCTGAATTAAAATTAATTAGATTCTATTCATTATTTGAAGGACAAATAGAGTAAAGCTTGTATCTAACATCAGTGAGTAATTTCTAAGTGATCGATTTTTTTCCAATATGACGGAATTCTTAAAATTTTCAAATTGTTAGATTAATTATTTGCTCAATTTTGCTTACATGATCGTTAATCAAAAAGTAAGAAGAACACTCTAAGAATATATATATCAAGATGTAAAAGTTCTTCTCTAGTTATTTTTTACTAACTATATATGCTCAGACGGTTGAGAATTATTTCCCAGATCTCTGCTTCCATTTCCCCTCGAAAACAAGAAACAAAACAACAAACAGACTCTGATTGGAGTATTTGAAGTTAGCGCCCAGGGAAGCTTTCTTATAAATCTTACATCGATGCCTTCGTAAAGAAACATCGACTAAAAACATTGGCTTCTTCGACGGAAATATAAAACGAGTTTATATAAATAATGATTCAGTCGTGAGACTACGGGGCAGATTTTTCCTAAGAAATTAATATTTATGTTGTCAACATCTTTTTAAAATATATCCATATTTATATACTACAAAACATTTCTCTATATATAAATGATTTTTTTTAAATATATAAATAAATGTATTGAAATATAAAACTACTCAATGCAACATAAAATTGTTCGATGTTCTAATCCCGATATCAGATTTGAATTCTTTGAGGATTAAATATTATTTATAAATTCGATCTTTCTCGCTCGTCTTTGATATTCTGCTTGAGAAATTATTCAAGCTTGTTTCAGGGGAGTCTATGAATTGTCTATGAATTTATTCGTGTATATTTAGATGTTAAATATAATATGCTCCTATTTTTTAATTTTTAAAATTGGGTTGAATGTTCTATAAACTCGAATATGTTGAAGTGTCAGATGTGGAGAGCGTTATACTATATTATTTTCTTGGTTTTAATCTACTCCTCTCTCAGACTCTTGTAGAATACACGAGTCAACGTATAATGGAACTTGTGCAGGATGATGAATACTATATGCAAACAGAGGATATAATGAGCACAGTGTTACAGTTAAGGGGTTACACCGGGTAAAAGGAACCCAGGGTACAATGGGGATCTATACTTGTTAAAGATAAGAAACCAAGTGACCACTAAGTGTATAATCTCAAGACTTTATATACACTAATCATCTAGTCCTTAGAGGCCTAGAACATAGTTAACTAAATGTGAGTGTAACCATAATGCGATCTTTCATGCTGAATCAGAAACCACATAAAATGTTAATTGATCGTTTGTATGTACATTATACAATATGAGTAAGAAATACTGAGGGAACGAAATTAAAATCCCTATAACTGTAAAAAGATCCACCGTCTATCCGAGTGGTTTTCTTTGGCTAAAGCAGATTTATTCCAGCTATAACTACTTTGTTCTTTGCTTTTATATTTCTAATAGTTTTTTCTACAGGGTTGTGATGAATAGAGGGTGCAGTAATAGTTCTTGCGCGTGATATATAATTGTTAAGGGATATTAAATTAGTTTAGTTTACTCAGTATTCACGTAATTATGATAAAGAAACATTTACATAGTTTGAATACCAAAAGTACAACTTTGGTTACCATAAAATAATTAATTGTCGGAAAAGTCCTCCATTTTCTGAATACATTTTTGTGACCATTTGATATTTTTGATCATGTCAGGATTCGTTTTCACATAATTCGGTCTTTTAATTGAATCGGTCTTTTTTCTTTATATTATTAATATTTCTTTTATTCTGTATTTTAATTGATTTAGATTAGAGTAGCAGATGGAAAGCAGTATACAATTCTTTTTTAAATTTCCATACAAGAAAAAATCGCAAGCGGTTAGAAACTGGACTCCTCAGATGTCATTCAATAACATGAGCCTTGTCATTTACTCGATGTTAAAAACTTCTCTCAGACGTTCCTTAACAACAATAATTGTGTTCCTGCAACCGCAATACCCAATTCAGACTTTCTCCATAAATAATTAGTATTTCCGGAATCACTCATTGTTTCAACATATCATGGTAACCCACACCATTCAAATTGTTATTGAAAAAACTGGATAATTTCTTCATTTCCTACAAACTAATCCACAGGAAATCTTTCTTTCGCGCTATATGTTTTTGTATAGAAATGTTATGCAGGCTTCTGTCCTCTAGGGGCATACCAACTGCATACCTGTCGATTAACAATTCCGTTTATGTGAATTCCTGCTTCATCTCCCATCACCAAATCTTCATCAAATCATTTCGATCGCTCTAGGTGCCATTGGCAGGAGGTTACTCGTTTCTGAAAATCCTATCTCAAAAGTTAAAGCTTGGCGGATATTCTGTACTTTGTAGTTATGAGATTTCTTTATTTTTTATTACAATCCGGGGAAAAAATCTTTGCGAGATTTGTAGGTCATTTCTCCAACCGGATGACTTTGGATGCTTTTCTAGATGCACTTTAATAATTTATATATTCTCCCTTGAAGAAGCATATTTGGGACTCCCGTAGTAGTCAAGTTCAAAACTATTACGTCGATTCTTCGTATGGTTGAAGTCAAAAGTAACGGACCCTGCGAACTTTGCTGCAAATTTTCTACTCACTTCTTTGATGCGTTTGCACTCAATGTAAGTCCAAACCAAGAAATAATGTTTATCACGTGAAAGTTGAATTTTAGAGACTAGCCTTAGATGCTAACTATTTTTTACCTTTCTACCTTAAACATATGACTGTTTTTTGTATCATAGAAGAAATAGAATTTCTTCCTTGCTAAGCAAGGTTTGAAGTTAAATTGCACAAGAATGATTTCAGCAATAACTAACCCATATAAAAAAATTAAGAATAGTAAAAGAACTAACAATATGATTATAGCTGGAATAAATCTGCATTAGACAAAGAAAAAACATCCGAAATACGGTTGTTTTCGTTATAGTTATTGCGATTTTAATTGTGTACTTTTTTTAATGACTCATACCAGACCTCTAAAAGTGATTAGGTATTTTATGACTGGGCGAAGAAGATTGAAGAATATTTAGTTAATGAATAGAGACAAAAATGCATTGCAACTATACGTATAGGGGAAAATTAAAAAAAATTGTATTTAGATTATTTCATAATAAATAGAAAATATCTATGAATTTGAAACAATAAGATTACAATAGTCTTCTATATTTGTTAAATGTGATTGATAAATAGACTTACGTTCAGAAAATATTAATCTCTAAATATTTAATGATAGTTACGTTTCCTCTACACCAATTGTGATTAATATATTAGATCATTCTAAATAAAAACGATTATGTTAGAAAACCTGCTTTTTTTACAAACAGAATTGTAAAAGAAAAGATATTAATATGAAAAAATGGTCTCTCAGTTAGTTTTATATATGGTATTATTTTTAGAATGAACTATTTTCATTATAATTTCGAATAAAGACAACCTTCTTTCTATTGTAAGATGATAAACTAAAACATATGAAATTAGATGTCGGGCACTCATAAATATAGTGCATACCTTCGCCGATACTTATAAATGACAATGACATTTAACCTGTTCGCTCTCAAAATCTTAAAAACTGGTTCCTTGATAATGACCATTGTCCCACAAAACTTCAAGAAATTTGGTATAATATTTTTTGAGTTATAAATGACTTTGATCTTTGTTTGACCTGATCACTCCCAAAATTTGATGAACTTGTTCTTGGATAATGATCAATCGTTCTGTAAAATTTCAGACAATTTGGTTGAATACGTTTTGATTTATGAATGACCTTGACCTTGACATTTGACTGAATTGTTCCCAAAATTTTACCAGATGGTTCTTGGACATTGACCAATTGTCTCACCATATTTCAAGCAATTTGATAAAAGACCTTTTCAGTTATGCAAGTAACAAGATGACAAATAAATAAATGCTGCCTAAAATATAACATTCCGCAATCTGTGGAGGTAATGATTAGGATGAAAAGAAATTTCATATTTTACATTATAGCTGTCCTACAAACAGTTCAATCGAATAATTGATGGTCATATCGATTAAAGGATCCATCTAACTCCTATATCCCTCAGTCACGATTAGTTACGGTTACACATACTCAAAGAAATAGTCTGGATTTCAGTGACATATGTTTCTACAGGGTGGGGCGTAAGTTTGGAAGCAATTTTTCAAACATTAATATAATTCTTAAAAATAAGTTCTTAAGTAGGTGATAGGGTTTGAACTATAGTAGAGACACTACATTATGACGTGGCAGTGTTATTTTTTACAAAAATTTAGTCAATTCAAAAATGTCAGACAAAAGAGAAGCCATTATTGCTCTACACCGTGCCGGGAAGTCAGATTCCGTCATTTCAAAGACTCTCTCAATAGCGAGATCGACTGTTTGGAAGTGTGTGAAGCGTTTTAATGAGAGAGGAGACTTAACTGATCGTCCAAGAAGTGGTAGACCACGCTAACAACGCACCAAACAACTGATAAAATGTGCCCGAGAGAAGATCAGGGGGAACCCGAAAAGGTCAATACGATTGTTAGCCAAAACAGCTAATGTGAGTCCCAGAACATTGAGAAGAGTTGTCAAAGAAGACCTAAAGATGTCCTCTTTCACCCTCCATAAGAGACAGACTCTGTCAGAAGCTGTAAAGAAAAAGAGATTGGAGAGAAGCAAAGCACTTCTGAGAGAATTGAAGTCTGACACGGCTGGTGAAATTGTTTGGTCTGACGAAAAAATTTGCACAGTGGAAATGGCTCACAACCGGAGGAATGACAGAATAATTGGTAAAAGTGCAAAAGACATCCCATACAACCAAAAAATTTTCCACAGAACCATGAAACCCGCTTCAGTAATGGTCTGGGCCGCCGTTTCAGAAACTTGGAGATCTCCTTTAATTTTTGTGGAACAAGGCGCCAAAATCAATGCTAAATGTTATATTGAGAATATTTTGACGCCAATGTTGGAGTCAGCTAAGGATCACTTTGGTAATGACACTCTATGGACATTTCAGCAAGACGACTTCACATACTGCAAATGTCACTCAAAACTGGTGCCATGACCATCTTCCACGGTTTTGGTCCAAAGAAATGTGGCCTCCCTGCTCCCCAGATGTTAATCCTATGGACTTTTCGGTATGGTCCATTCTTGAATCAAAGGCCTGTGGTAAATTCCATCGCAGTGTGGATGATTTAAAGCGTTCGCTCCAGAGATCTTGGAAGGAAATTTCACAAGAACAGTTGCGTGCCGCAGTAGGAGGACTTCGGAGGAGATTTGAGGCTGTTATTAAAAACAAGGGGGGACATTTTGAATAAATTTATGATTTTTGAATTCTTAAAACCCTTATGTAATAATACATAACTGTAAATTATTAAATATATTTTTCGTTGGATTATAATATGCACTTTCATTTGCTTCCAAACTTACGCCCCACCCTGTATAATTACAATGGAACTCCTCTATAGTGAACACCAGCTAAAATATTATAGATTTACTCTACTTTAGAGGATATTATTTAAGAGATGATTGGAAAACTGGCCTTTTCATGGCAGACTATACAAAATATTTTATTTTTCTTCAAATAAATTCATTATACTGGGTTTTTCGTTCCTCAGAACTCTAAAAATATGGATGATTCACTACACAGAATTTCGTTATACAGGATGGCGCAAAAAAAAAATAAACCCATTTTCAAACTATACCTTTTCCAATTGAAGTTCCTCCAAATGAAATAACATTTCATCAAAGTGAAATAGCATTTCATCAAAGTGAAATAGCATTTCATCAAAGTGAAATAGCATTTCATCAAAGTGAAATAGCATTTCATCAAAGTGAAATATAACTTCATCAAAGTGAAATAGCATTTCATCAAAGTGAAATATAACTTCATCAAAGTAAAATAGAATTTCATCAAAGTGAAAAAACATTTCCTCCAAGTGAACTATCAATTCCTCCAAATGAAATATCATTTCAGCAGAATAAAAATCGAATCAATACGAAGTCAATTAAATTTATTACTTGAAATTTATTTACATGAAATTTATTAACATGATATTTATTTACATGAAATTTATTTACATGAAATTTATTAACATGATATTTATTTACATGAAATTTATTCACATATAAATTTATTTACATGAAATTTATTTACATATAAATTTAGGTTCTAGGTATATTCCACCCCTGTAAATTCCACCGCGGTATATTCCACCCCAGATATACTCCACCCCTATGATAATGCTCATTTGGGTTACAATAAAAATCTAAAGATTTTACTTTTTGATGGCCATTTGTTAAATAATTCGTACCGATGAAAAAATAACTCAAACGATATCCTGAGACATTTAGACAATATTTAGAGGTAGCTCAAGTCAATTGAAATTTTATCCTAATAAAATTACAAATATTCCTAATATGGTAGTTTTTTTAAAAGTATACGTGTTGAAAAAGTTAATATTAATACCTTTTTACCATGAAACTGCACATGTGCTCCTACAATAATGGTTGTATGAGGTATGGAAAGAATCGACTGGCAGAGACAACCCATTCAATGTTTTCGCTCTTTGCTAATAAGTTGCTGTTTTGGATTCTAAGACCAAATTCGCCGTGATAAAATCTCTCATTGTGAAAAAAGACAATAATCTCCCAGTCTTGAAACCCTGTGCAATAACCCCCCCCCCCCTCCCCCCTCCCCATCAAAATAATCCTGGTTAAAAAAACATATAAAAAAAGCCTTCGGTCAAAAACCACCACTTTTACGAGAAGTTAAAATTCAAAATTCAAAATGAAATAAATTAACAATAAATACTATACGACATCGTCTTACAATTAATATCGCTGTTGTGATGGCTATAGTGTAAAAAATCAGCTTGAGATTGAAAATCTAAATACCTCAACTGATAAATGCGTTCAAACAACCGTTCTTTCTACTGTTTTGTCACATGTGTAGTGAAAAATTTAATTTTTGTGATTAGCCAGCAAAATTTTTAATTTGATACAGTGAAAATGCAAGTTACCTAGTATTACATATAATATTAATGAATGACTAATATTAATAACTAACAAACCGAACCCGTGAAGTGGGGTGGAATTTACCGTGGTGGAATATACCTAGGGTGGAATAGACCGGGGTGGAATATACCTATGATGCAATATACCGGGGTGGAATATACCGGGGTGGAATATACCGAGGTAGAATATACCAGGGTGGAATATACCAGGGTGGAATTTACCGGGGTGGAATATACCGAGGTGGAATATACCAGGGTGGAATTTACCGTGGTGGAATATACCGAGGTGGAATATACCGGGGTGGAATATACCAGGGTGGAATTTACCGGGGTGGAATATACCGAGGTGGAATATACCGGGGTGGAATATACCGAGGTGGAATATACCGAGGTGGAATAAACCGAGGTGGAATATACCGGGGTGGAATATACCGGGGTAGAATATATCGGGGTGGAATATACCGGGGTGGAATATACCGAGGTGGAATATACCGAGGTGGAATATACCAGGGTGGAATATACCAGGGTGGAATATATCGGGGTGGAATATACCGGGGTGGAATATACCGAGGTGGAATATACCGAGGTGGAATATATCAGGGTGGAATATACCAGGGTGGAATATATCGGGGTGGAATATACCGGGGTGGAATATAACGGGGTGGAATATATCGGAGTGGAATATACCGGGGTGGAATATACCGAGGTGGAATATACCGAGGTGGGATATACCAGGGTGGAATTTATCGGGATGGAATATACCGGGGTGGAATATACCGGGGTGGAATATACCGGGGTGGAATATACCTAGGTGGAATATACCGAGGTGGAATATACCGGGGTGGAATATACCGGGGTGGAATATACCGAGATGGAATATACCGAGGTGGAATATATCGAGGTGGAATATACCAGGGTGGAATATACGAGGGTGGAATATACCGGGGTGGAATATACCGAGGTGGAATATACCAGGGTGGAATTTACCAGGGTGGAATATACCTATGATGCCAATATACCGGGGTGGAATATACCGAGGTGGAATATACCGAGGTGGGATATACCAGGGTGGAATTTATCGGGGTGGAATATACCGGGGTGGAATATACCGAGGTGGAATATACCGAGGTGGAATATACCGGGGTGGAATATACCGGGGTGGAATATACCTAGGTGGAATATACCGAGGTGGAATATACCGGGGTGGAATATACCGGGGTGGAATATACCGAGATGGAATATACCGAGGTGGAATATATCGAGGTGGAATATACCAGGGTGGAATATACCAGGGTGGAATATACCGGGGTGGAATATACCGAGGTGGAATATACCGAGGTGGAATATACCAGGGTGGAGTATACCTATGATGCCAATATACCGGGGTTGAATATACCGAGGTGGAATATACCAGGGTGGAATTTACCGGGGTGGAATATACCTATGATGCCAATATACCGGGGTGGAATATACCGAGGTGGAATATACCGAGGTGGAATATACCGAGGTGGAATATACCGGGGTGGAATATACCGAGGTGGAATATACCGAGGTGGAATATACCGAGGTGGAATATACCGGGGTGGAATATACCGAGGTGGAATATATCAGTCACCATAAATCTATTTACATGAAATTTATTTGCATGAAATTTATTTACATGAAATTTATTTACATGAAATTTATTTACATGAATTTATTTACATGAATTTATTTTCATTTAGTCTTCTTTGCATCAATTAACTACATAATATTTTTTTTTATATGTATTTGATTTTACATATTTTTCAAGTTTACTTATATACTACCCCATTAATTTTAGTGGGGTAGTAATAGTAAAGGAAAAATATGTAAAATAATAATAAATAAAATATATCAAAAATGTATCAAAAATAATTACTAAAAAAATTAATGAAAAATTATGTAACAATTCTATGTGAATTTTTTTCATGTAAACAAATTATATATACATTTTTTTATGTAAATAAATTTCATGTAAATAAATTTCATGTGACTGAATTTCATGTAAATAAATTTCACGTAAATAAATTTCATGTAAATAAATTTAATGTGAATAAATTTCATGTAAATAAATTTCATGCAAATAAATTTCATGTAAATAAATTTCATGTGACTGAATTTCATGTAAATAAATTTCACGTAAATAAATTTCATGTAAATAAATTTAATGTGAATAAATTCCATGTAAATAAATTTCATGCAAATAAATTTCATGTAAATAAATTTCATGTAAATAAATTTCATGTAAATATATTTCATGTAAATAAATTTCATGTAAATAAATTCCATGTAAATAAATTTCATGCAAATAAATTTCATGTAAATAAATTTCATGTAAATAAATTTCATGTATATAAATTTCATGTTAATAAATTTCATGTAAATAAATTTCACGTAATAAATTTAATTGACTTCGTATTGATTCGATTTTTATTCTGCTGAAATGATATTTCATTTAGAGGAAACGCTATTTCATTTGGAGGAATTGATAGTTCACTCGGAGGAATTGTAATTTCACTTTGATGAAATTCTATTTCACTTTGATGAAATGCTATTTCACTTTGATGAAATGCTATTTCACTTTGATGAAATGCTATTTCACTTTGATGAAATGCTATTTCACTTTGATGAAATGCTATTTCAGTTTGATGAAATGCTATTTCACTTTGATGAAATGCTATTTCACTTTGATGAAGTTATATTTCACTTTGATGAAATGCTATTTCACTTTGATGAAGTTATATTTCACTTTGATGAAATGCTATTTCACTTTGATGAAATGTTATTTTACTTTGATGAAGTTATATTTCACTTTGATGAAATGCTATTTCTCTTTGATGAAGTTATATTTCACTTTGATGAAATGCTATTTTACTTTGATGAAATGCTATTTTACTTTGATGAAGTTATATTTCAATTTGATGAAATGCTATTTCACTTTAATGAAATTATATTTCACTTTGATGAAATTATATTTCACTTTGATGAAATTATATTTCACTTTGATGAAATTATATTTCACTTTGATGAAATTATATTTCACTTTGATGAAATTATATTTCACTTTGATGAAATTATATTTCACTTTGATGAAATTATATTTCACTTTGATGAAATTATATTTCACTTTGATAAAATGTTATTTCATTTGGAGGAACTTCAATTGGAAAAGGTATAGTTTATTTTACAAACTATTTAAGCTAGAAATTTTCAAAAAACACACTTTTATTCGTTTACTTTTTTTGCATCTACTGTACTGTATAGTGCAGGGGTGGGCAGAAATTTTTTTTTGAGTGCCACAGATTGAAATCAGTGCCACGATATATTTTCTTCGTTTTCCATAAAAAATGTAATATAATGATTCACTTAGTTATTTTTTTATAGTTTGTTTCTAATAACGTATTAAAGATTGCACCATTGGATGAAAAGTAAATTCAATCCGATAAGTAACTTTATCAAAACAAATTTCACTCTCATACATTTCGACGAAATTATAAATAAAATTGAAACAATGAAACAATGAAACAATTTTATTCATAAAAAGGTATTACATACATTAAATCTGTAATTGACAATAGTGAAACTATAAACCTAATTACGGCCCTTGTAAGCTCCAAGGCTTTTAGGGCAACCTATATAAAAAATTAAAAACAAATTTATTAATATGATACAGTATTATTTAGAATAATTGCTGCTTGGAAGGAAGAGGAAAAAAGAAAAGGAAAAAAAGGAAATGAAATGAAAGTGAAAATAATTACTATTGCTCATCACTCCAAAAACATAATCCGCAATCTTCTCTTGAATGTTTCAAGAGATGTCAATCGCTTCATATCACACGGCAAACCACTCCATAGTTTCATTCCAACATAGTATAAGGATCTTTCGTAAGTAACAGTGTGATGTCTAGGTAGTATATAGTTATTTCTAGTATTAAATGAGTGAACAGCAGTGTGAGCCGTTACAAAGGTAAGTAGATTTTCATCAAAATCTCTGTGAACAGTTTTATGCATGTAGATTAATACATTAAATTTGTACAGATTTTCTAATTTTAAAATTTTTGAATTTTTGAAATGATCATCTGTATGGTCATAATATTGTAAGTTACAAATGCATCTCAAATTTTTCTTCTGTAAAACAAACACCCTATCTCTCAAATAAGAGGAACAACCATACCAAGCCTCAATACCATAAGTCATAAAAGGATGGACAAGAGAATAATACAGGTTAATCATGATATTACGTGGAAGAAAATGTTTGAGTTTATTTAAAATACCAGTTGATTTGGAAAGTTTGTTAGATATATGCTGTATATGTTGAGAAAATCTCAAGTTCTCGTCCAAGAAAACCCCCAAAAACTTCGTGCATTCAACCTGAGCAATAACGTCATCTCCTATTTTAATAGGTAAAATAGAAGTCTTACCACGACAAGAAAAAATCATATACTTAGTCTTTTCTACGTTAAGGCGAATTCTGTTGGACGATAGCCATCGATTGACAAGTTCCAACTCTTCATTCACTGTTACATGAATAGTATCTTTTTCACTTCGATTGAAATTATAAGAAAGAGTGCTGTCATCCGCAAATAGATTGAATTTAAATTTTACAGACGAAGAAGGAAAATCGTTAATGAAAATAAGAAACAACAATGGGCCCAAAATAGATCCTTGTGGCACACCATGAGTTTGAATAAGGTTAGATGATTTTACACTACCTATCTGCACATATTGCAATCTATTCGTTAAGTACGATCGAAACCAGCTATACACCACTCCCCTAATACCATAGTAATGCAATTTCGTCAATAGTATAGTGGGATCAACAGAATCGAAAGCTTTCTGAAAATCAAGAAACATCGAAAGCACATAATTACCCTGGTCCAAATTTCCATAAATATAATTCAACAACCTTACACAAGACTGTGTAGTCGACCTATTTTCTCTAAAACCAAACTGGTCAGGATTGAACAGACTCCTCTTCTCAAAGTAATCGAACAACTGGTCACTCATAGCTCTCTCGAATATCTTACTAAAAAGCGGTAGAATAGAAATTGGTCTGTAATTTTTAGTATTTGCTCGCTCTCCACTTTTGAATATGGGAACTATTCGTGCACATTTAAGAGATTCAGGAAATAATCCACTCTCCACAGATTTATTTATCAAAATACTCAAAATTGGGCTAACAATATCACCAATATACTTGAGTACAGCTACAGGTAACAAGTGTTTTGGACATGGCTTACTCTTAAGCGAGAATATTATATTGTTGATCATACCTGGTGAAGTTGGTCGGAAGAAAAATGAATTAGAATTACTACCAGTCAGATAACACTTAAAATCAGGTACATTTACAAACGTTTCAGCTATTCGTCTACCAATTAAAGAAAAATCTCTGTTAAATGCATTAGCCATATCTTGCGGATCACTAATTTCAGAGTTATTCTCTATAATCTTCTCAATCATAATGTCCCTCCCACTATAACCAGGCCTAATGAGAGTATTGATCAAGTTCCAAACCTTTTTAATATTATTCTTACATTGATTAAACTTAGATTCATAATAATTTTTCTTCTCAGTTCTTATCCTACTAGTAACATAATTCTTGAATCTATTAAAAACAGTTCTAGATATCAAACCTCTTTTAAATAACGTATAGTAATTTTGACGCTTTTTTATATCATTGAGAACATCAACTGTAATCCAAGGTTTTATTTTAGATTTATACGACTTAGATTTATGTTTAATTGGACAGCATATATCATAATAGCTCATAATAACCCCATACAGCCTATCCACCGCAACATTAATATCAGAGCAATTCCCAACTTCCGAAAAATCATGCATAGACAAAGCCATATAAAGATTTCGGAGCGAAATATCATTTATAATTCTATAGGAATTTGTTATCGTACTGTTCGACATACTCTGTGGTATTAAATCCCTATGAATGACAAAGTTTGGAAGGTGATCAGATAAACTACACAATATATTTCCAGACATTATCTCTTCAGGTTTGGTTATGAAAATATTATCGATCAGCGTTCTGCAATCACCCTCAAATCGAGTAGGCTTTGTTATCATAGGTAGGAGAGAATTTGCGATCATCATATTCACAAAGTCTAAAGAATATGAATTGTTCCCGATATTCATCAAATCCAAGTTGAAATCGCCGGATATAATATATTCCGTACAATTTGGCAGAGATTGAATAATTTCTTCCATCTTCTCCAAAAAATTATTGACATTACCCTGAGGAGGTCTATAAATCCCACCACAAACAAAAAATACACCTCCGACTCGGCATTCAACAAATAAACACTCAATATACCCAAGACATAAACATAGATGGTCAATTTTCTTTACAGTGATATTCTCTCTGACGTACAAACTAACACCTCCACCTCTTCCCACTCTGGTGAGATGGAATGGAGAATATCCTTCAATGTGCATCATATTAAGGTGCTCATCAGCATTGAGCCAAGTCTCCGTGATACATATCAAGTCAAAATCGCATTCAAGTATCCCCAACATGATAGTAAGCTCATCGAACTTATTTTGCATTGATCTAATATTCATGTGAAAAATCCCCACATCACAATTTGTTTTATTAATCTGTAAATTGAACTCTTCAAAATTATAATAATTGCACCCAACGTCATCATTGAGGCTCGGATACAGAGAATTAAAATGATTAACATCCGGGTCAACATCGTGAAAATCACCTACTCTCGCCATCACAAGAGAAACACCAAGTCAAAAAAATACGACCATTTACACCAATTCCTAGGATTTCTCATAGTAAATCCCAGTTTGATGTCATGATCAAAAAAATCCAGAGTACTAGTCCAAGTATACAATGAAGTATTCTTGCTAGTAACAGAGGGCTGAAATGGTGCTACAGGCAAATAATCATATCTATCACAAAACTCATCACATCGATAATCATTCAAAAGCAACCGTACGCCCATTTCACCACCAGAATAGTAACTACGAAACTGACCGCACATCTCAAGAGTTAAAAATATAAGTAAAATAATGCGTTTATAAATAAAAAAACAATCATCAAAAAGAAAAATCAATACTGGTAAACCAAAGCAATAATAACTCAATCCATAGTATATAGTAATAATAAATAGAAGTGAAGAAACAGAGTGATATCTCAGATTATCGTATACATAGATTTTTAAAATTATTGGCGGCCAGATACAAATATAACCTAATTGAATGTACAATTCAGTAACAAGAAATTGTAGTGGCAAAATAAGGTAGCTGTTCAAATTACCGCACACATTAAATATAAAGAATACAAGTGGCCAACTAGGGTCACTATTTATGTTACCGATCACAATGTGAACTAAGGATATAAGCATAAAAATAGTGTAACTACTCCAAATGCCGAACACACAGAAAACTGAAAATAGAAGCGAACTATTATAGTAATTTACTAGGTCACTGCATAAGTTAAGCATCAGGAATACAAACGACCAAACAGAATGACCGTATATCAATAGTATACATCTCTGAATATAGTTCACTCGATCATGCAGTCACTGATATTGGGCTCCATCCACTAGGCTGTTAACATCTAGGTCCAGTGACTTTTTACAGAATTCTGCTAATTTATCCCATGTATTGAGAAAGAGTTTCTGACTTTTTGCAGTTGATTCTGGGGGTTTGACCCATACAAATACCCTTCCCTGTTGAGATCCACAGCCAGTGATTTTACCAGATTTGTTACGCTTGGCTTGCCTTAGGGCATATAAAATTTTAGATCTGGCCAGAGTCAGATTATCGTTCACAAATAAGTCAGAAGGCTTCATTGACTTGCACACTTTAATAATCTCGTCCTTCTCCTCCTCACTCCGCAATTTCACTAATATCCTTCTCCTATCTGGACCCTGAGCATTGGGCTTACTACCCAAACGTCTTGAGTGCAAAATGTTCTGGTTAGGCAGCTCATATTTCAGTTTAGTTTTTATTATATTATGCACTAGTTGCGTTACGTTATCATAATTTGCTCCCACCGATCCCATACAGCTGCTCCCGACAAGATAAACTCACTTTTCCTATTGTTCGCTTCAGAATCTTCCAAGTGTTCAGATAGTTTCTGAACAGTTTGCTCAAGAGTAACTATCTTGTAATTAACTAACATTTTCATATTTTAGGAAAGCATTTCTATCATAATTAATATAGATTGAATTAAATCATCATGAATAAAGGATTGCCACTAATGAATGATAATTTCGTATTCTACTAAGTAAAGTATTAGGTTTGAGATATGCATGACGAACAGATGCGAATTTTTTCTTCTTATATTCTGACGGCCGTAAGGTTGACACACACTCTATTTTACAAGTGCTCAATAATTAATAATTTCACCGTAATGTTTAATTTCCACATTGTCACTGTATGAAATAACAAATCAGCCGGATATTCTTATGACAAAATACTATAAACAGGTAAAATGCAAATACAGACAACAGCAATCACATACGAAACCTGAATATAATCAATAAACATTTAAAATAGTTATCGGTAAGTTGAATAATTTTCTTTTGATTAATTTTAATTTTCTTTCAATTTAATAGGGGTAACTTTTAATAATTTGTAAATAGGTGAGTTGGGCACTGGTGCCATTTGAGTGCCAGAAAGAGCACTCAGTGCCGCAATTGCCCACTTCTGGACTAAAGTGTATACGCATGAAACTTTTCAATAATTTTGATTTTGTTTTAGTTATTTCGAGTAAATGATCTATTTACCACTTATACACTTTAATCACAAATTATTGATTAATTTATTTTCCAATTTATTCTTCGTGAGGTTAATTATTTTTTTATAAATTATCTAACACATTATAAATTCAAACAACAACTGCTCTCTAACAACAGTCTGTTTTTCACTGATAATTAATTCCTAACGAACGATATCCTGAACATTATGAAGAACATCACCGATATTGAATTGGAGCCTATCCAATATTATTCACATTAATTCCTGTGTATTTTTTCAAACTGAAAATGGTAATCTGATCAGAGTGAGATATTTGAATCAGCTGTGTCAACATTTCATTAGTCTTTTTCTAACACTATTGGAACTGTTGAAATTAAATTGAATGGCACATGTTTCATTGCAACTGAACTGTATTTTATAAAGCAAAATAGAAAAAATATTACACATAATCCAAAATTGGAGACAATAACATTACTATACCAGTTGTGTTTGTCGACGTTGTCAGTCAAGAATGCATTTTCCATATAAAATACCTCATTTCAACATGTTCACACATATATATATATAAATTTATATATGTTTATAATACCACATTTGAAGCTGTACCTCATCTTCCCCTCCGTTAAGGTGTTCCTCTCTCTCCTAAATTGGAACAGTCGAGATATTTCTTGCTGTAAAAGACATTTTGATGAGTTGTAAATTGAGCTCGTTATAACATTTTTTGGTCATCCGAACAAGCTATAAAGTTCGTAATATATTTTATGATAAAGTTTTTATTGGTGTAGGGCCGGCAGAGCTGCAATATGCATGGTAATAATTAAAGGGAAGATAAGGTAATGGTCTTGAGCGTGTTCCTTAATTATTTCGGGTACATTCCCCTAATTTATGCTTTATTATGCAATTGAAAATTTTATATGGGTAAGGAAAATCACACATTAATTATCCATAAAAGAAACGTATGATGAAAATTAGGCAGGGTTCAATGATCCCACAATATTTCACTTGTAAATTATATTATCTACTTCATTTTTATTTATTGATTATACAGTAATTGAACCATGGGGATAAGTTTCATCACACTAGAACTATGGCAGACAATTCCATCTCCTTTATTATAATGTCCTGAGAGATTTACAGGCGCATCATAAAACTCTGAGCCCATTTCTTGATCATTCGAACTTACAAGCCAATTTAGAACTATGTCTCCTTTTCTTTCCAGAGCTGTGAAGACATCTAACTTCTTATTGGATTGTAGTCGACTGCTTTTACACGGTGTATGAATGCTTTAATGTAGGAACATGTTCTTGAATTATTTTATGTGGTATAACATTATTTGGTTCTTATTGTTCTGTACCTTTTATTTAAAACTTTAAAGGTAATTGATACATTCATTTCATGTAATAGAATCTAGATAATACAGGAGATATTTGCATTATTTTGATATATTTATTTAGAGAATATTTTTGATTTTGATATATCATTTTCATAATAGATATCAAAACAAATGGTATTTTATAGTGTTTTTAATCATATTATATTAATGAACAATTAATGGGAATTAGATACATAATCAAAAGTTTTTTTTATTTTCTTCCTGCAAAAAAGTATAAATTTCAATATGTAACACTACATTCAGGATTACCGACGAATTTCACGACAATTCTTTAGTCTGGTAGCACATTATAGTTTCATTCCATATTTTGCAAAAATAACATAACATTTCACAAACCAATCTATGTACAGTAGATAGAATAAACTTTTTCTTCTTATAGATAGATGCTGCTGTATTATACAACTAAATCTATTTCTATTTTTTCATCATAGTATATCACTCCACTAATTGTGCACCTTATATGTAGTGCAATTTGATATAAACTGCCAAATAGAGTTTGTCACTAATATCCCTTCAATATGCAAGTTTTTAGCATGAAATTTTACAGATCAACTTTCGATCAGAACTGATATAATGAATCTTCATACGAATATCTCCCCGTAAAAGATTTCTGTTTTGTTGTTTTGATGTCTCAACTTTAAAATTCATCATATACAAATTTGACCAATTTTACAGCACTTTGACTGGATGAAAATTCATTTCCCGAGTCAAACTTAATAATATCAAATAATTTAATAATATAGAATATTTTTCTCCTTCTGATGAAGACATTATAAATAATTATCTAGTTTTAGATAAACGTCCTCTCTAGCAGACGTAAGTTCCGTTAATAAATTAAGCGATTTTGAGATTATATGAACTTCCAGAAAGAGGTTTCTCCAGACATATTTATTATTATTGTGAACATTACTTTTTAACACGCACCTTCAGTTAATTAACTGTTTCCTTATCCTTTATATTCACTACGAGATTTACTTTATTCACTCTGTAAGACAAACTATTTAAATACATGCTATCCCAGGAACTATAACTACATACAATGCAAGTTTATATAAACTTTATGAATAGTTTTCTTGGTGTGTACAAAGTAGCTATGAATTTCAAGCGAAATTTGCTGATGTGATTGAAGATCACAGCTTATCCCTTGCATTTATTTAAAATAGTAAATAAGATACACACTCTCATTTATAAGCTCGAAGAATATAAATCCGTGTTTGTTGAATGAAGCAAATAATTTGCTTGTATAAATGTTCACTATAGTTGTAACGTAATCGGTCTATTCACAATATATTCAGGACTGTGAATCTTCTTGGACAGCTGGCAGAGAGTGGCATTCAGACATTCTATACACTGTTCTCCATATTCATTCCCCACATTCTAGGATTAGTCTGGACAAACATATGCACTGGGAGGCTGTACTCGCACTGCATTTGAAACACAAGTCTCTTTAGCGTCTGAATTTGTGTGTTTAATATATATGTAGAGAGGATTACGGTAGTCAGTTTGATGATAAATTTTTTGTCCGAATACTAATCTTCATGATTGGATTAAATTCGAATGGTTATTATTTATAAGCTTTATAAAGTATAAAATGTAAATAAATTCAAAGTGATCGTAAAAAACTTGTGAAATATGCCAATGGTGTCACAAAAACAAGGTGACTATATGGGTCTTCTTAAAGTTTTATTTTAAAACTGAATTAAAAATTGGGAACAATTATTTTCCTCTTCTATAAAGATTTGATCCTTCTTATTTTTAATGGAAAAATATTGTCTTTTAAAAAATAATAATAATAACAATAATATGCTTTGAAAGACTAACTGTAGAGCCAATTGAGTGTAGGATCTATCCAACAATAATAGATTTTCTTCAGTCCTATTAAGTTTATATAGCGGGTCTAATTACAACTTATAGACCCTTTACCAATGCCTCATTGTGCTTATTATTCAATCTCTGCATGGAAGACAGACTATTATTATAGAATAGCTCCTTCACCCATTTTGCAGTCATAAGACTACTCGAATTTTTCTTTTATCTTTGTAAAAAGATTTTAAAAAAGAGTCTTCGTAAAAAGGAGATTATTAAGAATATTTCAGGCTGAAATATTCTATAACTGTGGAAGATTGTAATGGATTTATTGTTTAAACCTCACCTGCAGTCACCAAGGTTCGATTGAGCTGTGAGGCAAAAGACGAAAAGTATTAATTAATGGCTGTGCATGATACTTGACTTCTCTATTTAATTTGGTGAAATAAAGGTTAATAAATTATTTGATCCTACCTATATAAACTAATAATTAACTATATGCAAACTAAACCTAGATTTTAAAGAAAGAAAAGAATAAGAAAAAATGACAATTTCGAGCTGTAAAAAATAGACTTGCTTTAGTACATAGTATTTCTATAATACTATAAAAATTACTATATAATTTGGATACACAAAAAAGTGTACTTTTAAATTTAAAATCGGATATTTCAACAACAATTCAAGGTACAGTTTTCTTTCAAAATTCATTTTGTCTGTTGAATCTTTTTCCATGCAGTTATATTTTCATAAATTTTTACTAGTTTTGTGAATATAACAACGACTTAATTGATGGGTGGTGAAAATGGTCAGAAAGCGGACAATGAAGTAAGTTCAAACATTAAAATATCTTTAATAGGAAAAATCCCAATAATAAAAACAATTTTATTTCTAGGTTTTAAGAATATTCATAAGAATATTCATCGTTTTATAAAATATTTACAATCTGGGAAAAAGTATTTTAGCACAAAAATGAAGGCACAAGTTTAAATTTTAACGAGAGTCGTTCAGGTCGCTATATATAATCTATATATAAAAAATAAAATCTCATAAAATCTATATATAATAATCATCATAGAACTTTTTTCACAATTGGTATCCATGAAATATTCTGGTGCCATGTTACCAATTAAGTTAAGTAATAATTACTATATTTTCATTTCTTATACGTGTTCGAAAATGTAAAACCAACCATATCTTAATTGGAACATATGCCCAACTGCCTAAAAATATTTCACAGATCATAAAGTTACTGTTTGATATAATTCAAATTATCCATTTATTACTCGCCTTTACTCAGTGACAGTTCAGTTTTGGTTTAATTTCAAAACTTTTAATGCATTCACTACTTTGAACTTTAATCACAGATCATGAACTAATCCTGGTAACAAATATTGGAACTATGTTTAGGCTTTGTCGAACCATTAAAAAAATTTCATTTCTTAAAATTCATAGAAAATTATATGTTTATAATTAAAGAGAACCAATTATATGGTTAGATGTGCCATACCTTGTTCTTATTACCATTTAAAATAAGACTTCAGTCGTGATTTGGTAATAAAAGCTGGGGCTGCCTATACAACCAATTCTATTGCTTATATAAATTATGAATTCGTACTCGAATTGCTGATATGATTCGAGATCGAATCCAGTTCCACAAATGTAATTAACAAATTACTCCCTGCAATCCAATATCCAGAACAGGAACACGATATCAGCAGGCAGACATTATTTCGTAAGAAATATTATCCTCTACTCAGAAAGGATTCCTTCTCTTTCATCTCATCTTAGCAAGTGTATCAAATGTCCTAACAATGTGTGCTCACATCATAGAGTCTAAGTGTTGTAAGAGGATAGAGTTCGTATTATATGTACATACGATTTAAAGTGCATGCAGTTTGAATAACATATATGCAGTGTGTGTGATTTATCAAAGAAATTGCATATACGGCTACAAGTAATGAAGAAGTAATGAATGACATATATATATACTGCATTAATTATAACTTATATTAAATAAATTACACTCTGTATGTATTCTTTAATTTAATATAATAATATAACAAATAATATTTTAATAGTTACTCAATTCGGTTTACATTCAAGAAATATCTATGTTTGTTCCATCTATTTTATTAAAATTGAACATAGTCCACTGAATCAGGAAACTTTCTTATAACAATGATTAATAGAACCATCTGAAAATTATATGGTGAAATATGGGTTTAGTTCATATTTATGATTTACGTAATTATGCTAACCTTTAGCAATTTATTGTAAAACTTTCCTTTACATTTAATCCTAATATAGGAGAGTGGAAAAGAGGAAAGAAGGGACAGTAAAATAGTATGAAACCAGTTACTATAGCAGATATATCTTTTAATCAAAATGTAGTTAGGTACTGCATGTATGTATCGGAATGCATAATGACAAGTATTTAGATTTTATAACTTTCATCAGCCGATAAAGAATGTGAAGAGAGTTTCAATATTAAAAAATATATTTCGCTTAAAACCAGAAATCCCAGTTTGATTTCATATTTAGTTGCATTTTTTTCCTATAAAATGTTGTTAAATTCATGTGAATCTCTTACAGCGGACAGTACATGTACCGGAAAAGTGTCCGCTATCCGAGCATTGGGCGCTATGGCGGACTCAACTTTTTGTTCAGTTGGGGATTAAACTTTGCAAGTTTTCTTTAACAGCATTTCAAGGAAACGTTAATGAAGGCAACCAATCTCATATTATTAGTACGTGAAAATGTTAATGAAAATCCTGTAATATTACATATATATAAATGTACAAAATAATAAGGTAGGAATAACTGTAACTATCCCGTAATATAGAATAGTTACTCTTCATTTTATTTTCTATAGAATTTTTCTAATCAAAGAAAATTTATAGGGAAAGGATAATTAGATTAAAATACATAAAATCTGAAAACAATACATTAAAATGTTGATTGTAATTTTGTAAATTGTAATACCTCTGAATATAATAAATGTTTGACTAGATACTTAGTAGACTGATAAAAATATGTTTAAATCATATAATTTATAAATGTCGTTGTAGCGAGCTGCAGTAATTATACTGTACAAAAGTGATCGAGTTACCAAGTCAGAAATGGGATTTCTCTACCAGCTATAGATTATGGACAATATATTTTTTTAATTATCCGGATTTTTTAAATAAAATTTTCGGATTCTTTTCAATCTCTGAATTTTTGGGCTATTTCGGATTTTTGGAAAAGCCAGATCTATTGAAATTCAAGATTTTTTTAAATTCCAGTTTTTTTAATCCCTAACATTTTTTAAATCCCGATTTCTTTTTGCAAATTCCGTACTTTTTAGAAATCCAGCATTGTTTCGTTTTTATTATTTGAGCACAAACATGCTGTTCTTAAAAACTTTATACATTCTTAAATTTTCCCCAATTATTTACTAAATATTTCTTTATTGGTCACTTTCTTTACATTTCCTTACACGCACAATCCAAGATGACAATGGGGTCAATTTTGCCGTAAATTGCTATCTTCACGCCCATGAATATTTAATTAAAGAGCCAAAAGAAACTTCTTGAATGAGTTCATTTGCATATCTTTGTCACTTGGCCATTTGAATATCTATTCTCTTCCCGAATATATTTGCAGATACGACCTTTTAACTGGCGCAATTTTTCCACTGTCACTGATAGCACTGAAGAGATAATTTCACTTCCTGTTATTCATCATTGAGAAAAATAGGATTTTCACTTTTGGTTAGGAGATTTAGTATTCCATATCAGTTATTTCTCCAACTAAATAAAAGCTGTACAGTGTATATCCTATATCATGTTTATCAAAACTATGAAATTTAGAATTTATACCTCAGTACAGCTCCACTATAATTAAATGGAACTCATTTTGTGCAGTCTACCATAAAATGGGAATCCGTTTTCTATGCATCTATTGACTCCTATATTTTGAGACAAGCCCTATATAGTGACATAGTTGTTGTTCATTATAGAGGATTTCTAATGTATTGCCAGATGAAAATCATTGATGCCATATATAGTTATCATTTCCAAAAATATAGAAAAGTACATTGGTGACTTAATGTTAATACTTAGGTGATTGATAAGTCAGGAATAGTTTATTACCTTCGCAGATTGCGGAAGGTAATAATTTAGGCGGCATTTGTTTATTTATTTTAATGTTATTCACATAACTCAAAGAATATTCAACCAAAATTGCCTGGAATTTGGTAAGCCGATTGTTCAATGTCCAGGAAACATCTGATAAGATTTTGGGAGCGATCAGGTCAAAGGTCAAGGTCATTCTGAACTCAAAAAGTATTGAACCAAATTGCCTGCAATTTGGCGGAAAGATTGGTCAATAACAAGAAACCATTTTTTCAGATGTTGGGAGAGATTGGGTCAAAGATCAAGGTCATTCATAACTCAAGGAAAATCTTTGGATGGTCAAGGTCATTCTTAAGCGGTGGGGAATGTATGCATTATAAGAGAACACATCATTTAGTTCTAATTTATTTCTGTTGCATCAGAAACACTGTGGATGTAATCTGTGTGTCGAGTGGAACAATAAAAAGAATAAACCTATTTAGCGCACGGAGGCCGCAGTGGTGTTTTTTATATACAGCTACCAAAATATTGAAGCGAGCTAAATTGCAATAGTTTTTTTTAGCTTTATATCTTGCACATGTAGCAATATTCAATTCACGATATTGCTGTTGAATTACTTGAACGCAGTTTTCATATTTTCTATAACTACACAGTTTCTGATTTTAAAATCAAATTTTATTGCCTTTATACTTGTGATAAGAGTTTTTTCAATAAAATTCTACAATATTGATATGAAAGCAAAATGATTCGAACTGATATTATATTAGCTATTTTAAACCAGAAGTACAATATCAGCAGCTCGCATCCATCAAAATATCAGTCACTCGCAGAACACATTACTTTCTGAGAAAATTATATTTAGAATAGTAAAATGTATAAACAAGGATATAATATTTTGCTTTCTTCATTTCTGTTTTGTTTTATGTTTAGCCTTACTTATTCAACTTAATGTTTATAACAAGTAGAACATCAGATTGTTGAGTTAGAGTACCTACTTCTGTACTCTGCACTCAGATGTCAAAATGAGACGAATGGTACACCCATTCAATTTAATTTGAATTTAAATGACGTCATTTGAGATCTGAACTGAATGGATGCCAAAATACGTTTACTGACTAGGGTACATTATTGCATCGTCATGACAAAGTATCTTTTGATATAGTAAATAACAGCTGTACCGAGAAAAGTTATTTAATATTAAAGTGGGTCTCCTCAAACCCACATTATTTTATCATTATGATGAAATATTCAGTATTTGCCTAGTTCAATCTTTTTAATTTTTCCTATATTCTTTGATAAGACTGTTGATCTCATTTGTTGTTTTCTTCTTTCTTTCAAATCGCATTACAGTTTTTCTCTTCTTTTCCTACCCAGAGACAGAGTAATTAACAAGTTGCAGATGAAAAGGAATAATGAAGTACTCTTCAGAACATCATAGGGAAAATATTGAAGATGCACATCGTAATTAAACTCACGAGTTTTGATTGCAAATTACCATTAGGCTGAGGGTACTACCAGAAAATAATTACGGTGATGAAATCACCTACAGGGAAACGTCCTAGAAGATTGAATGCTAATATAATTTTCATGTAATATTATTCCTCGGTATCCCTTTGATTAAATGCGTTCTCAAAATAATAAGCTATATGTAAATTCTATTAAAAAAAATTTCGTACAAGAATAACATTTTTAAATGAAATAACCAAGAGATTCAAAAATAGACTTAAGAACATGATTTGGGAAAACTCATCTAATTAAGAAATAGAGGAGTGTTGTTAAAGATATAAATTACACAAAACATGAATTCTTTCAGAAACCAGAGACATGAGAATATTCTGTTCCTATTTCATTCTGCAAAACCTTTTTCGTCACTACTGTATTACGTTTGTAATATCACATACCACTTATTTGGAAACCTTGCAGGACAAAAAAAAAATCAGATGTAGCGAGCGAGTTTTTTTACCCTTCTACTTTTAGTTTCTGGTTATAAATCATAAAATATAATCGAAATCTGTTAGAATTTCTCACAGTTCCTGGTATAAACACTTTTAAATTCATCTACATAATATTTCTAATCTTCTCGTTGAAAAACTTAACATCCTTCTTAGACTCTCTCCCTTTCTAGAAAACAGTTCAATACTGTGATAATTCAATCTCTGTTTCATTTCAATGCGATATTGGAATGGGTGTACCTCGCTATTTCAGCTCTAAAATTAAGTAAATCTTATCAAAAAGTTTAACAAATGAGTAATCTGCAGAGAGCCAGTTTTCGCTTGCGACTCACACTTCAGTCCGGAACACAATAACTCCAGGTGTTATCTGAAGAGACTTGTCCAATTACCAAACTTTTGTTTCTAAACCAGCCTCTGCAGAGAAGTTGTATTGTGTAATATCTGCAACGTGTCCACGCATCTATTTCGCAGATGAAGCTACTTCTTACATGCCACCACATTAAATTTCACACTCTCGTCCTCTCGGCTTTTTGTATCTCATGACAAATTGTCTAGTTGGCTGCGATCCAAATTGTAGGCTCTCGCTTACAATGAATTTCTGCTCCTTAAACACTGCCGGTAAGTAAAGAGAGTTTGCTGCTGCCCGGAGAGGCTTACACTCTTCAATGCAGGAAAATTTAAGAAAAGAGTCATGATAGAAAATACTGTCGAGGTAAGAAAGTACGACTATTCTAAATTCACTTCTACCAGCTATTTTCAGTTAATGATGCTCTGTGGCATGGTCAGTTAGCAGTATGACATGCTATTCAGAATCATTTCATTTTTATAGATCTAAATTTTCTTACTAATGTGAAGCTTCTTAATTTAGTAACAATTTTCTTATACAACAATATATCGACATTTTATAGTTGATCTTCAATTCACTGTTGTTGAGTTCTCTCTAATTCCGCACCTATCGCATATCAATGAAAGAGCGCAGTATGTACATAAATCTTGCATGCAAGATATCAAAACGAAACTTTTTTATACAATACATGAAATGCTGATTTCAGTTTCGAGTTTACTTCTTCTATTATATTTGGTATACAATCGATATAGATTTAGTGATTCGGAAGAAACCACGTTTAAACAAAGAAACTGAATATTCAAATTAAGCTATATAGTATAATACTTAATTTCATTTAAAATTATATCGCATATTTAAAATTCAAGAAAGTTACTGAGATGGTTATTAATTTTGACAAAATTCCAGGGTTAGTGACAAAATACGATAAAAAATTTATAGTAAATCCTGTAGAGAAAATGTTGAGTCCTGATCAAGAAATTCACCCGTGTAGTGAATAAATTTGCATTAGTCGGCCATGAATTGCCATCAGTTTCAGAAAGAGAAATGGCCATTTTATAGCAAACTATAAGAGTTTGTTCTCTATACAGGCTACTTCCTTACTCAAGATTTTACATTCACTATACAGGATTTCATTATAGAGGCGTTCTTTTGCATGATAACAATAGAACGATAATGTGCTAATCTATTAAAGATTAGAACCGCTTACAATAGGTTCCATTATACTTACTTAACATTATATTCCTATTCATTTATCACATTCTATATGGCTCATCTGAAGAAATATCAATTGTTCGAATCATGCCGTATGATTTCATTAGCTTTTTGTCGAATTTGTCTAGACAACACAAATGCTGAGTCAACTCTAACTGTGTCTCCGTTTCTCGAATGCCAGTTCAATAAATATTAAGAGGGCAATACCATACATCACGTAAGTTCTTGATTAAATGAAACTCTCCTACTCCTGCCCTTTGATATCAGGCCAATAAAATGAAACCTATAGCGATTCAAGAAAGAAAATAATGGTGAAGAAAGAAGATTAAAATGAGACCCAAATAGCTCTTCTATGGCCTACCATAAACTTTCCCTCTCTGGAGTTCTTTGATTTTTAAGTACGTGAAGCCCATAATTTACGTTTGGGCTGAAATTTGAGATTAATAAAGCGAGGTCCTAGGTACTATATAAATACTTTTACACAATTGGGAGTAGGCAACATTGCAGTCATCAGACACTTCATTAGGGTCATTCCGTAATCAGAAAGATGGTGTTGACACAAGCAATGATAATTCTATCAGAATTTTATAATGGTTAGACTGGTCCAAGATCTACGTTCCGCCAACATTCCAAGAACTCTTGGTGTTCGAGTTCTTTGAAATCTCATGAATTCATTCAATAAAAATAAATTGAAAATATTTATAAGGGTTCGTGATCGTATAATGTAACTCAAAGCTATTGGACCAGAGTGTCATATCAATAAACGAAGCCGATACCATTTATAAAAGATGACCGTTCATTGAAACTAGCACCAAGATTAGGTCTTATACTGTCAGAAGACGATGTTGGTAATCGTGTAAGGCATTTATCAAATAAATACTAAAGCCTGAAGGAAATAAAGAAGTAACTTTGCTGATAATGGTCCAACCCGGTCACTGATCTTCGACCTTTAGTCTTCGATTATAATCGATGATAAAAAGATCATCAATCTGCGACAATAAATGATTCTACAAGAATCCGATTGTAATTCATCATCAATTTAATTCGCCAAATCTATATCGTATTTCCTCGTCCTTTTTTCTGCCAATATGTAAACGGAGAATTGTTTTCCAGCAACTGTCTGGGATAATTTGCAATTGAATTTGAGAAATATATAATGAAAATAAATAATTATCCAAGAAAGAAAATCTTCACCAAAAAATAAAATGCTGATGCTTGATAATGTCTGAATCTATGATATTTTACAGTATAATACCATCAAATTTTACCATAATCTACAGAAAAGGATAATATTAATTTTGCATAATGATTCAAATAGCATCAATAACCATTGATGAAATTTGTTCAAGTGGCGTCATCATAATTATAATTGACCGATGACAACACGCTGGAATAAAATTAAACTGTTAAGTAAGTTTCTATAGTAAATAATAATTAATAGCTCTGTAAAAAGCTTCACTTAGTTTTATTATCATGATTCAGATTTTAAAGTGATGTTTTTGAAAGTGTTGATGACGTCAAATATACATACACCAAGACATATGGCAAATCTGTATACACAGTTAGAGAATGTGAAAAGAATAAAAAAGCTACCAATATCATTGATCAGGTTAGTTCGTATGATATACACCAGTCATAGCGACTTGACTAATGGCGCCTAACTATCAGTTATGAAAGTGAACAGTCAGAAATAATACACTGCATACGGTGATTGAATACAGCTAGAGTGTATATTCCACAAGGTAGGCTATAGAGATATTAGAAGTATCCGATCAGAATATCGTTATTTTAATGTAACAGTAACTCACGAGACTAATTTAATAATCAATACTCGTGTGAGTCTTAAATATATATAAAAGGGTTATCGAAAATTCTTTGCGGATAAATAATTATAAGTCGGCTTATCTTCTTCTTCAAGAAGTTATAAACCTTGTCTTCAAATTAATCAGATTATAGAAACAGATTTTCATTAAAATCTTACTAAAGCTCTGAGTTTGTGAATTGTGATAAAGATCAACATTACAAATTAACTTTTACGAAGATAATATCAGTAAAATCTTGACAGCGCATTTAAAGTAAATTTTAAGAGTGTTCATTGTATAGTAATGCAATGAAAAGAAAATTTTGTTGAAAGTGGGATATACTTTGTCCCATAATGGGGCAATATTGTGCTAATAAACCATGGTCATTTCATTCCAAGCTAAATATATCTGCGATTTAACACGCTAACGTAGCATTTAATTAGAATCCAATTTCAGAATTCACAATTCTCTCCAACTCAAATTGGTACAATTTACACAAACTCTGTTACGTGAATTATATTGCATTATTCAACAAACTACAGTTAATTATTTACTATATCATTACATACACTCCTATATTATAATAAATTCCAGAAATGTCGCTTGGAATTGCGCGCGTCAGCTCTCCATTTCAAACAATGGTTTACATATTTTCCCAAAATACGGTATCACCCCAAATGAATTTGGCTCTCCATTCCTCGGTATTTCGGCCTCAGTCCTAAATATGTTTCGTTATTTTCCGAGGAATATATAAGACACTGCAGCGGAGGATTATATCTGAGATCAAATGAGATTAAATGAGTTTTCTTGGCGAGTAAGACTTGCGCAATCTCTGCCTAGAAGCTTAGAGGTTACATTTTATGGCACCAACTGATTTTAAACACTCAGATAAGCTTTCTAGGACCACATCAATGCTAATACTAAATTTGTTGATAAGAGATATCGAATTAAATTAAAAGGTTGTTTATTTTTCAACTCAATTGGAACTGTATACGAAAATGCGGTCAGATAATTAATAAAATAATTTTAATTATTTATAAGAATCATGTTTTGCTATATATTTTTCCAATACAGTAAAACTATTCTACTGCAAACTTTTTGCGATATGAACTTCCTGTGTTATGAACTCCCTCTGCTATCAACTGTTTTTATATTTACTATGTAGCGTTTTCCATGAAAACTTTTACGGTTAAGTGATTTAGATACACGCCCAGGACTTTAAAGTAATTTATAGCTATTATTTGCATGTTGTTTTGTTACTAAAGAGCAATTATTACTTTGCTGAACTAACCAAATACCGATGGAATCAGTAATTGTTCCATTACCTCAGAACGAGATGCTATAGTTTTCTAAGATGTTACTATTTTCTATTTGATTGAAAAGATTCATACTCATTAGGAAATCCATATTATCAGAGGTTATTTAAACTCAGCGTTGAAGGTTTTTTCAGGTTTCACGCTTTCGAATAGAAAGATTTTTATTCATCATCAGGAGAAAGGTGGAAAACCAGAAGCTGACAATGAATTTTATGACCAATAGTTGTATGTACATACAACATAAAATTCATTGTAAGTTCCAAGTTTTCCACCCTTCTCCACATGATGAATTGAAATCTTTCTATTCGAAATCTTGAAACCTGAAAATACTTTCAACGATGAGTTTAAATAACCTCTGAAAATATTTCTATTTTTAATTCTAAAAGTAAATATTCAAGCGTATAACTACAGGTGTGGCCAATGAGTTTGGCAAACACTTATTTTTCCATTATACGGCTGAATTTCCTAAAGTAATTTTATGAAACTAAATTCAATTTACCTAATTTTCAAATATAAAATGCAAATTATCAAAATAAGTTAACAAAAATACAGAAAGTTTAAAAAATAATAATGTGAGGTGAAATCGATTATTTTCTCAACAACTGAAATCAAATTTCTGACGTCTGAAATGTAACGACGGCAACAAAACTGAGATGTTAGATGATACAAAGATAACTAACATTATTATTTCGATACATTTTCTAATCTAACCATTTTGTAGTTTTCGACACATTGTCTTCAACAGGTTTTCTTCAGAAGGTTCCTTTAATGGTAATTACCAAGAAAAGAGGGACACATCATCATTTTATTGCACCAAAATGGTCTATTAGCGAAATAAATTATTATCTCGTCCCAAACTGTGTACTGGCTGATAAAACAATTGAAGGAGCCAACTAGCTCAATCGTGGTGAGGACAGCTCCTGGCAGGAAAAAACTGTCTGCGGATCGACAGTATCGGTCTCTGGCACGCCCTTCTTAAAAGAAAGGGACAACTAGCAGCTCAAAGCTTGCACAAAGGGGACAGGCAGATGTAGTTAATTCCTCTGTTGGACCAGTTCAACGTCGTCTTTTCGATAAAGAACTGGTGTCAAGGAGAGCATCAAAGGAACTTTTTACATTGAAGAACAATCGGGATCGTTTCGGATTTTGCATGACGACGAACAGACGAAAAATTTGATTTGGATTGTGTCGTCAATGCGGTGAAACATCCTTCCACTCTTCATATCTGGAGTTGCTTTTCAGTCAAAGGAACTAGTGCACTGAGAATTTCCCCAAAATACACCACGAAGAAATCGAATTTTTAATTTTAAGTCCTTAACGATCATATTCTCACAACAATCGCCGATCAGTTTCCCGATAAACAAGTTTATTTTCAACACGATGGCGCAACCTGCCACACAACAATAGTTGCCAAGAAGTCCTCGAAGACAATGAAGTAGAAATTTTAGGTCTTACGCCATGGAACTCCACCAAACCGAATCCGGCCAGAAATTTGTTACCGATTGTCAAAAACCGAGAAAATAAAATGAAATCCACCAATTTTGTAAAACATCGTTTGTTAATTGAAGAAGAATGGAAACCTATTGGCCAGAATATCACAGAATCTTAGCTTCACACCATGCCAAAGCACAACAAATATGTATTGAAGAAGCGTGAATATTAGTCATGAGACGTTTCGTGTTAATAACGAGTTATTAAACATTATTTTCTCGCAAGTATTGTTATTATTTATCCTCAATTGTGATTCCTAATGTGACCAATCACAAACTACCAACAATTAGAAACTAGAATACGAAAAAAAAATCAAATATTTGTTTTTTGCCAAACTCATTGACCACACCTGTATAGACTATAGTAAGAAACCATCATCAGATTCCAACAATCCTTTATTATGAACAAATCAAAATGGAGAACATTGGACACGTTTTTGTAACCTGTATTACAAGAGGATTTACTAAGACAAATAGAAATAAACATTTTTATTATAACATTTATGAACATTCACTTTATTTACCATAGAGTTCATATACCACTTATTTACCGCATATAGAGTTCATTCATGTCAAAAGAAATGCACTGAATCAGAAACTTGATGGGGCATTTGCCTGTAAATGAGTTGAGGTTGCGAATATTTTATCTTTTCGAGAGCTGATAGAGGGACATTGATTTATGTGTGATCATGAACTGAGAGGTGAATGGAACAGCTGAGGCTTATCTTTCTTAGAAGAAAAGCAACTTAGTCATATATTCTGTACCATAAGTTATTATATTGAAATAAGAGAGCAAGTAAAGATACCGGACCAGGGTCCGTTATCTTCACTTGTTTAAATTCTGGTCCTTATTGCCTAAATTACGACTCAGACTTATTACAAAATAGTAATAAGATCAAAGTATGACTCGTGTTATTATATAATTGAAACTCTTTAAACATTTCATTCTTGTGAGTTAGAATAAAGGTAATGGTTTTGATTGTTCGACTTAGCGAAGTAGAATCATTTCACGCTCTGTGATGAAACTTCATAGTAGCGAAAGATTTAAAATGACTAAAATTCAACCACTTTGTTATGGGTGACTAATTAGTTCTATAATTTGATTTATAAACAAACAGTATTTTAAAGCTATGTAAAATATATTTTGGCAATACAGTAAATTCTGAGTTATCGGACAGTTCTACATTATCAGACACAGAAAAACATATATAACTATTATAATTTAAAGTTCATTTTATTTTTTATTATTTCAGTTCAATATACATTAAGTCAAGCTCTCAAAACCATTTTCTTTTATTCAAACTGAAAATGTTCTAGGAATTACAAATAATTACTAACTTCAAGTTATGTCTCACTGTTATTACTGATTATATAAAAGTGGGGTGTAATAAAATTGGAGCCTGCCTTTACCAAGAAGGAAACTTTTGATGTTATTTTTTAAGTAATATGAAACAAATAATTGTTAAAGTTCTTCTAATGAGGTTTTTTATAGAACATTTAACTCAAAATAGTGCATCACTCATAATTAAAGGGAACAAAGCTCACTTCTTTCAAAATTGGGTTATTTTGTAATATTTCGAAATTTTCAGCATTATAATTTAACTAGGCACTATTGTAATGTCATTAATCCTAGAAATGCAAACATAATGTGGATTCGAAAATTGTTTATAATAAATGGAAAATGTACCACCGGTGGTACATTTGGCTGTTAGCGTGGTAATGATATTGGTTTAAAATAGATTTTATTATTATTCAATCAAATCAGTTAGGTATTTAATACAGTACAAAAATTTGTTGCATAAAATTATTTATCATATCATTAACGACCAATCAAATAACAGTGAATATTTTTTCTTCAAAAAAACTATATTCATTCATTAAAACAAGAGGAATATAAAACTGAAATGATATTTCGCTTTCAAAGAGTTTTCCATTCATCTTTTTATAATGTTAAAAGAAAGCAGTGAATGATTCTCATCGGCTGAATTCACTCATCTGCTTGCAAAACTGAGGAATATTTTATGGTTACTTTCATCGTCCCGAAATGCATTTTCGGTGTCACTATCTGAAAAGTGAAGGAAGCAGCTAGAGTGTCTGCAAACATCTTTGAAGAACATTTAGGGGAAATTGGCAAGAAGTCGTCCAGATTCTTGATATTCTCATTTTGAACTTCAGAAGTATTGCCATATGCAACTGTTAATATTCAAGCGGAACTTACCACTTATATTGAAATATTTAAATAACCGATTCATAGGCACATTTCATGTTATGCGCTAATGGCCGCTCTTTGATATCCCTCGATCGCTGCGCAATCGAGGGATATTCAAGGAAGCCTATAAGTGCATTATAATAATATCTTTTCGATGGTTGCGCTAACGATGGATGCATAGATGACGCAACATGATCGATCGATATCGCAGATAAGCCAAATACGCATGACATATGTTCAATATAAAATGTTGATAATGTCGAGTTATAATAGCTACAGTATTGATTGAAACAGTTGAATTTTATTTCAGATGAGCTGCATTTATTGAACATATTCATCATAATAATTGCACAAGAAAATGGTTTGAAAAAATGTGCTAGTTTTTTTTTCAGTATATCTGAATCTTATAAAATAAATAAAAATTCTGATTTAATAATAATTAAATTTTTGAATATATTTATAGTTATACGAAACTGTAGCTTCAAGATGGAATAAAAAATGTTTAAGATGATTTTTCTCCAATGATAAATGTCATATCTTAATTGATGAAGGTCATAAATTGACGGATTTTGATAATCTAGACTCTAGAGATATGTTCACCGCAGCTTAAGAGAGTGGAGTCTTAAAGGTCCTCTCCAGGCTCCGGGAAAAAAATGAGTTTATTACATAATATTTTAGAACTAAGGTCTACGATCATTATTCCGCAAACCTCATACAATTCGGTTCAGTATATATTCTATTATTTTCTTTTAAAGTTTTTTAGAACTCTGTGAGCAACAATCGAGCGAATCTCCAACCTGACGCTGAGAAAGAAGATTGTACACTCTTTGTTTTGATTTCGAATTTAGATTTTTAAACAAACAATGCGATTTTGACCTTCTTTTAAGATATTAATTGTTTCTAAAAGTATATAAACGTATCTATAATAAGTTCATCCAAATTTAAACCTTTAAACGAATAATAAATAGATTTATTAAACTAAATACCTAGTTGACAATCAAATCAAATAGTGTACATTCTTCTTCTTCAGACTGAAAATTAGAAAGTCGGAAGTAAAGTAGGTTTTGTAGAGTTTTGATTATGAAAATATTTAAAAGCATATAAAACAAAAAATATGCTATCAAATTGATGTGGTTTGCAGTAAAATAATAAGAAACATTAGCCTCGTTGATTTAAGCAATAAAAAAATTTGCTTGGAGGGGACCTTTAACTAATGGTGCACCGACAATTGGGCCCAGGACAATTGGGACCACCAAAAATTATTGGGCTCATGAGAATTGGGCCCCACAACAAATAGGCCCCAAAACAATTGAGCCCAGAAAAAATTTGGGCAGAAGACACAATAAAGAAGTAACACTTTGCTATTACTAGGGTAGTGACAATATTAACTTTGGAATATGATTTATATTATCTAAATATTTGTTTATAATTTTTTAATTCGATTGATATACTCGATAAGGTATATATTAGCAAGCCCTTTGAATCACATTTGGATACTAGTCTCATGTTTCAGTGAAATGAAAATCTTTGAAGTATTTAAATAAGTTGTATTAACTTCAATCATGTCATGCGGATCCAATGTGTAGTGTACATCGTCTGACAAAGTTGTCACAGCATTATTTAGTAAATAAAATGGGTAAATTTTATAGGTTTCGTTACATTGAACTAAAAAAATTGAGCAGTTGCTGGGATAAAATGAGATTATGAAAATACATTTTGTAATAATAAGTTTATAAAAACCTTCAATATTGAACAAATATTGAATTTTATCGAACAAATTCACATTAACTTTAATTTGACTTGTATGATCCGTGGTGGGCCACTGCCTTCTTAAAGAGCTATATTCTTATTTTCTATTGTTTCTTCATTTCAAATAGCTACATTCTTATTTTCTATTGGCTACATCCTAATTCATTCACGTTCACTATAGAGGTACTGTAACTAGGATATTTGTCGCTTACATGACCTATCTCAGAACAGAAAATTATTGTAGCTTAAAAGAATAATAGTACAAGAGTATGTTCTGTTAAAAAATATATTTTTCATAATGAGAATATTTTTTTCAAATTAGGATCAATATTCTTTATTTTAATTAGCTCAGGTCTGATTTTTATTCAAAAGTTAAAACAGTAGACTTTGAAAAAATGGACAAATAATGTAATTGTCATGGGGTCTGATTTTCGTGGGCCCAATTGTCGGGGCCCAATTGTCTTTGGCCCAATTTTATTGATCCACGTTAACTAATGACCCCGTAACTGGAATTCTCTTGATAGTTTAAAATCACTTTTGCATACTTCTTGAATTATAAATTAATCTAAATAAAAGTTCTTCCTAAAGGACCTACATTAAGTATCTCTTTAGCAACCAATTTTATCACTCCTCACATTTTCTCCTTTGCGAACACTTCCGTGATAAACCCAAATGAGTTTGCAGAGACTGATAAAATAGATGCGATCAGGACTATCCTCTGGGAAATATTGAAGAGAGCTCACTTCAAGTAAGAAGATAAATATCAAAAGAAATGGATAAATGGCCGTCATTATTTGTTTGGTTTAGAACAATTAGAAATAATGCATATAGGTCCAACAAATTAAGCGCTACGCAACAATCGTTCTATTCAAAGTTTGAGTTCCTTCTTCTTATTTTGTTCTTTTTTTCATATATTCATGAAATTTTGACTCAGTAACATCTCTGACATCATTATACAATTTATGAAGGCGAAATAAATAAGAGTCGTTAATTAAATCCTTTAATTCACTAAGAAATGGTCATTCAGATCATGTAGTGTAAACCTCATTTATCCCATCCAAGTGAAGAAAATTGACAGTGTGAAAACAAAATTTAACAGATATCATCCAACAAAGAGTTGAAGGTAAAGAATCGGCATAGAATATTTAAATATGATCCCTCCACGTAGCATACATTTAGTTTCACGAAATAATGTAGATAAAATGCTGCGTTATAAAGGTAACACAGTGTGCATGCGGCTGTTACGGCATAAAATCTCCGGCCTCAAGGGTACATTAAATTCTGAGGAGAGAATAATGATGAGAAGTTGAGACTCCGCTACAGCTTTGATTTTATTTGTTCTCACATATAAGACTGTGAAGAAAATGTGAATAATAATACTGCGGAAATACAAATATATGAAGAGTATATAAGATACAAAAAATAAAATGATCGCTAAAGTAAAAGTATAAAATTTAATATGGTATTGTTATAAAAGTTAATCTTGACAATACTGATATTTTAGATTATGGATTTGTATTCAGCGTACATTTTTAAATATATCTGCTTTTATTGATTTTTTTAGCAGCTCCATAAATTTCCTAATGGCAAGGTCAGATCATATAGGAGGCGTTTTTCTTTCATCCGGGTCGTTGAACTTTGTTCCCCTCGGCTGGTAGAAAAAGAGCCCCAAATTTCTTAAATCGGCAATTTGTGAAGCGAATGACTGTGTAAGTGCAGTGTGATTTTAGACAGAACTACAAGGTGGAGTGTTCACATGGAATATTTAAGTATATTTTATTCTCGGTAGGTTTAAATAGCTGAAAGAAACGGAGAGCGAACATTATCAGCGAAAATGGTCGAGGACCATTTTCAAAGCGATACTTCAAAGGGGTCTAAGATATCGAAAACTAGATTTCGATTCTGAAGTTCTTTTTCTCATGAAAGTTGTAAAGGAACTTGGAACATAATTCAATGAAGTTTACATCTCCAAATAAATCGAAGCTATCCGTATTTTTTCGGCCAACTCCTCCTATCAATCCTTTAATTTGTCTCCAATGTGAGTTCTTTCTCTTATAATTTAATTCAGTGATCAATAGAGCTAAGTCTGGAGGTTAGTCTCTTCATTTTTCTTTGATGTCTCTGATGAGATTTCATATGAAAGAATCAAAAGGGATCTATTTTTATGAAACATTAATGTTCGTAAGTTCTCTTGAGTAGTTAATTAATGCTTTTAGTTATGTTTTGCCTTTCTAAAATTAATGTAGACAATAAATGTCAATGAAAAATGTTAGAATTAGCCTACTTCTGTTTTAGAAGAAGATTATTTCATACAAAGACAAGTTGAAATGATACTTTCAAGCAAAATTGGTGAATGAAATGAGTTTGTTTGTTCAATGAGATGCACTAAATAGAGTTAAAAACTTATAATTAAATTTATTAATACTAAGATAGGAGGTATTTTTCTATAATTTGCACAACAATAACGTATTCAGGATAAATTAGTTCCTGAAATACGATAAATTAGTTCCTTAACTTATGATAGTCCAGGTATTTTGATGAAAATTCAAATAAAACGAATAAAGAGTAAAATCATCAAGTTAGTATTTTCTGGTAGACTGCAAACACTTTCCTGCAGGTGCAAGTTTCTCCTGTCCAGGAATATGTGGTCTCCATCTAAGTTTCTTCAGTCTCTCGTAAACTCCCAAATTTAGGAAGTTTTTCTGTGTCACGGCACTGTTAATTCTTCAAAAGTATGCAGTTCCTCAGGGTGGTGTACTAGGTCCATACTTTGAATTTGGAGAATTGGTCTTCTTTAAGATACGACTGATTGGAACGACTCATTTATACCGTTCATTGCAGTCATACTTAAAATCAAAAAATTGTAGTTAAATCAATTACTTAAAAGAAAATTCTGGAGTACCTTGAATGATCTCTAAGTTCTTTAAACCTCTCTCAGTACGTAGTTCCCAAAGATAAAAAAGAAATCACAAATACTTGTTCTCAATCAATGTAAGTTTATTTATCATTATGCATGGACATTTAATGAAACTATTCTTTTTAAATCGTTTCTGACAAAAAATATGATTTGTTTAATGTATAATTATAAATTTCTTCTATTACAATTTTAAAAAATATTTCTGATCTTTAATTGTGCTATGCCAATCCTGTGAGAAATAAATCGATTATTCAGTTTGATCGATGATTGTTGTACCTCAAAGATATGTTTCTTTGTTTAGAACATTTTAAAGAGAGTAATTAAATCAACAACAGAGCTATATAATTAAGTGTCTCACATAAAGACTCAAAAGGATTACTAATTAAAGAGCAATATAATGGATACTCAATTTCATTATAATTCTATCTAAAAAGTAAATTCAAAACTCCAATTAATTCCAACCAATTACATTTCCTTTCATATCTTCCTCACAATAATCACAATTGATCAATAAATTCTGAAGCAATGACCGACTTAAATTGGATGGCAGCCAATTGAACCGCTTCACTAGGTCTGAAATGAGTGACGCTACACCCTGCAAAATGATGCCATCTAGTTAATAGTTCATCATAAAATGAAGGACTACATACTATATAACTAAAGGGCCGTACACACGTAGGGTTTTTTGAGTTTTTCCACCAGACTTTTTTGCTAAGCTCCTCCTACTTCTTCCACGAGAATATAAGTAAAAACAATATAATATTTATTTATTTTAGTTGGTATCCATGATACCTGCAGGTATCACGGATACCAACTAAAATAAATAATAATTATATCCCTTTTTCTTATATTCTCGTGGAAAAAGTAGGAGGAGCTTAGCAAAAAGTCTGAGGTGAAGACTCAAAAAACCCTACGTGTGTAACTGTACGGCCCTAAATTGGTTCTAGGTCAATTCGCTGAAAACACATTTGCCGAAAACACATTCGCCGAACGACACATTCGCCGAAAAAATGGCAATTTTTAGCAGACTAAGGTTTACTCCAAAAATTTAATTTTATTGAAAATCCTGTGTTAAATGAATATTTAAAGTTGATCTAATTTTTTATTAACTATAAATTAAACGGTATTTAATTGTCTGGTTTTAATGCCATATAAATGCTTGTTCTTAGTCCCATTATAAAAGTTTGTAAATAAATTTAGTATTATTTTTAAAAGGAGTTGCTGAACAAATTTTATTTTGACTTCCTTTTTGTACTCAAATACATTTCTCCATATTGTCAATATTTTATAAAAAGAATAGTTATATGAATATTCTTAAAACCTAGTAATAAATATTTTTTAACTGTACATTCAATAGTTGTTGAAATGTACGAATTAAAAGTTGGGTAGCGTTTTTGTGGGCTTCACGAGCGACTCACCGTAGCAGACTGATTCCACAATGTACATATATTGAAGGATAAAAATAAATTGAGACCAACACAAAAGAATTTTTTCTTTTGTATCTGATAATTGTACACAGAAAATAGGATTTACATATAATTAATAAACTGTCACAAATAATGCAGCAATAACATTATATATGAGTTAATTAATTAAGTTTAATGTAAATACCATAATGTTTAACCAATAATTATGTAGAATATTGTAAAATAATTTATACATTTATGTGTAAGTTCATCTATGTGTAATTTCATTTGGACTTATAAAATAAATTTGTTAACCTATTGAAATAATCAAAAATTTTCGGCGAATGTGTCGTGCGGTGAATGTGTTTTCAGCGAATGGACCGGTCACCCCTAAGGTTGGGGACCGACCATGGAAAAATCTCAAAATTTTATCATTTATTTTTTATTTCATAAATAGGTACCTATAATAACCTTATAAATGATTGTACATAAGATGAGAACTGTAGAGAGTGCCTGTGTGACGCTATGCCCCTGGGGAGAGGGGGGAAGGAGGGTGGGTATAGCGCTCTGTTAGTTCGAATAACTCGTTTTTTATGGGTCTAATCAAAAAAAATTCAGGAAACAAGAACGATAGGGAATTCAATTTTATCTATGGGTACGAAGTTTCAGAACCGTAGCTTCAATAGTAAATTTTTATTTTTCAAAAAACATGGTCGGTCCCCCAATAACTTTGAATGCCATTTTGAGGCACTTCAAAATAGCTACAAATTTTGGTATTCAAACATCTTAGGCTGTTTTTTGGTTGAAGCTACGGCATTGCAGTTATTTGCATTCGAATCTCTGGGAAGCAAGTCGAGTTTTGTTCAAATTTCAAATTATTTTTAGAGATATTGAATTTTAAAAAAGTTGTTGTTTTTTTTGTTTGTTTTGTAATATTTCTAAAAAATAATCAGAAATTCGAACAAAACTCTACTACGATTCTAACCATCCCCTGGAGAATCGAATGCAAAAAATCGCAATGCCGTAGCTTCTACCAAAATAAAGCCTTAGTCTTTTTGAAAAAGGGTCGAAATTCGAATAACTCGTTTTCTATGGGTCCAATCGAAAAAACAGCCATGAACAAAATCTAAAGAGAATTCAATTTCATAAACGGGTACCAAGTTTCAGAACCGTAGCTTCATTAATAAAAAAGTTTTCAAAAGCCATGGTACGGCAAATAAGATTTAAACAATAACACAGACAAGACTCTAAACATTTCAATCCATTTCAGATTTAATTTAATATGAATTAACAACAAATTCTTCAGTCATACAAGCTAGAATATCAAATACTGAATGTATAATTGAAGTTATACAATATCGTTTGATGGTAACGATGCTATTAGGTATTCTCAAGTTAATTTATTCTTTTGAAAAAGTTCAAAAGCAAAAAAGGAAATTATGATCGAGTGAATGTGCCGAGTATCGACGATTGTAGAAGTGAAGCTAATTATAGAATTAGCACCCGCATAATATTATGCAGTTTATGCTATTGACTGGATTTTTTTTCAGCTGTTTTGATCATCGGTGGCAATCTCTTCTCTTATCATAGATGATAATATCCTACAATAACAAGGCAACAAACTAACAGAATTTGTTTTAGGTGGGATAAGATTAGCAAAAACATCCTATACGCCATCGAAAATTATATTATTCTTCACAGGAAAGAAATGCAGGTAAAATTTCCTCATTGTGAATGTCTACGTACTTATAAATATAATACTAATAAAGGAATTAGATATTACGAAAGAGAGAACCCACATGAAGAAGCAATGTCTTTCATCCCAAAAGCACATTACTCTATTGAACTACGAATCTCTAATTAATTAACACATAACGAGTAGTATATTCTCGGTGTACTTTCCGGGTCTTTTTTTTCCTGAAATTTAGCACTTTTCTCCAGAATGCAGCGCAGGTTTTACGGCCCATAAAACGCCATTTAATTTTCTGATCATTTAAACTCGCTAGACAATTATTTGGGAGTTCCATTTATCTTTTCAAAGGTATATCGAGCGTGAAGTCATCTGCCCTGTTAGTGAATTGAAATGACAATGTTAACCTTAGGGTCAGTCTCTGGGACTAGTGGGTAATATTACTAAATGCATTTTAATTGATAGAAATAGGATATTTTATACAGTTATATGATTGATACACATTTTACTAAAGCTCACAGTTTTAAACAGAATCTTTATTACTTTACTGACCACATTTTTTTTAATTAAGTATAGAAAATAATTTGTAATTAGAAGACCATTAATTTTATATTTACTATCTTAACGATGACTCTTTTCTTTGATATCATATTATGTATAAAAATTTGCATCGATCTTCAACCTGAATTTTTTTTCTGAACTTGAGAAGAATGGATCATTCTGCAGCTTGCCAAAACACCTTCTCCTTCAACAGTACGTCGAGAACTCATGCTCCACTTCAAGATCTGTAGAAGGGTTGCTAAATCTTGTTACCTGAAAAAGTTCACAAGAGTTCGAGACTGGTTCCATCCTCAAAGTAAAACAGATGGGAACAATATAGATTCAGGAGGCGAAGAGCTTCTCAAATCAATAAATCTTTAATAATCTTAAAAACTCATCCATCTATAATGACATTTGACGTACTTTAAGTGCATCAAATTTGCAATATAAAAATGACGTTTCTGATGAAACACTGCGTATACAATTGTCATATTGAATTACTGACGAGTTTTTACATGGCATTCAATATAGTTAAGTATGAATACTATTAGTTTGAAAACACGGCATTTTACAGCAGCTTTCCATTATGCAGTCAATTAACGCAGCTACATCGCACTCTGAGGACTTTTTGTCATTACATTTAATGGGAGCGCATATGTGGGGTACCTGTGACTTTTACAATTTACAGCTAGCGAGAATTAAACGATTAAAGTTGCACTTCCATCCATAAATAAATTGGAAATTAATTCAATGGGTAATCTTAAAATGTTTCAGTGCAAACTTTAAAAAAATAAGAAAATTCTGTTAGAAAATGTTTAAAAAAATTAGATGGCTTAACGATTGTACCTCTTTTAGAAGTTCTAGCGTTGTCGTCAAAAAAATTTAGTGTACATTATACAGAGGGTAAATGGAAAAGTAATTACCATATATCTGATTACTTCATGGATATGAGCATTCATTAAATACTTTATGAAAGAAATCAGTCAGGGATATCAAAACCATTAAAAAAATTCATGGAAAAATTTTCCATGAAGAATTTGATTCAAAATCACTTGTAAACCTTTAAAATACAACAAATGAGATCTAAAATAGATGTTGGGTCCTAATTAACGAATTTATATCATGATCTTTAACAAAGATAAAACGAACAAAAAATACATAATGAGTAAACATTCACAAGTTCCCACCTTCAAGAGTTTAAACAACCATTTGCAATTGACAGAGGTAACAACTACCGTGCAACTCCTCTATAATGAAGTCCTACATAGAGAACAATCTTGATTAGTAGAGTCCTGGGTAATGAAGTACCGTGTATAATAAATAAAGTTTGTATAGTTTTACATTGAATCCATCACTTTGCTATGCATGTCTAGACTCATTTAAAATGAAGTATGCTCTATACCAGGGGTGGGCAAATGCAGCACTCAGTGCTCTTTTGGCACTCTGAGCAGCACTCGTGTCCAGCAAGTATTTTCTTCTAAATAAAATTTAGATTTTTTAGCCAAGACTGCTTTATAATTTACTAGGATAATAATATATATACAGAAGAGTATGATAAACTATAAATTATTGAAGAACAGTAGACTTTGATACTTTGATAGTCAATTTTTTCCGTTAATAAGTGGTATTATTGTTTATTGTTACAGTAGTGCCAGTGTTAAATTTTTTACCTCTGTCTCTTTTTATCTAGATCAGTTATTTATATATCTTTAATATGTTTGACTAGAAGCACACTATAACACTGTGGTAAGAATTTGTGCAATGATTTTTAAGTTTCTACTTCTAATATGATAGGTAACAATTATTGTCATTTATCCTGTGATTTAACGATTTACTTTAAATACATATGAGAGATAATTATTTTTTTGTTTTTATTATATGTATTTTCTCATGAAAAAAAGAAGTTAAATATCATTTATTAATTCCTTTTGATGCAAATAATAAATACACTACCAATATTTATGTAAAAATATGTACCATTGTACGTACCTGAATATAACCTACCACCTCATTATAATAACTTAGTATCCCTGTAATTTAAAAAACGAAAAGAAAATAGTAAAGGCACGGAGATTCCATCTTTCGTCACTGAAAAACACAATCGGTCCACCCCTGCTCTATAAACTATATAGTATCTAATCTGAATTAGAAAGATTTAGCTGCAAATTAACAGTATTTGAAAAAAAAATTAAACGCATTACATAAATAATTAATTAAAGGAATGAATGCGGAAACAAAATTTGAAAAATCTGGTTGTAATAAAATACATGTAAGACAATATCATTTAATTAAGTATTTACAAACTAATATCAATTACTAAATCATTATATTTCCTTATACATTTCCTTATACAGAAAACCAATAACAACTTAATATTGTAGTATTTTTGGTAAATATTGTACAGTAATTAGAGAGAATTAATAGTGAAGTAGAGCGTAATGGAATCTTCTTATGTAAAGACAATCAAATGCTCTAAGTATAAAAACAACAGTTAGTGCTCTTATATAATAAAGCGTTATATAAAGCGTATCACACAAGTGTAGCTATATTACATAAATGGAATATTAAACAGGTTTTCAGTCTGTATTTTATGTCTACGTTATTCATTTTGGTAGAAACTGGTGCATTATTGATGGTTAATTTGTACATAAGAAATAATAAATATTAACAAATGATGTTTGGAAATAGAGTATGTATATCTGTGAGTAAAAAATTTATGCCAATTGAAATCCAGTATACATATATATAGTAATTAATTAGGAAAATTGTAAACTATCACCAAATTAAATAACACATTGGTAGCAGAATCGATGTGTATCTACAGTACTGGAGAAAAATATTCTGGATTTTTCGAAATCGAAATTTTGTTTACAAAATGATTAATTAAACCAATTTTATTGATTGCAATTTGATTTATTTTAAAACACTGATATAGTGATACGTCTTGATCATCCATAAACACTTAGTTTGACAATAATTAGTTTCCGTAAGTGATGCAGCGGTTCTTTCCTCATTACCATCACTTTCTTCCCAATTCCCTATCACTTTCTCTCCTATTCCCCATCACTTCTTCCCCATACCCAAACAATTTTCCCATTCCCATCACTTTGAATATCATCAATTTTTCTAAAATCGAACAAATTTTACAAAAAGGTGAATTAAAGGACAGTAAAATGAGGTGCTGCAGTGGAGGCTTTCTCCCTCCCCCCCCCCCCTATTGAAAGTACAGCAGTTATCATCCTTGCAGTGGAATTTTTTTTTGAGAGGGGAATTTTTGACTTTGATGGAGAGGGGAAAATTGAGTGGGAATGAGGAAAATTTACAGGGAATAATGGAAAAGTGATGGGGAATGAGGAGAGAGTAATGAGGAATAATGGAAAAATGATGGGGAATGAGGAGAGAGTAATGAGGAATAATGGAAAAATGAGGGGGAATGAGGAGAGAGTAATGAGGAATAATGGAAAAATGATGGGGAATGAGGAGAAAGTAATGAGGAATAATGGAAAAATGATGGGGAATGAGGAGAGAGTAATGAGGAATAATGGAAAAATGATGGGGAATGAGGAGAAAGTAGTGAGGAATAATGGAAAAAATGATGGGGAATGAGGAGAGAGTAATGAGGAATAATGGAAAAATGATGGGGAATGAGGAGAAAGTAGTGAGGAATAATGGAAAAAATGATGGGGAATGAGGAGAGAGTAATGAGGAATAATGGAAAAATGATGGGGAATGAGGAGAAAGTAATGAGGAATAATGGAAAAATGATGGGGAATGAGGAGAGAGTAATGAGGAATAATGGAAAAATGATGGGGAATGAGGAGAAAGTAGTGAGGAATAATGGAAAAGTGATGGGGAATGAGGAGAGAGTAATGAGGAATAATGGAAAAGTGATGAGGAATGAGGAGAAAGTAGTGAGGAACTTAAAAAAAAAATGTGAGAAAGTAAGTGTAATGGGGAAACAACCGTTGAAGCACTTACGGATGCTAAATGTTGTCAAACTAAGTGTTTATGGATGATCAAGACGAATCACTATATCAGTGTATTAGAATAAATCCGATTGCAATCAATAAAATTGGTTTAATTAATCATATTATGAACAATTTTGAAAAATCCATGATAATTTTTCAAACAGCTACTGTATCTATAAAGTAAAATCCTTAAAATAAGTTCTCAGAAGCTGTCTATTTCTCTGAGAAGTTATTCTTCACTGTACTTTTCATCTCCATGTTTACCTTCTAATATTTGAACACTGTCTCTATTTAAAGGAAAGAAAATTGAGATTTTCTTTAATTAAATATTCTTAATTAAAGGAGAACTCAATCCATCCTTTAATGGACAAAATATGTTAGATATTTTTTAAATATTTGAATGAATATTAAATTAGAGAATGATTTGAAACATCTATTTAAATGATTATATTCTATAAAGAAGAGATTTTCCAATTGAAGACAAATATAATACAATCTTTATACAAGAGAAAATTCCTTTATGGGCTTACTATAATAATATTAATAAACTAATGTTGATAAGGTAACTGTGGCCCCAAATTAAAAAAAATATCTGGTTATATAACGATATATCTATATCTATAGAGTTAAATTTTATACAGATAAAGGCGACTAAATTGTCTTCAATATTGTGAGTGAATTTCTTACAATTATGAAAATAATGTTACTGATTGGTATCATATCATTATGAATTTTATTCTCAATATGAATTAATATGTATAACAGAATTAAGGAAATAATAGCACTAAAACAGGTATCATGATTATAATCATTTACAGCACCTTGGAATCTCAGAACAGGAAAGGTACGAATACAATTTGTCTTTATTTAATTCGAAACCCTAACTACACAAAAATTACCAAATAGACTACTGAATAATATAGTTTTTAATAAATTGAAATATAATGGCTAAATAAATAAAAATAAGTGCAACTTTTTGGAGGAAGGAAGCACAACACTAATATTGAACCTAGTGACAATCTATTGTTTATAATTCCACAAGGTGAGTTAACTAAATAGATTAAGATTGCTCAAGCCTCTCACCTATGAAGCCCAGCGTACCTTAGTTATAAGCGTGGAAAAATTGTGATTTATCCTGCATCTGCCTTCTCTACTCTATGTCAAAGGTTTTAGGTTTGGTGTCTGAAATCCGCCAGGGGTTGGTAGTTTAGAGTACCACGTAGAGATTATGCAGGATAAATCAGTCTGATTAGTTAGGACTCCAACACAAGTTAAGAGATTGGTTTTGGGTGACGTGTTGCGCTAAAGGTACGTTTTGCATGCAACGATTGTTTCGATCATCGCTCAGAAATGATCGCCCAGTAATAGGAATACATTGAACTATAGCTCAGCGATGAGCGATGATCGCTACTATCGCTTCATACAAAACGTACATTAAGTACTGCTATGTGTGTACAGTTACTGGCAGTTACTACCAACAACTAACTATTGTTGTTCATATATTTAAGAATGAACATCGAATTATATCACAATTTACAGAAAATATTTTTAATTTAATAGTATCAAATATTTAATCATTTACAACATTTTATCATTTTTCAAATTCAATCATACGATATTCAATCATTTAAAACAATTAATCATTTATTGAACTTAATCATTAAGATAATTTAACATTTAATGTTACAAATAAATTTTTCACAACATTTAATGTTACAAATTAATCTTTCACAACATTTAATGTTACAAATTAATCTTTCACAACATTTAATGTTACAAATTAATCTTTCACAACATTTAATGTTACAAATTAATCTTTCACAACATTTAATGTTACAAATTAATCTTTCACAACATTTAATGTTACAAATTAATCTTCACAACATTTAATGTCACAAATTAATCTTCACAACATTTAATGTTACAAATTAATCTTCACAACATTTAATGTTACAAATTAATCTTCACAACATTTAATGTTACAAATTAATCTTTCACAACATTTAATGTTACAAATTAATCTTTCACAACATTTAATGTTACAAATTAATCTTTCACAACATTTAATGTTACAAATTAATCTTTGACAACATCTAATGTTACAAATTAATCTTTCACAACATTTAATGTTACAAATTAATCTTTCACAACATTTAATGTTACAAATTAATCTTTCACAACATTTAATGTTACAAATTAATCTTTCACAACATTTAATGTTACAAATTAATCTTTCACAACATTTAATGTTACAAATTAATCTTCACAACATTTAATGTTACAAATTAATCTTCACAATTTAATGTTACAAATTAATCTTCACAACATTTAATGTTACAAATTAATCTTTCACAACATTTAATGTTACAAATTAATCTTCCACAACATCTAATGTTACAAATTAATCTTTCACAACATTTAATGTTACAAATTAATCTTTGACAACATCTAATGTTACAAATTAATCTTTCACAACATTTAATGTTACAAATTAATCTTTCACAACATTTAATGTTACAAATTAATCTTTCACAATATTTAATGTTACAAATTAATCTTTCACAACATTTAATGTTACAAATTAATCTTTCACAACATTTAATGTTACAAATTAATCTTCACAACATTTAATGTTACAAATTAATCTTCACAACATTTAATGTTACAAATTAATCTTTCACAACATTTAATGTTACAAATTAATCTTCCACAACATCTAATGTTACAAATTAATCTTTCACAACATTTAATGTTACAAATTAATCTTTGACAACATCTAATGTTACAAATTAATCTTTCACAACATTTAATGTTACAAATTAATCTTTCACAACATCTAATGTTACAAATTAATCTTTGACATTACCCTTTAATCTCTCCCTTCTCTTCTATAGCAATGTTGACCATACTTTAACATCTGTGACTTTGTTCACAGAGAATGATGCTCTCTGTACTTTATTTATTCAAGCAAATGCCCTCAGAACTTCAATAAAGAAGTAGAACTTTTGTAATCTCTATCTAACATCAAATGTGACTTTTTTAAATACACTAACTATATTTTTAAGTAAACATAAAATTGTATATCTGCAATCAAACTGTTTTTTTCTAATACTATATTTTCCCAAAAAATTTAACATCGTATATTTGAAATAAATATATTATTAAGTCGATATTTTTTAAAGACGATTTTAGGTAAGATAGAAAATTCTATCCAAGATTAACACAAAAAGATATAATGTTTTATGGAATATTATAGGTATCAACATTTTTAAAAACGATTGAGATAAATAAAAATAATTCTGCAATTTGTAAATAATATAAAACCCAAAAATAAATATATTTCATTCAATAATATTTTTCACCAACGTGATGTATATGTAACGTAGGTAAGGATACAGGTTTTAGTTGTACTTATTTACGGATAAAGTACAATTGCAGTGATTTATTATAGGGATAAATGTTTAGAACTTTAGATAGTCTTATTTCAAAATTAATTGATTTTAATACCTCTCTCCAAACATTTTGTAATTATAAGCAAGCCACCCTCACAAGTATTAATTATAAAAATATAATTTTAACATGTTCATCATTTTAAATACCAAGGCATTATTACCCCCATAAAACTAACTCTTAAAGAATAATTATTATCCTTTTTATGCAATAAACTAAGCTAAGTAAAAAATATTTTATATGTAACAGACCCATATTTTAACAGCAAATCATTATAGTTTGAATGTAGGTACAATTATTTACAATTAATTATAGTATATGGAAAATCTTTTAACTCGCTGCTCTAGCTATTGAGAACTATATTTTAAACATATTTATATAGTTATATTGAAAGTAAAAAGAGAGGCTATTCAAATATTATTATTTTTATCAATATACCCGACAATTCTTAATAACCATTTACTAAAGATTAATTATGGTTATATCCATAATCAATATTTTATAAATGGTTAATTTTAAGCTATACCACTAGCTGCATCATGGTTTATTAAATTTTTTGTTTAGAATTTTTGAAAAATGATTTAATTAAAGAAGAATTAAATATTTTAATTTTCAACAAATTGTAGCTTTTGTATTCACGACATCTCATCTATTATTTTAACGTGTATTCAATTAAAATAAACAAACATTTCTCTATTGTTCCATTCATTTAATTGTATTACATTGTGACCATTGCCTTAGTAACAGTTCCGTTACTTAGAGTATATCGATACGTTACTCATTGCGTGACAGTGACGGTACATACCGTCACAACCTATCATTACGTATATGTAATTGAACCATGTCTCTTATACACAGTTATAGCACTTAATTAACGTCCATTGGTAAATACTCGTAATTGAGTGATGAATTGCCTTCCAATACATCATGCTGGTGCAGGGTAACAAGCTGTCGGACACCTACCGTAGTTGGAAAGTAGGTTTATATTTTCGCTAAAATTATTTCATGGCATGAAGGGTTATATGTGTCCCATTAATATGTATCAGCTAAAATGAACATCAATCGGTCGGAAATCAATAAATATTAAATATTATTTTTGGCGAACTTAAAATGTTCTTCTCTTTACAATTAATATGAACATGCCACATAATCATACCAAATTATAATCATATTTGTATTGCTAATGGCGGATTAGCTATCAAATTTCAACCGAACCATTCTCTCTGTTTATAAAAGCAGGAAGAACAAATTTGTAAACAATACAAGAACCACCAGGTAGTATCAATATGCAATAGTTTCAACTTTCTAGTGTCAGGTCTATCAGAATTATAATATGTACATTTTAGATTATATTTTGTAAACGTCAGCTACAGAAACTTTGATAATAATAAAAATCTTATTATTCATGAGCATTTTTGAATTATATATTGTGTACTTTTACATCTTGGCATTAAAGAATTTTTCGAAAATTTCAAGTATTTTACCATCATCCTCAAATTCTCCAAGTAAAGACATTTAATTATTATAACTCGTTTTTCTTTGGATTCTCCTTCAATTGAAGCTCGCGATCTTCTCGTTCTAATCATTTAACCGTTTGAAAGCTATAAATCTTTCATTTTTTAGCCTACATTGTGAACGCAATCTTGAGTGTCGTAACGAAACAAATCTTTTTACCGTTGATGGAAGAGGGAGGATGGCTAGGAGTGTTCTGGAGGAATTTCAAGTCCTCTGATCTGCAGCAGATTGGTTTGTTTGATCTATTGAAAAGTGAGGGCTGCTCATTCAGGGGATTCAGGTAGCTTTTCTATTTGCATTTGGAAGAGACGTTGCCATTTTTTCTTGCTGGGTGAAATGAAAGAGTTTGCGATTTACGTCCACTGTCCTAGGATAAATGGAATGTTTATCAGGAGAGAGAAAGACAATATTGCATTCAAATAACCGCTCTAGATTTTTACAATGATATACATTTTCAATATATTGTTAAACTGTAGTCAACTAGGTTTAAAATCGTATAACTAATTTCACTGTGAGTGCAATCGAAAAAAAGTCCTTACCGTGAAAATGAGTCATGTATACACATTAGATATTTTGAGATGTCAGTGAGCTCTGGAAAATACTAAAAAGTGTGTCACATCAACACACCTAAACACATTCCTACAGCTAGCGTGTGACAGTTTTCTACTGTAATGAATAATCTTGAATATAATTTTTATTTCAAAATATTATTTTCTATTTTTTAACCATCTCTCTCATCAATTCGAGATTAATTGAAATTTGTTGCGTGTTCCTTCCTTAAAATAATAATTAGTTAGTTAGTGAATTAGTCCGTCCGTTACGTTTGAGGTAATTAGATATGAACAAATTAATTCAAAACTATTATACTGCCTGGTGACTACCCAGTCACTACCCAATCACCAGACTCTACCCTATCACCAGACACTATCCTATCACCGGACACTACCAAATCACCGGTCACTAACCCAATCACCGAACACTACCCAATAACCAGAAACTACCCACTCACCGGTCACTACCCATTCACAGGTCACTACCCAATCACCGGTCACTACCCAATCACCGGTCACTACCCATTCATGTTCTATTAATTAGCTATCTATACCGCTAATTATTTCCACTATACCGGAAAGTGTCAGTTTTCCGAAACATATTTGTTGTTTAACTCTATTCATTAATTGTTGTAATTTGAAGAGGTCAATAATAGTTTTCTATTTTACCACGTATTTCTTACCAATAATCTGTTTCCGTTACAATAATTATTTTACATTAATCTAATTCGTTCATTTTTTCAAGATAAGGTATATGAATGATGAATTATGAACTAACCGTACTAATTAATGTTAAAGATGTAATCAAGAACATATAATAGAATACCCATCTTCAATAAAATGAGAAACCTAGTTCGTATAAAATAACGGATGACGATATACTTATATATACACAATATAAATCTAATGTTTATATCGCAGTACACCATTGAAACCGATTTATATTTTCTATGATTGGAATAATTTCTAAAGGCATTTTAGCTGTAACAATTTATTTCCATATTATTAAAATATGTGTGCATTTTTTACATAATAAATGTATAGACGATTTGAACAGTTCTGAGATTTGCCGTTAATCAATCAGTAAATAATTACTTTCTGGCTAGATATAGTAATTAACTAATTCCTTTCAAACCAAATGTTACCGATTTGTTACATGGAACAGTTAATTATTTGTGTTTTCTTTGGCTAAATTGGATAAGCTTCATTTAGAATAATAATGCTGATTTTTTAACCTGTTGATTGCTTCACGAACCATAATTGTTTGTCTATCATTCTTATCTTTTCATTATTTTAACTTTATATTTATACTTATTTCTATTGTTCGTTTTCTTCTTTGTTGTTTCGTACATACCATTTCATAATAGCAGTGCGTGTGTTTTTATTTCATTATTTGGTATGACTAAATATTTTATTCCCGTGTAACTTTTATATCCTAGATAAGAGTTTGAATAAGAGCTTGATTTACTTAGTTTGTTTTCGCTTTCTTTTAAATTTTGCTTTATGCTAATCTATGAATATTCTTAACTTTATTTAGCGTTGATATTATTTCTTTCAGCATAACATTACTATACCTAAACTATAGCCATTTATATTGTATAACATACCAAATATACCTATTTACATTTTAAAACGTTTTAAAACTCTATTGAAAGTGGCCGAAATAATGAAATCTCAATTTACATAACGACTCATTTTCTTCACACTAGCAACTTAATCAAGGTGACATAAAGATGTCCTACTTATTTTGTTTATACTGTAAGGGTGGACACACTGGGGTGTATGTGCCCCAAAATCTTCTGCAAATTGAGGACAGAGACGGACAAACTTTAGCAATATTTCCTCCCAACTTTTCCAATAGTATAAATTTTGTGTTTCATAAAAGCAGGGCGGCAATTGCCTCGCATAAAAACTATGAATTTTCCTTCCAGGAAAAAGGCTATAAATTAGTATGTTTAAAATGAGGAAGAAACTACCGTGTGAAATAGAAAATATTTCGTTTGAATTATGTTTCTACTTTTCATTAAAACATGAACACTTTTAGTGAAATGTACTACAGAATTAAAATTAATTGGTGGAATATTTGGTATATGATTTATATAAATCGCAGTTTTGATTTTATAAACTATTGTATTGTAATTATACAGTATTAATTGTAATGTATCTTTAATAAATATTTACTATTGTATTGTATTTTTATCCCATTCTGCATGCTATTGTGTTGAATCCATATGCTACAAAATATTGCAAATTATCTTTTCTATAATATTAATAAATACTTATAATTGTTTACATAAATAAATACAATTAACGCCTTAGTTACTAATTACGATTAATTTTTTTTTCTATTTTAATAAATAGTTGCGTTAACATCATCTCCCATAACTAGTTTACATTGTCGTTGTTTGTCTGTCTGTCTGTCTGTCGGTCTGTTTGTCGGTCTCTCTGTCTGTCTTCCTCTCTGTCAGTCTTTCTTTCTGTCTGTCTGTATGTCTGTCGGTATGTCTGTCTGTGGTCTGTCTGTCTGTCTGTCTGTCTGTCTGTCTGTCTGTCTGTCTATCGGTCTGTCTGTCTGTCGGTCTGTCTGTCTGTCTATCGGTCTGTCTGTCTGTCTATCGGTCGGTCTGTCTGTCTGTGGTCTGTCTGTCTGTGTCTGTCTATCGGTCTGTCTGTGTCTGTCTATCGGTCTGTCTGTCTGTCTGTCTGTCTGTGTCTGTCTATCGGTCTGTCTGTCTGTCTGTGTCTGTCTGTCTGTCTGTCTGTCTGTCTGTCTGTCTGTCTGTCTGTCTGTCTGTCTGTCTGTCTGTCTTTCTGTGGTCTTCACGCTTTAACTGAGTTTCTTACTCCCTCGGTGGACCGCGCGGGTTATTTTAACCTACTTTGAAAAAAAAAAGTAATTAGGGTAACCTCCAATCACCGAAATTATTCTGTGATTGGAGGTTTTATCTGTCGTATGACTATTTCATCTTTAGATAATGTATTTTTCAATTATTTTTATTTTGTTTTAATAGTCGGTTAAAGTTAAAACACGGTTTATAATTAGTCTACATTTCATTATGTCAAGTATAAAATATTCAATTGCAATAAGATCGAATATAATTAATTATATTTTAGATTTTCTAGAATTATCAACAAAATAGTTTTTCAGGAAAAAAATTAAAAACAATCCCTTATAACCCACTATCATCAATAGCACTTAGTGTAAGTAGCGATATAGAAACAACCTCATATAACCATACTGACTAACATTTATTTCAAATATTATAATACGTGAAGTACATTTCCCACAGGCAGGAGGACATTTGCATCTCCAAGACTCCTACATCGCTTTTCTAATTTAGTCCCAGTACTTTCAAGTGTAGATCGCTGATTTGTTCACAAGTTGTTCAGATGTTCAAGGCACCATCAAAACCGATTCTTCCTCTTCAGATCAGTTTCATCAGGAAATTTCTTATATATATTTTATTACCTGTAACCTCTCAGCATAGCACCATTTGTATATCTGGATTACTTTTATACCTATATACATCTATGTTTATACCTATATACATCTATGTTAAATCTATTAGCTACATTATAGAAAAGTTGCGTTCACCAACGACCTGATGACTCCCTTCTTACCATTCGATAAACAATATCTATACTCCAAACTAGGTTTGCATGGTTATAGTGTTTGTTCTACAGAGTCTGACTATAAATAGAAACTACAGTTTCTGAAAGTATCCCCATTATATAATTTGTAGTTCGTTTGTTATTCGTTACATATTTCAAATTTAGAATTAAACATATTGCGCTTATATAAGATAGAGAAATTTGATTAGATTACAATAAAAAAAAATAATAGTTCAACTGATTCAATTGAAAAATTCCAATCAAAACATATAGATCAAATTATATATTACCTCAGGTACATATAAAATATCTGGTTTAAGTGTATATTATATTTTTTTAAATATAGCTCATCGTAAAAAAAATTGTTTTTAGATAAAACAGTAATTTAATTCCCATATATTATATTGACACGATTGTTTTATAATAAATTAAGAGATAATAGAGTGTTCATATCATCAGAATTATCACGAATACAACATCAGTTCAAATATACACTATATATAACATGATATCCCCTTCCGTTGTTTGAATATACAGCGCCAAAGCTCCACTATTTGTTACAATACCTTATACTACATTGCATCTATGTGAATCACATGCTATGGGAGGTAAGACAATGTGCTATGGCATCTTGATTCACATGAATCACATGCTATGTGAGGCAAGACAATGTGTTATGGCATCTTTATGCATATGAATCACATACTATGGGAGGTAAGACCATATGTAACAAAATGCTAGTTGAACGAACAATAATTAATATCGAATTTAATAAAAGAATTAATATTTAATTCAGACTGATGATGCATATAATAAATGAAAAATCCGTAATTTTTTTAATCACATATATATATAATTATTATGAATCAATTTTCATGTAAAAAGGGATATTGGAAATTTTATTTACATAATTCAGTTTTAATTTCGAGTGCCTCTTGGTAAAAAATATCTGCTTGAAATTTAGGTTTGGGGTGGCCACATAAAAATATAAGTAACAGGCATGATATTCTATGAACCAACCATAATTTGACTTATAATTTTTGATGCTCATTAGTTTGATAATTTAGTTAAATACTAATAATAAATTTAATTATCAACTAATTGGAAATAAATTAGTAATTGATATGCATAACAGAGAGAAGTTATGGTGGGGCCATAGAAGATTAAGAGAGGAAAATTATGGTGGGGCCATAGAAGATTTAGAGGGGAAAGTTATGGTTGGGCCTTAGGAGATCGAGAGAGAAAATTATGGTGGGGCCATAGAAGATTAAGAGAGAAAGACGTGGTAAGGCCATAGAAGATAAGAAAGGACCCAACTTAATATTCTGTGGACCCTCCATAGTTTTTTCTCTGAGACTATAAACCTCTTTTCCCGATCATTTCTTCTCTTTAATAATTGAATATAAATTAGATGTCAGGAATGTAAATTCACGGAGAGGTTCACAATTTGCATTAACATTTTCAGTTTATTAATAATAACAGCAGAAATATTGCATATATGAAATTATTATTTTAGAAGTCGCAGTTATCAAGCAATAAGATTTTGCCCCAGTCAATAATTTATAATCGGCATATCGTCTAGCATTATCGGTAACGGTAAATATTGATAATGTTTAATCTTAAATATCATAATAAAAGGTATTGCAGATAGGATTTTTTCGTCATAATACTAAGGTCACCGGACGTTTTGTTATCGATGTTTCGTTACTTGGACGTTTAATTAACGAACGTTTCGTTACTTGGATGTTTCGATACCGGAAGTTTCATTAACGTACGTTTCGTTACTTGGACGTTTCGTTACCAGACGTTTCATTAACGTACGTTTCGTTACTTGGACGTTTCGTTACCGGACGTTTCATTAACGTACGTTTCGTTACTTGGACGTTTCGTTACCGGACGTTTAATTAACGTACGTTTCGTTACTTGGACGTTTCGTTACCAGACGTTTCATTAACGTACGTTTCGTTACTTGGACGTTTCGTTACCGGACGTTTAATTAACGTACGTTTCGTTACTTGGACGTTTCGTTACCGGACGTTTCATTAGCGTACGTTTCGTTACTTGGACGTTTCGTTACGGGACGTTTAATTAACGTACGTTTCGTTACTTGGACGTTTCTTTACCGGACGTTTGATTAACTTACGTTTCGTAACTTGAACGTTTCGATACCGGACGTTTCATTAACGTACGTTTCGTTACTTGGACGTTTCGTTACCGTACGTTTCGTTATCCACATGCATCGTTACCGAACGTTTCGTTACTAGAACGTTTCGTTACTAGAACGTTTCATTACTATGACGTTTCGTTACTATGTCGCTTCGTTACTATGACGTTTCTTTAATATGACGTATCGTTACTATGACATTTCGTTACTATAACGTTTCGTTATTTGAACGTTTCGTTACTAGAACGTTTCGTTATTTGAACGTTGCGTTACTAGGACGTTTCGTTATCAGATGTTTCGTTACCGAACGTTTCGTTATACTAGGATGTTTCGTTACTAGAACGTTTCGTTAAACTAGAACGTTTTGTTACTAGGCGTTCCGTTACTTAGACGTTTCGTTATTAGGACGTTTCGCTACCAGGCGTTTCGTTACTATAGGACGTTTCGTTACAGTTTTCTCGTTCCTGGATGAAAGATTTTTTTTAAATGTGTTGCAGACAACAATTATTTATACCACTCCCATACAATATAAATTCGTATAGATGAAGCTGCTATAGCGGCTGTAGGTACTTCTACTTTAAATTATAAGATTTAACATGTATTTTATTCGCCCATTAAGTATCGGTTTATATATTAATTATAATTTGAAGTGTTAAAATTAATATTCATTCCTCAATTTCATCGATTGGAAGGGTTACTTTAGCATTCATTTACCCTCTTCATTTTCCTCTTCCATCATTGAGTGCAGTCTCCGGTGCTTGTGTCCCTTTTCGTCTCATTCCTTGGTAAGTGACTGCATTCACGGAGTAACTTTTCTGCATCCATGAGTTTGTGACCGACTGGTGTTAGGTGATTTTGTTCATAAATCTACTTTCCTTTCTAACTGCTTCTTCCAGTCCCTTGTATTTGATTTCCTTTTGACGTCAGCGATATGGCTGGCCTTTGGTTCCGATGCAGACGTTAAACCCAAATTTTAAAATTAACCATACTAATTGTTATTATTAAAATAATACTAGATTATAAATCATATGTACAACCAGTCAGAAGTACACATACATTGAGAAAATCTTTTGCATTTGAAATCATCGAAAATGTTTTTAACGTTATGGTAAAAATCAAATAATCAGATGTTAACAAGTTACCGAATGATAATAATACATTTTCGATCACATAAGGAGAGGCTTTATGTATAATTTAACATAATAACTTTTTATCTTAATGCAAATATATTATTTTCTTATATGATCTAGAATTTTCTGTAATTGGTTCAGTATACAGGGTATAAAATGTAAAGCATATTCAAATATATATTCATAATGTATGAGTTTGGTATAAATTGTGGTCCGTAACCCATTTCAAAGAAACGAAATGTCCTACTAACGAAACAAACTAGTAACGAAACAAACTAGTAACGAAACAAACTAGTAACGAAACAAAAAAGTAACGAAACAAACTAGTAACGAAACAAGCTAGTAAAGAAACAAACTAGTAACGAAACAAACTAGTAACGAAACAAACTAGTAACGAAACAAACTAGTAACGAAACAAACTAGTAACGAAACAAACTAGTAACGAAACAAACTAGTAACGAAACAAACTACTAACGAAACAAACTAGTAACGAAACAAACTAGTATCGAAACAAACTAGAAACGAAACAAACTAGTAACGAAACAAACTAGTAACGAAACAAACTAGTAACGAAACAAACTAGTAATGAAACAAACTAGTAACGAAACAAACTAGTAACGAAACAAACTAGAAACGAAACAAACTAGTAACGAAACAAACTAGTAACGAAACAAACTAGTAACGAAACAAACTAGTAATGAAACAAACTAGTAACGAAACAAACTAGTAACGAAACAAACTAGTAATGAAAAAAACTAGTAACGAAACAAACTAGTAACGAAACAAACTAGTAACGAAACAAACTAGTAACGAAACAAACTAGTAATGAAACAAACTAGAAACGAAACAAACTAGTAACGAAACAAACTAGTAACGAAACAAACTAGTAACGAAACAAACTAGTAACGAAACAAACTACTAACGAAACAAACTAGTAACGAAACAAACTAGTAACAAAACAAACTAGTAACGAAACAAACTAGTAACGAAACAAACTAGTAACGAAACAAACTAGTAACGAAACAAACTAGTAATGAAACAAACTAGAAACGAAACAAACTTGTAACGAAACAAACTAGTAACGAAACAAACTAGTAACGAAACAAACTAGTAACGAAACAAACTAGAAACGAAACAAACTAGTAAGGAAACAAACTAGTAACGAAACAAACTAGTAACGAAACAAACTAGTAATGAAACAAACTAGTAACGAAACAAACTAGTAACGAAACAAACTAGAAACGAAACAAACTAGTAACGAAACAAACTAGTAACGAAACAAACTAGTAACGAAACAAACTAGTAATGAAACAAACTAGTAACGAAACAAACTAGTAACGAAACAAACTAGAAACGAAACAAACTAGTAACGAAACAAACTAGTAACGAAACAAACTAGTAACGAAACAAACTAGTAACGAAACAAACTAGTAACGAAACAAACTAGTAATGAAACAAACTAGTAACGAAACAAACTAGTAACGAAACAAACTAGTAACGAAACAAACTAGTAACGAAACAAACTAGTAACGAAACAAACTAGTAACGAAACAAACTAGTAACGAAACAAACTAGTAACGAAACGTCTTAGTAACAAAACAAACTAGTAACGAAACATCTTAGTAACGAAACAAACTAGTAACGAAACGTCCTAGTAACGAAGAGTCCTAGTAGCGAAACGTTCTAGTGGAGATATGTCCTAGTAACGAAACGTCCTAGTTATGAAACGTCCTAGTAACGAAACGTCCTAATAATGAAACGTCCTAGTAACAAAACGTCCTAGTAACGAAGCATCCTAGTAACGAAAGGTCCTAGTAACGAAACGTCATAGTAACGAAACAAACTAGTAATGAAACATCCTAGTGACGAAACATCCGAGTTATGAAACGTCCTAGTAATGAAACGTCCTAGTAATGAAACGTCCTGGTAACGAAACAAACTAGTAACGAAACATCCTAGTAACGAAACATCCGAGTTACAAAACGTCCTAGTTACGAAACGTTCTCTATAGTCACGAAACGTCATTGCACCAATATATTAATATTATTTTATTATTCATATAAATATTTTTATTTATGAAATGTATTGGTGAAGTGCTCATGAACTTGAATCGTTTGGAAATGTAGGAAAAATTCATTTTATATTTTGCATATCAAAATATAACGTGAGTTATATTTTGATGAGAATTACATAGATTGGTTGGAAAACCAAATTTTGCATGTAAGGTTTAGAGTAAAGAATATTTTTAGTTCTATAATATTTAAAGTTATATGTATTGAGAGATTAAATTTTATAATATACGAATATACAAAATTAACTTTCAAAGATATTAATGTATAAAAACTATAGATGTAAGTAAGGGAACGATCTATATAATTAATTGATTATACAGTACATTGACACCAGTTTTAATGCATCACTACATCAATTATTAAACAGATTTTATGATGAAATATATATCACTTCTATTAATTAAATAGAAAATACAATATAAAGAAAAATGAATGATATAATAAATAATACCATTATATTTATATTTGTGGCCTGGTACCGGAAATTCCGGGCACTGACGGGATATCGGTTCGGGCGAATCACAAAAAGGATTAACCGGATATTGGACTGCGGGTGAGAATGTATTTCTAGTGTGATACTATGGATAAACTGTAGCTAGTGAGAAATATAGAAAAGATATTAATCTTGCTTTTATTATTACCCATTACTCATTAAAACTCATCTCTCATTATAACCCATTACTCATTATAACTCATTTCTCATTATAACTCATTTCTCATTATAACTCATTTCTCATTATAACCCATTACTCATTATAACTCATTTCTCATTATAACTCATTTCTCATTATAACCCATTTCTCATTATAACTCATTTCTCATTATAACCCATTTCCCATTATAACTCATTTCTCATTATAACCCATTTCCCATTATAACTTATTTCTCATTATAACTCATTTCTCATTATAACCCATTTCTCATTATAACCCATTTCTCATTATAACCCATTTCTCATTATAACTCATTTCTCATTATAACCCATTTCCCATTATAACTTATTTCTCATTATAACTCATTTCTCATTATAACCCATTTCCCATTATAACTCATTTCTCATTATAACCCATTTCTCATTATAACTCATTTCTCATTATAACCCATTACTCATTATAACTCATATCTCATTATAAACCATTTCTCATTATAACTCATATCTCAATATAACTCATTTCTCATTATAACCCATTTCTCATTATAACCCATTTCTCATTATAACCCATTTCTCATTATAACTCATTTCTAATTATAACCCATTTCTCATTATAACTCATCGCTTATTATAGCCCATTACTCATTATAACCCATTTCTCATTATAACTCATTTCTCATTATAACCCATTTCTCATTATAACCCATTTCTCATTATAACCCATTTCTCATTATAACTCATTTCTAATTATAACCCATTTCTCATTATAACTCATCGCTTATTATAGCCCATTACTCATTATAACCCATTTCTCATTATAACTCATTTCTCATTATAACCCATTTCTCATTTTAACCCATTTCTCATTATAACTCATTTCTCATTATAACTCATCGCTTATTATAGCCCATTACTCATTATAACCCATTTCTCATTATAACTCATTTCTCATTATAACTCATATCTCATTATAACCCATTACTCATTATAACTCATTTGTCATCATAACTCATTTATCATTATAACCCATATACTCATTATAACCCATTTCTCATTATAACCCGTTACTCATTATAACCCGTTACTCATTATAACCCGTTACTCATTATAACCCGTTACTCATTATAACCCATTACTCATTATAACTCATAATTGATTATAACCCATAACCCATTTTAACCCATTTCTCATTATAACCTATTATTCATTATAACCCGTTATTCTTTATAACCCATTTCTCACTATAACACATTGCTTCTAATAACCCATTACTCATTATAACCCATTTCTCATTATAACCCGTTACTCATTTTAAACCATTTCTCATAATAACCCATTACTCATTATAACACATTTCTCATAATAACCCATTTCTCATTTCTTATATTGATGCACATTATTACCTTTGCAGAATGCGTAAAGGTTATATTACAGACGGCATTTATTTATTTATTAATTTATTTATTTATCATCTTGTTATTCGCATAACTGAAAAAGTGTTCAACTAAAGTGCCTGGAATTTAGTAAAACGATTGGTTAATGTCCAGTGACCTTCTGGTAGAATTTTGGGAGTGATCCGGTCAAAGGTCAAGGTCATTAATAATTCAAAAAGTATTGAATCATATTGCATGAAACTTGATGAGACGATTGGTCAATATACAGGAACCATTTTGTTAGATTTTGGTAGCGATCGGGTCAAAGGTTAAAGATCAAGGTCAAGGCCATTTATAACTCAACAACTCAAAAAGTATTAAAACAAATTGTCTGAAATTTGATGAGTCGACGATTGGTCACTATCCAGTCACCAGTTTATTAGATGTTGGTAGCAAACGGATAAGCGGCGGCGAAGGTATGCGCTCTACCGAATGCACGTAATCTAGTTATAACCATGCAATAACAATAATTTCATCTCTTTGGTTGTCTTTCCATTATACCCATTGCAATGACTTGAAATATTAAATAGTTCTATATAATTTGTAAATGTGACCTTGTGTAGTTAATTAATTTAACTGGAAACGGTTTATTGTGTTTAGGTTTTAATTATTATGTTCCGATATCATATTTATTCTATGTATTTAATTAATATCACTAAAAACTCTATTTCATAATTTCTACCATTTTCTTAATGTCTTATACATGTTTTTATTACTTTAAATATAATAATAAATTATGGTAAATGTACAATAACCATCAATCTAATATTTCTTGCGTTACTTCATTATTTATTATTCATCCAGTTGTATGAGCAATTTGAATAATAATTAATAAGCCAATTTGTAATTAATTAGCGATAATTAAGTAATATTATTTAACATGCATGCTAAGTACAGTAATTAACATTCATGGAACATTAAAGGAATATTTAAATTTTATTCTCTATTAAATATAATAAGGAATTGAATATACGATAGCAATGGTGAATGTCACCTCAATTTAGATAACAATTTAATGAACAGGTTTCTGGATAAGGTATATTGTTATCATTTATATACTGATAAATGTATTATACTAATAAAAGTATTATAATTATATTAAGTATTATAATGATACTTGTATTTGAAATTTGGAAGAAGTATGCCACTTTCAATTGGAATATGATTTTAAACTTTGATTATAATACGTAATGATATATTATTTGTATTATATTTAAATATTATGAGATGCATTAACAAAAATTATAATATTGCTGAACTCTAGGTATTGAATTTTACGTAATTCTAACTATTTATTTTCTATATTTCTATAATAAGTAATTTATAACGAATAAATAAATATGATAAATAATATTCAACTTCATTTCATTCCTGACTAGAAATAAGCAGTATATTATAATAAGTTTCTTGTTCATTATCTATATTAATAAACTTTTAAAATAATGAAGACTTTTTAATTGGAACGCCAGATGATATTTAATTCATTTCCTTGATATAATAACTGCATTATAGGGCAAAGTTGCAGTTACTATGAAATAAAAGAGGAAAACTATAATTTTTTTCTTGTAAAAACACATCGAAATATATACTTCAAAATACATTCGTTGTGGTATCCATGATACCTGCAGCTATCATGGATACCAACTGAAAACGTGTTTTTTACATATTTTATATTTTTCTCCACAAAAAATTAATATTAATACTCATATGTAGGACACTTACAGTTCACTGAAAGTGGGGGTCAACACAGGTCAAGAACCAATCAGACCTTTAGGAATTACTGATTCACCTACATGACCAATGTTAGCATCCACTTCCCGAGTACGTTGAGTGTCCAAGTAATGTCATGCTTTTCTTTATTCAAAGAGAACTATTCAAATTATTGATGTATGTACCATTTAAGATGTTCCATTCTTTGTGTAACCGACACTAAAAAATAATGGCGATCCCATTAAGAAATTTGTAACCGGCAAATCGTATATTATTGTCCATTACGGTAAAATCGTATAATAACTTATTTTCCCATGCTACCAACTCTTTTTTTTGTGAATGTCCGACGAAAATAGATAGACTTCAAACAGTTTCAAATTTGATATATGTTAGATTTTAGTAATAGTATTTGTCGCCGTATAGGTGAGGTGATCATCTTTCTGCTATCGAATTTTTCCGCCGATCGCATCTCCGCTAATTTTGCGACTGGGTGTGTCTTAGAGATATTAGACATTACTGTGTTTATTCATCAGAGAATTTGATTTTGGTGCAAAATTGAGTGCATGTTGCATGGACGCGTTAAATATAACCGCAGAGTGGGAGCGGTCACAGCGTGTAGTGCCGTGACTTCCATGTGAGTGTGTGTGTGTGTGTGCGTGTGCATGGTGTCGCAGAACAACCCCCCTCCCCCCCATCTTCTACGATCATGTGCATGAGAGAGAGAGAAGGGGGTGGGGGGAGAGAAGGTGCAGCTTTGGCCCCCATATGGAGGCCTCTCCATCCCGTGAAGGAGCCCTTCTTCCTCCTTCACTTGGGCCTTCACTAATGCTTTTAGTGGTGCAGGATCTACTGTTATTATACTAACGGTAACTAACTGTAGAGATTTTTTCCGTGTTGAAAGAAAGTAATATTTCATATAATGAAAATATTATGATGATATTTAGAATTAGTATTTTAGAAAGGTTGAATTGGAGAAAAATGAAAAATTAAAATTATTTATATTAAATTTCGTTTTTTTAGAATGACACTAAGAAATGTTGTGATGTATGCATTTAAGATTCTTAGTTGTGCATGTGGATGATAGTAATTGTGTTCTGTTGGCTGCACTCTCTTCTCATGGAAGTGAATATAAATAAATAGTGCCCCCCCCCCTCCCTCCCTCCCCAAGCACACTGCGCCGCCTGTCTCACAGTCTGAGTGTGCGCACTGACACCTAGCAAAGACCGCAGGAAGCATAGCCCGTGCCGCCACCAGTCTGGTCGCAGCTTCCAGTCAGTCAAGAGTGTATCATGGCTGACCTGCCGCCTCCTGAACCTCCTCCGCCGAAGGATCCAACTCCCTTTGAGGAGAATGATCCAGGAGAAACAATCGCTGAAGAAGAAACTCTTCCTGAAGAAGAAGAAGCATCTACCGCTCGCGGTGAAGGAGGAGCGCTGTCTCCTCTTTCAGGATGTTATCTCCTTATCGTAGTGTCCGATCCGCAATCGAACCGGCATAAGGATGCAATCCTCAGGAAATTGACTAAAGGTAAGAGAAGTGGAAGTGATTGTGAGGGAGTATTTGTTGTGTTGCATTTTCAGTGTAATATATTGGCTTTAGAAGAAAACCTCAGTTTTCCATCCTCCTCCTCGTGTGCAAATGTTCTTTTATTTTTGCTCATAAGACAGAAAAAAGTTTTTCATTGTAGGAGTGTTCATCATATTTTGAGTGATAAAGTTCATACGTGTCATGTAGCTGTTCAAACCACCATCATCTCCCTGTGGATTATAACCAACTACATTTTTGATACCTGGTGCGGTAAGCCCTAGTCTTAAATCCTCATTATCCATCTTCATGTCTCCTAAGTAGCTTTCCATGTCCCTCGGGAACTGTAACCTTTTCAGCAGTTTCGGGGTGTTGGTGTCGGCATTAGGGCCCGGCCTGTTCGGAGGGCGCCGATCGATGTGACACGCCGCCTTATTGCACGTGAGGTCTCGAACAGCTGACCGAGCGTGCCGGTAAAGAGCCGCACCCTAAAACACGGACACACAAGTACCACCTATGTCCCCAGTCCTGCCACTGCTACTTACTCTTCAACCAAACAATTCGAGAGAATGAAGAGACATGATAATGACAGAAATTATTAAGGTCTGTCATTACGTATGGGTGTGTTACTAGTGTCTATTTACAACGGATCGATAAACTGGCCCCTCCCACTCAGCTAATATGTCTGGCATACCTTATGCGCTTATACAATCTCTCAGGATACATTAAAAACTTAAAAAATTATTAGTTTTGCAATCAAATCACATACTATCAGAGAAAAGAAATAATTAGTAACGTTATTTAATAATTTCAAAAATCACCATTTTCTAATTTCCTATTTTATCGTCGTGTACCCAGACCAATTTAAAAAAAAGTTTCTTATTGAAACTGCTTAATTAATAAGCTTATTACACATACTCTTTTAAAGGCTGTGAGTCAGACAAAAATAGTAAGTCTGGTATTCTCACTTGACTATCTACGTATGTCATGTTTATTACTTTCTGCCGTGTTGTCTGCACTATACTTTATCTTCCTTTGCAGCAAAGGCAGTGAGTGTGATTAGTCTTATTGATTGCAGTGACACTTGCTACCTTTGTTACTCTGCTAACTATTGTCACCAACAGCGATTCTGCAATTCTAATAATTATATGCCATTGAAATTAAATATATTACCTTTTTTCAAGCAATATTCTTCTTTAATATCGATTAATTTAATAAAACAAATTTATAATTAAAGTCATTAACCAAATAAGACAATAATGACTACATTATTTATTCTTTATATTACTTAATTTTTCAAAATTACCTTAAAGATAATAATAGAAATAAATTTAAAATTAATCATAAATAAATTACAGAATAATCTCTATATCAATATATAATACATTTAATTAACCATTCTTAAATATGATGCTATCCATTTATTAGATAATTATTTATCACTACATTATATCAAATAATTCATCATATGATATATCATTTCTTTGATATACCAACACTCTGATATATCAACACTCTGGTATACCAACACTCTGATATATCAGCAGTTTGATATACCAACACTCTGATATATCAACACTCTGGTATACCAACACTCTGATATATCAAACTGTTGATATATCAACACTCTGATATATCAACAGTTTGATATATCAACACTCTGGTATACCAACACTCTGATATATCAGCAGTTTGATATACCAACACTCTGATACATCAACAGTTTGATATACCAACACTCTGATATATCAACACTTTGATATATTCAAAACTTTGATATATCAACACTCTGATACATCAACAGTTTGATATACCAACACTCTGATATATCAACACTTTGATATATCAACAGTTTGATATATCAACATGATATCTAGCTTTCGTTTTCTATCATAACTATGAACATTCTTTCGGTTCTACAAGGTCACCTTTTGACCACAAAATCACACTGAGTAAGAATACGTGACCACTATTGTTAAGAGGTGTTATTTAACACTACGTACACCTTCAGAACTATGTTATAGTGCTGGAACTGAGTGTTCATTGCATGTACATTTTATAACATTAACGTGAATAAAAGAGTTATTCGTAATAGATAAATCACGCACATTAATTATACTTTACTATAACCTTCATGTATAATTTATTAACATTATTTGATTAATGGTATTCGTATATATAAAAAATTAAATATATAGAATAATGATATTTTAAGCTTGCGTGATTTAAATTGATATACAAACTGACAATATGCAATTGTGCAAATTATCAAAAAAGACTGAAATATTAAATATTTATTATTATATTAAAAATTGAAATAACAAATTTATATTTTTTAGTTTAAATAATTTCTAAACCCTAACCTGAAAGAAAAATTATAATTATAGTATCAACATAATATCCAATGGGTCCACCATAACTTTTTACCTGGGTATCACCTTATAGGTTTCAATATTTCTGACATTCTGGTCGATTATAGGCCACTGTATATTATTTATTATAAAAACTATGATAAAGGGACGACAATGTTATTACAAGTTAGAAACGATGGGGCATTTTGATGTTACTAGAATAATTCAATTCGATAGTTGAGAATGTGTCATACTTTATTATACATTTATTAACATTTTAATAAACTATTAAATTGATCAAAAAGTTAAATTCAAACATTCGAAATTACAAGTTAAAAAGTTAAAAAGTTAGATAAAAAGATTTAAAAAAAGATTTAAAAAAAGATTTATAATATTTTACCAGCCGAAGTAAGGCTGTCAAAACTGTTATTTTCTACATTTACATTTCTATATAAATAACTCTCTGTTAATTAATGAAATGGTATCAAAGAAAGTGCACATCAAGTTAGTTGCAGTGAATTCATCTTCACTGAGAGATGTTTAATGAATCGTAAACATCACATTAATCCACTCACTAGAGATGTAACGGCTTGTAGCAAAGGCTTTAGAGCCAGAAAGAGGCACTTCGTTACAGAATGAGAAGACTGTCGCCTTTTGGCTCTAGCTAGACTATTGTTTCAACAATTTATTAGTTATACAGTAGAACTCCTCTATAGTGAACTCCTGTATAATGAATGAGTTAGGATGAACAAATTTTCTTTAGTCTGCGAGGATTTACAATCAGTTTTTAGTAAACTGAAGGCAATTTTATGGCAGACTAAATAAATTTTGTTCAGTATACGGGGTACATTTTAACTCATTCACTATACAGGAAATCACTATATAGGAGTTCACTATACAGGAGTTCACAATATAGGAGTTCACTATACAGGAGTTCACTATACAGGAGTTCTACTGTAATTGAGATTGAGTAAATAGTCATCCAAAATTATGAGAATTCAGCCATATCGAGAAAAGGATTCAAACTAAACATTAATCACGAATACACAGAATCCATTGACCCGCGTGTAAAAGATATACTGGATGACAGTTCACAAATTTCAGATAGAGTATTTACCCTCTTTGCCTTTTATTTGATATCTGAAGATCATCCTCTTCTATATCTGCCCCGAAAAACTGACTCTTTCTTCAAGAGATCACTTCAGACTCTTGCTATCGACATGTCTATCTTAATTGACATGTCTGAAAGTATTGCACTGATTTGGGAAATCAAAATGAAGCATCAATCAGGTTGATTGATGGCAGGATGTGCTGATAGAAATTCAATCAGTTTCTATTATTGTATTTCTATTTAGATAATAAAATATACACCTGATTGGAAATATTAATTAGATTTTGTGTTGCGACCTTTTATAAATTAGATATAATTATACTGCCAATATTCTTTGATAAGTTGTATTTTAGAGTCAATACATTAGAGTCAAGATGATATATAATATATAGATTGAAAGGGCTAATTTTTATTCTTAAGAATTCCATTACAGTATGTGATTTTTGTTACTTACCACACGATCTATAAAGGCACGCCTGGCAACAATCGATTGCTGTATCATAAACTTCCAAGATAGAGATTAGCATACTTGCAGTCGACAGAAATAGTCTTTTAATGTCCAATTCAGTAAATAGTAACCTTATTTTGTCGTAAATTCAGACATTATTATCTGAATTGTGTGAACGATATGTCCGGCGAAAAACGATAGATTCTAAGTGTTTTAGTGGAATCATTTGTATGAGGCTCTTGCTTGTAATTCAAGACAATAATTTGTGTTCATTACATACGAGTCAATACACATAAAGTATAATTACTATCATTGCCTCCTAAGTGCTTCGTAAACAGACGAACATTGACTAAAAAGATGACCACAGTTGTGCCATTATTCAATTAGAGCAAATTGAAGAATCCCCTGGCCAAACACAATGTGATGACAATGTCCACAGACTCCACCAAATCACATTAATGCCCTGTAAGCAACTGGAACAAATCTAAGCAGACATTGTAGCACCACAGGCAGCCTGTCTTTATTTGATTAAATGTCCTCAATTTGCTTTATTGGGCAATAAACGAAACTGGACGGTTTTATTTCCTTCCAACGAATTATTGCCCGGGGTTGTTCTGGACATTCTTCTTTGTCTCTCTTCTCTAATTACTGCCATTTTTATCCCTTGTTTCTTTTATCCCTTGTTATTACACAAACAATAATAATTATTATTATAGCAATGAGATCTGAAGCGTACATTTTAGATTAGTGAACGTATTCCAACATAATTAAATATGCTCTAATACACTTTGCCAAGTTCAAACATAATCTTGAATGTTTAACAAGAGTTATCTGTTTCGAAATAATTGTATTTAAACAGATAAATTTCAGAAATTATAATTTCACGACTGGAATAACCACTAAGAAAGTTACATTGAGTAAAGTTTATAATTGGTATCAATGATTCACCATTAAGCTGATAATTTATATCATTGGTGAATTTCGCAATGGTGAATTATTAGTCTCAATATCAGGTATTATTATTGATAAATGAACAAAAACATAAATGTATTAGAGTAAATTCCAATGACGTAATTAGCAGATTAGAAGCACGAGAAAATTCCTGATTTCACACATGATATCATTAGTTAATTCAGCCAATGAAATGGTGCCTAATTAGCAGTGAAAATGAAGTAGGTGTCTGTTTCACAAACCAACTCTACTGCTTATTAGGCTTTCAAAGACTTAATTGGCTACCAACTAGTTTGTCTGTTTGTTAAATGTATTCAGGCATCCACAAGAACCTTTAATGATGATGCATATAATCGGGATATGTCATTAAAAAAAATTTTTTTTTTCATCGTAGTTTTCTATTGCGTAAATTTATAATCGTCAGATCGTCTATTGCGGTAAACATTGATCATATGTTATCGAATAATATTTGAATTTTCGTCGAATCATTCATCTACGTGGATAAATGATCTTTTCAGCAAATATTATAAATGCAAACACTATCGCTAAACATTTTGATTGCTTTAAATTTATGATTAATTGCAATTAATTTTCATTCGAATCAATCTTCGTCGGAGATGATGGTCTTTTTATCATGTAGTATAATTGGCGGTCGAAAGCCGAAGATCGGAAACTCTAATTTTCCGACTGAATTGCTCGACATGAGAGACTAATGGTGCTACACTGTTTATTTCATGGCTTCAGGCCAATCGTTCCATGACACTGAAACACATTCTAGCTAAATTATTCCCTATGGATGAATTTGTAACTGAAACATTTTGTACTTCATACTGTTATACGAAATTTAATAGGATTCGAATCGTTATTTTCGATCGTTTTGATCTGTAGAAATATAACCTGGTTGGTTTATATTGTTCACATTGCGTGTGAATTTTTAAATTTGTGTCATGTGTCACTTTTGTTCTTATTGAAATTTCATATCTTGTATATAACGGCAATTATGGGGATTTTGTAAGCTTTAGAATACCTGCAAGCTTTTAAAGATGCTATAAAATTTCATGTATGCAGTGAATGGCATCAATTCACAATATCAACTTTTTAACTCGTCTTTTAGTTCAGTTTCCAAACAAACCATTTAAATTGCACTATTTTTAATTAGTTATTACTTTATACATTTCTGTGATCTTCTCTTCTTTGCTCTTATCTCTTCTTTGCTCTTCTCTCTTCTTTGCTCTTCTCTCTTCTTTGCTCTTATCTCTTCTTTGCTCTTCTTTCTTCTTTGTTCTTCTTTCTTTTTGCTCTTCTTTCTTCTTTGCTCTTCTTTCTTCTTTGTTCTTATTTCTTCTTTGCTCTTCTCTCTTCTTTGCTCTTCTCACTTCTTTGCTCTTCTTTCTTCTTTGCTCTTCTTTCTTCTTTGCTCTTCTCTCTTCTTTGCTCTTCATTCTTCTTTGTTCTTCTTTCTTTTTGCTCTTCTATCTTCTTTGGTCTTCTTTCTTCTTTTGTCTTCTCTCTTTTTGCTGTACTCTCTTCCTATCTCTTCTCTCTTCTTTGCTGTACTCTCTTCCTATCTCTTCTCTCTTTTTCCTCTTCTCTCTTCTTTGCTGTACTCTCTTCCTATCTCTTCTCTCTTCTTGCTCTTCTTTCTTCTCAATCCTCTTTCTCAATCGCACCATAATTCCTCTTTGTCTCATTCTGCTCCTCTTTAATATCCTCTCTTCTCTCACTCTACTGTAGCTCCTCTTTCTCACTATAGCTCCTCTTTCTCACTATAGCTCCTCTTTCTCACTATAGCTCCTCTTTTTCATTAGAGCTCCTCTTTCTCACTATAGCTCTTCTTTTTCACTCTAGCTCCTCTTTCTCACTATAGCACCTCTTTCTCACTATAGCTCCTCTTTCTCACTATAGCTCCTCTTTCTCACTATAGCTCCTCTCACTCAGTAGCTCCTCTCTCTGTCGTAGCTCCTCTCTTTGGCTCTTTAGCGTTCCAGTTTCTAGCTCTGTAGTCCCGCCTCCAGCCCAAGTCTTGCGATCTGCAGTGCGACACAACCTAACTGGCGTGCAAGAATATCGATATATCATCCCATTTATCGGTCTGTTCGATGATTCTGAATGAAAATGAACATTTAGTAAAATCATGGAAACTATTTTTTGAATAGGATATTGGTTATTCACTACAATTTCTTTACAAAACATTTTATCTTTAGATTAAACTATGTTGTTTGAACAGTAAACCACATGTCGCAAAATTGTTAAAAAGCGGATTTTTACCAATTTTTATATAAAATATGTTGTTTAGTATAAAAAAAAGAACATCAATAAATAATTCGAATTAAACATATATAAATATTTTAACGGGGAATAAAAATGAAGTCGAAGATTCCTCAAATTATTAATATTATTTGAAGAATAAATGATATTGAATATATCCTGGAACACAAAAATTGATTTTTTTGAAAAAGGCTTTTCTATTATTCCATGCACATTTTTTATCCCATAACGTTGTAATACCTTTTCCGACAACAATCTATCGTTTCTTGTTTCAAATTCACTGAATTAAATTCTATTCGCAATGTTTTACAGATATTTCATAGAAGAGTTTCGAATTTCGCTTTCGAATCGTGTAGTGAAAGCTTCATGGTCGGCTTAAAATGCCGTTCATTTTCCATTGTCTTAATATCAAAACTGAAAAAGTATTATTGTTCTGAGTAGAAATTAAAACTCAAACAAAATCCGAACTTCTTGAGAAAGTTTTCAAATTTTGTTTCCTCAGATGGTATTATGAAAGTTTTAGGAAATCATATACGAGAAGAAAATAGGGAAGCAATAGACTCTGAAGTCGTGAATTTGAAGGAATCTTTCCAAACAAAGTTGCTGAGTGATTAACGTAAATGAAGCCCTTTGATTTCTCTCTGTTATCACAAAACTAATTAAGGGTTTACATTTTAATGAAAGGATCATTTTGTTAAATTGGAAGTACAGAGATTCATTTTAGTAAAAGTCCCATGTATTTTCGATATGTCTTGCTATTTTCAAAAATAGCATTACCGGACCTAATTTCAATTAATATTAATATACCTGATAAATAATGGCTTCAGAATAGAGATCAGACTCTTTTTTTTTATCCATATATATACAAGAATCCAGCTCCAAACCTATGGAAGCCCCGGATTATTTTGCTAATCTACCCTGTCCGCTAGGCAGGATTAGGATGAATAACTTTGCTCTTTCGAAGGAAAAAGAACTGTTTTTTTATTCAAATCGCGTTATCGGTAAGAAAACCATGAATTATTCATTAGATAATGATTCATTGAGCTGAATGGCGAATTGATGGGTGTGCTTTTACATGACATTTGGGATCTTTGAATCGAATACTTCAAAATTGAACTAACTTACTTCCTATCTTCACAACTCTCTTTTTTTAAACTATCTATATTTTTCTTATACATGAAACTTTATCAATCACTAATTTGCTGAATGAATACAATCTCTTTAACCTATTAAAAGTTTTCTTTTAAAGCAAGAGTATTAGGATCAATAACTTATAGATCAAAAGTTCATTTGCTAAATTCAGGACACCCTACTGATAGATAAATGTCGGCTGCTTGGAATGCATTGATCCATCACTTTTCAGGCCTAGCTAGACTCAATCAATGGAATGTCAAGGCCAGACAGTCTGTATAACTTGTATCGACATTTCAAACTTATAAATCAACCCTGACGTTGAACGAAACTCGCTGATTTTGGACAGCTAGCAGATATGTCACACACAGATTTACGAACAGTTTCGCATGTTCAGCGAAGCCTGCGAGAACCAATGGCGGCCAAATTGAGCAGAGAATATTTATCAGTGCGATTGGTTCATCAGATCTAACTCTGGGTGTAAACGAGTTCTAATACTTTCAACTTAAATATAAATTGGCTTGTTTTCACTACCCAAAAGTGTTCATTAAACATCTATGAATATTTAAACGGGAGCAATTAAGAAAATGGTGGTAAACGGTCCGTGAATAATAATTTCCTCTTCAATCTACCTCACTGTTCTGAGTTCCGGCTTTAATTATTTTCCTTTTGAAGCCATAACGAACGCAATGGCAATTCATTTCTTTCCTAAGTACATTCATTATTTTTCCCAAACAATATGAATATCGAATTCTCCCCACTGAGGGGTGAGTTTGTAAAGCTCCATTGAAAATCTTTACCCTTTAATGCAAATTCAATTTGCTTTTTGCTGATTGCATCTAAAGAAGTTTTTCCATTTATTGTCGCTAGATGCAATTACTTAATCTCATTTAATGATTGTATAAAATCCTCTTACTTGCCGAGAAAGAACTTTTAGTTTTAATTCAATAAACTGATTCAACTGATAATGGAAAAATATAGTAATGTGTACTTTAGTCATCGTCAATGCATTATATTATATTTATTACATACCAAATTATATGAAATGAAACACAAGGATTTAATTTTGTTTTACATGCAATTCAGAACATTATCATATATAGAAAACAGATACCATTTTGTTATACTTATTTCAAGGTAACTACAATACACGGCTTATTTTATATAATAACTTCGAGGTCATATCTCGCTCTTATTACCATTTGAAACAAGTCCAAGTCGGGAGTAATAAAAGTGGGGCGTTCCTGTTAAACACTATTACAGAACACTATGCAGGTTTATCAATCTCCTTGAAGCTTCAAGTAAGGCATTTACTTTTCAAACCTCAGACCGCAGTCACGAAATGGTTTAGCAGTGAATAGCTTCAGAGGTCAAGGCTAATGCAGAACAGTAATTAGTGCCTCCAAATAGCTTTTATCTCGCTTTTTAATTCAGATATATCACTGCTAAATGCTGGTCTGATACAAAATGTTGCTAAGATGGCTATGCATAGGTATTTGTTTAGGAGATATGTCCAGTTAACCGAATATGGATATTGCCTATTTATGAAGAGTTTTTCAGAGCTAGCAGATATTAAAAAACTCTATTTATTTATTTCAATTTATACATTTCAACAAAATTCACAATCTATCAGAATTTAATATTTTATAGAAATATATATATTAGATAATATTCAATAGATATTGGAATGTGTTGAACAATTATTGAGCTCAAATTAAATCAATAATTGTTCAATATTCTCTAGTAAGAAAATAACTCATTATGATGCAGAATAAAAACATCCTTCAATAATCACATTAATAACGAACTATCTATTATCTTTACATCGATCTTCTATCCATAAAATAATGAAATGTTCCATGAGGTTTATATCCAAATATTGGATATTGAATCTCCTAAAAAGGATAATAACCAATACCAGTTATCGATAATGTGAATATTTTGATCTCTGGTAATGAAATCAGTAGTTCCGAAAGTATATTGGATTATGGTTTGATAGAATGGAACTTTTTACTGGTTCAGACATCTGACCTTTCGATTATTAGTTCGAGATTTTTAACCGAGAGTTAAAAATAAGATGGGATATGATTACGGTGAATTGGTTTCTAGGGTTTCACTGTAGATTTTAGATTATGTTGAATCATTATTTTGATACATTAATTGATGGCAATTTGGGTAAAGAGTCTATCTACCAGTTGTGAGACATGGACCTTTACTCGCGGAGAATTGAAACTTGATTTGCCGTAATTAAATGAGAACAGACGAGTCTAACTGACAGATAAATCCTTTACCTGATATGACCGATGAAAATTCTAAACATTTTAGATGTCCCTTTATTCCTTTTGATATTCAATTAATGGATTGATCTAAAAGCGCTGATTTGTATTAGAGATTACAACAATTATTGAGTCAAATGGACTTCACCATTGCAGTATATTACCAATGTATTCTATATGCAAATGTATAAGCCAGTTGGATCAAATTTCACCGCCTCCTAGCTAGTTGCCGCGAATATAATTTGAACACAAAGCTCCAGTATAATTCAGCCAATATTTTATTCATGAGAATTTTGTCGTATTATATTCTCGCATGAATTAATAATGAGGGCATCTTCTATGTTCACGAGGGCGGATAATTGTCTAAAGCTCCTCAGAAGATCGAAGGAAATATTAATATGTATAATAGTTTGGAATGATATGGGTGAACATAAGAAGATTCTAAACACTGATATTATACAATAAAAAACACCAATAGTTTATAGTCGAACATGATGCTAGTATTCATATACCCGGAAGAAGATTATGGTTGGTTTAAATAAGATTAAAAGGGACACAATCTTCTATGATTATAATTATCTCTTTGGTTTACATTAATATAGTCAGATTCAGTATATTAGTGATAAATTATTACATTGAATTATTACTTGCATATAGTAGAGTTATTTTCTAATTCCCTTGTTAGAAAAGTTGGTTGATGTAGAACTTTAATCCTTTATACCTTTGCAAAATTTGTTATTTTCTGATATCCGGTAGTACAGTTTGTTACATCGAACTATAAATTATTTATCAGAGTTTCACTTTATTGTTTATAACTGATATTACTAACCTATAAATCACTCTATACGCACTATACATAGAAACAACTTAGTTAAAAGTTAATATTTCTCAGTAACAATGGAGCCACTGAACGGGGATTTAAAGGTTTCAGGTCACCGTATATATTATATCCTAATAAATGCTCATAAAACACGCTAGGTAACACGAAGAAGATGAATGATGGTGACCTGACTCTGGACTGAGATCAATACCCACCTCTTCTATCTTCCTCATTAGTCTTCCGAGATTTCATGATTCTTGTAGAACCTAAAGTTATAATCAGCTTAACTGTATTACATGAATGAATTTAGGGATTCTTATAGGAGAAATGATAGTTAATAATTGTTTGACAAGTTTTTCCTTTGAATGCTAAATACGGAATCATTTTTAGTATATCCACATCAGAGAATTAGTTTACATAACATCTAACTATATTATTGTGGTTTTACTTCATTATTTAATAACTACAGCCTATAACTTCAAATTTATTAAAAACCATCATGTGATACGAATTGACAATCTATGGAAATTTAAATAAAATTATTTAACTACTCTTATTGATGACAATAACTCAATTATTTGACCAATATCAACAACCATTGAATACTATAACAGTATTAAAACAAAATTATTCCGTTTTGTACGAGACTTAAATTTTGGCCAAGCCAATATATCAGTGCTGTCGATCTTTGACTACAACTCCCTATAACCTGCATGACATACACACAGGATTTAGGCCTCTTCTACTGTCATTAACTTTGTATACTAAGCCTTGTGTGCAGACTATGTCATAATAACCTGCCCCTGCATGGTCACGTAGTTTAGGTTTATTCCAATGCCATCAGACTTTAAATACACAGTGCACCAAAATATACCGAGTCCTGCTGGCCGCCATGTTGAAGCCTATGGAAAGTCAGAGATTGCACTGAATTAGCAGCTAATTGCTCATTAATCAAACAAATTAGGGAGTTAACTAATGAATAATGTGATGTATGATGAGAAAAGATGAGAAGAATACGTAATGAGGTTAGAATCAACCTCTGTCGAGGTTGCCGAATTGGTCAGTGAAGATATAACTTCCATTGCACAATTTTGTATAAATGAGTATTCGAAAGAATTATCAATATGAATTTATCAGCTCATTTTTGGTCTGTTTTATACACGTTTCAAATGATATTCTATAAACAATGCTCTTAAAAGTTAAATTTATGTCCTCCAATAATATTTCATCTCCCAATAACGTGCCATGCTTATCCAATAAATCTCCCACGTTCTTTTTTTCTGCCAAACCTGGTTGCTTTCCTCGCGAGTTCCTGATTTCATTGCTTTCCAATTTCCAGCCTCATTCCCTGAGGCGAAGATTTTCTATTTGCCCCACTTTTTATCAGGAATCAGCGACATAAAATTTGATTTCACTGGATCACAATTTGCCAACTCACCTGATTGCGATCGAGACAGTTTTTAGTGGGCCTCGTGGAACCATTTACTTAATTTGGCGGGTTTTATTTCTCTGTCATACGATAAACACAACATTTTATATAAAGACTCCAGTAGAATTTTAACATGGCGTCTAATTATGTTGGAGGGAAGATTGTTTCATAACTTGATTAGACCATTTGAACGCAAACAACAATTTGGCAACTAGTACGACTCAGTTAAGTAAATATAGTTTGGACATTTGAATTATTGTGTATACAAACTTGAAATGTTGAATCTTTGGACATAGTAAACTGGGAGAATTCTAATTGGATTGTGCCTAATGAAAATTGATAATCCAAACATCTGAATTAAAATAATCCTCTACCTTAATATATCCAAATATGATGAATTCTACATTATGTTGCTAAATTGAAGTGCATGACGTCACGAAATTGTGATATTATTAGCTCCAATATTCTTCACCTTAATTAGTTAATGAACATTAATAAATTTTCACTTTATTATTCATTTCTATATACTTGCCTCGTAATTAAAATAATATTCAATTATTATTTTAATAATTGAATGCAGTCAAGTTATAAATCGCTTGATATCAATTTTACATCACGTATATACCTAGCACTAAATTGTTAAAAATGGCATTACGAATAATATTCCCTTTGCGAATAAAATATGGTTATTAAAATTATCAATTTGAATTAGAATTCGTACTTTAATAGATAAACAATTAGTAAATGTACTAATATATTTGAATCAGATTTAAGCTTGTTAATGAATATTTAAAGTCTTAATTCATTGCAAAGTATCATTTAATGAGATAGAGTGATTATCATTATATAAACCTGTAAGATTACACCAGAAATCCTAGTTTTAGATCGAGCTACCTCAAGTGAACTATAATTCCACAAAATTTCAATCATTTAAAAGAAGACTCCCCTTAAATTCCCGCTTTCTTTGGTGATAGAGTTCGGATTGAATGGCTTTTCAATCAGACAAACAACCTCCTAGAATTCAAGCAGCTTTTCAATCATCCTTCGAACACGGGAATTCAGATAGGATAGTGGAATGACTTGAGATATAATAATAATATATCGCATTGAGCCGAAATCTACATCGAAATGCTGATTATATTTTCAAAAAATATAATTCGAAGGCTTATAGTGGGTTATCATAGATTGACGAGAGAGATTATTATGGTGGGGCCATAGAAGATTCAATTGGGACCTGTCCTAATCATCATTTGTAACTCTAAGTTTTGCTGGCTAAATCGAAAATAAACTAGTTTTCTGTCAGTCATTAATGCTATGGAATATTTAAGTATTCATAAAGATCTAAATCTCATTAAAAGAAACACCCTAAATAACATGAAACATCAGTCGCAATGCAATATAATATAACCTATTAATTTTGTCTATAGATAAATTATTAATTGAATGGTTAATTACTTGTAGAAGCCAATTAAAATATTAATCGAGTACATTACATATGAAACCACACAATTTACCAGGCACATATTTCATTAAATGTACATAAAAAAAAGTATTCCACAGTTTACTAATTTCGCAATTACGAAAAGATACTTTACTAATTATTATGCAGTTGTAAATATTTCAAAATAGGTCTGGCTACACGAAGATAAATTAGTAAAAAAATATAATTGTCTGTGATTTGTAAAATAAGTATCACGCAATTGCTTTTTCACTGATTGTACATTCCGGGAATATTCCTTATCAACGATTCCTGAATCTCTTCCTTCAGCCGAGAGTTGTTCCACATGTTCGAAAACATATGCCTGACATTTGTTATACAAGATGCAGACATCATTTCGCCAGAGAGGCCAGTGTATCTGTGTATGAATATTTGATGATATTTCGGTTGTTATTTCGTGTTAGGAGAGATGTACTAAATAATAACTCATCTTGTACACGGATGGTTTAATATATCTGTTTCAAAGTGTACAGGATTATGAACTAATTTCCCAATTTTGTGTTGAATCACGTCTTTTAAGATGGAATAAAAGCGAGATAAATCGTAAGGCCTTACTATATTTAGATCAGTTACAAGAGTCTGGTATTTAAATGGCACTGATTATTCAGAGAGGGATTGCAGTAGATCCAGATGGTCAATATTGAATGAATTCAGTACTCAGAGAATGATAGCATATCTGTCTCTGATTGCATGCAGATATAGCTCGATGGCTCCGAGCAAATAAATATTGGTTCAGTCAATGTCGCGCTGTATAATTGCAATCAGAAGAGCTTCAGTAGACACAGTCGTGATGATTACTTGTAATTTAGATTAAGAATAGAGAATTTGAAGGATTTCCACTAATTTAATATGAAACAACTCTTACTAATATATTAGAATTTTAGAATTTGTACAAAATTCTAATGCTGATGGACCAAGAATGCATGGAGATCGTTGTAGGAAATTATTTTCGATTGTTGAAAATTTTGATTAAGGGCGCTAACTTCTTCTTCTAAATTCATTTTCTTATCGTGCACTATAAGATAAAGCAATATTGCTATGCAGAACATTATCTGCTAAGATATCTGTAAAATATCTGTCGATCTTGAAGGCCCGAAGAAGACGCCCCGGCATTATCTGACTCGATACATTAATATCTTCCCCGATAATGAGACATGAGTGGTTATCGATTATGACGCAGAGGCCATATCCTGTCTAGATGATAACAATAATTGCTTGCAACTTCCATTCGTTCACGATCAATTTGTTACTAACTCTATAATTGAAAATAATTTCATGATTCGGTATAGAAAAATTATAACAACTATCCAATTGGGAACAGAATTTTCAACATTCTAGTCTTTGAAATTTGCTTTTGTTATTGACTCATCGTGTCACTATAATCTGTACAAAGTGACTAATTTAGGAATATAGTATCATGTACAAGGGAAGAAATTGGAGTGCTTAAATTGTCAGTTCTCATATAAACCTAGAGATAGCCGAAATGGGTGTTCCGATATCGTCTGCAAGATGCATCTACATTTGATAACAGACTGTTGGGTTCGGAAGCACCAATCATCAAAGTAAGGACGGAGGTTCACGATATCACATATGGCTCTCCTAACGATCCCTCCAGTGCGATGGCACTCTGCTCTAATGTCCTCCTGTAAATGCACATTGATGACTGCTGGCACACCTGAAGTAGGTGATGTTGCCTATCGTTATGCAGCACCGGAATAGAACACTACTGAATACTACCTCAGAGTCATGCAAATTTAATATATTTAACCATTTGAGCCTGTACTGGCGGTTAACATTTATTAGAAGTCTACAGAATTTTGTAGGTTTTAAAACTGCAGTTTTCTTCCTATATGATAGGAAGAAGAAAACAGAAATGTGAGCATTTCAATGTATGAATTCGCGGACTATATATATAATGATGATGTGAGCTATGAGGCCTTTTGTGGCGAACTTCTGTTGACTAAGTCAACCAACTAACGACATTATTAAGTCTTCTCCCTTTCTATCGACATAACTTCCTAACCGAGATCAATCAACGAATTCACATTTCCTCATTCAAACTATATAAACGCTCAAACGATAGTGAGCAGAATCTTGGATAAAATGTTAAACAAAAATAGTTATTGAAATACGTTTTAGTAACCATTTTCCAATGAACATAAGAATTGTTATGGTGTAAAGGAGGATTAAGGCTACTAATTCTATACGGCTTTTCCTTTTTTCATATTCTCCAAAGTTTAAGTTTTCACTTCTTTGAAAAGGTTAACAGCCAAGTAACTTCCTTTTCAACATTCTGTTACTTTTTTAGCCAAGAGTAATTAGTCACTTTGAGTAACAAATAAAACGTTTGAGTGATTTAGATTTGGATTTTTTTTACAGATTTAAGATTCTTAAAAAATTCCACTTAAATTTCCCATAGTTTTTTTTCAGTTCTCAGAAAGTTGTATGAAAATTAATTCAAGAAAAGCCAAAAATAAGTCCATGTGGCAAAATATCTGCATATGATGATTACCTTTTCTGCTTCATATAATTTCATTGTCATTAAATTTCCTTTTCAAATAAAATTGAAATAATTTTAAAAGAGGTACATTCATAAAAATCGTTACCAACACAAAAGATAAACATAAAGCACGCTTTGAATAGGTCCTAAAATTGGATTACAATATTCAACAAAATGAATTCACACACAATATAATTTTCTTTGTCGTTTGTTATTTCGTATAAAGAATGGATAAGAATATTAAATCTTCAGATTCTATTTAATTCTTTAGAAGGAGAGGCAAGTCTATCGACAAGCCATCCAATAAATCTGAAACAGACACTCTTCAAGAAATTAAATGAAAATTGGTAATATCTTAAATCATGGAATAAAATTATCATCATAATAATTAAGTATTATCTTTTATGAATCCGTGTAATAATATTGGTATATTTTAGAGACATTTTTTTATTTGATCATGATTTTAATCTATAGATGATTTTAATGTAATGATGATATTTAATTCAATGATGATCTCAATTTAATGATGATTTCAATTTAATGATTACAATATATATGTTATTGTGTTTCTTCATAAATAATATAAATCATGTTTATAATTACAAGAAATTAAAATAGAGAATAAATAACTAGTAATCAAATTTTCCACTCATTCCACATCACAAAACAGCAATTCAAAATGAACAGAGATTAATAATTGCAATCTTTATTTTCTGGTACTTTCTGCATTTCTGTGAGACACGTTTTTCCAGCCTCTGAAATCTGTTCATCCATTGCATGTTTTATTTTTAGTCCGTTGCGTGCCAATTTGCCCGTTAGAATCAGGGGAACCTGTTTATTCGTCATGCGATGTTGACTTTATGTTGCTACTCTCTCTGATAAATTAGAGACTGTCTGTGATGCTATTCCCCATACACAGAAAAAATAGTTGTAGTCAGCAGATCGGCCATTGATGTCTATAACGCAAAATGAACATAGTGTTTTATCGTAAAATGCTATAGTTTCAGATAATGGCTTTAGTTAGAATTTTATTTAATTCATTCATGTTTTTAGAATGAAAAAAATATCGTCATTAAAAAAATGTCATAATATTTATCGGAAAGACGATGGACTACAAGAGTTTATATTTTATGGTAAATTACGATTGAATTGTCGCCGAATAGATGATTTATTTCTACTATTGATTATAATTTTCAGAGTATTCTCATAATTTTTAGTGGCTCCAAATTTTTTTGCCCTAGCCACCAATTAAATTATCAATCTACTATATTTCTATTATCCAAAACTTTTTTGGGTTAGAAAATAATGATTTTAAAAGTTAGAGTTCGTATATTATCTTATATACAATAAATTCCTGAATCCTAGAATCTAAATGTTTATTTTTCTAAATATGTACGAATGTATTATAAGATGGAAGTATTCGGAGGGAATTATTTGAGCTTATTTCTTCTTTAGTTTCCAAGCCATGAACTAACAAAGGAAAGCACTCAAGTCTCCGTCTTTATAGTTCCCTTTGAAATAACAACAAAATAAAATAAGTAAAATCACCTCACTGAACAAATAAACATGAAGAAATTTAAGATCGTCAGAACCATCAGCGAATTGGAAGATCTTTTATCGTACTTTCAAAACTATTGAATATTTTCCATCAATTCCTTACAATTCCGTGTGAGAATAAGATATTATTCATTGTAATTCCGTACAAAATGGCGATAGTAGAAGTATTACATTAAAACAATGAAAACATTTCTACAAATGTTCCTAGCAAACGAAATATACAATCATCTTAACATTTCGAACAGAAAGTCTGATTTTCATAATTTCCGAGCAAATCCCACCGCAACATAGGGATTCTCTGGCGATAACTGAAGTAATGAGAGCAAAATAATGTTCCAGAGTCTGGCCCTAAGAGCCTTTACTGTCATTGTATTTGGCAGTTATTATCTCCGCTACACTGAATAGGATTTAATGAACATGAAACTGTACTCAAAGGATCTGCAATATTGACTCTTTTGAATTTGCATATTTACAACAATGTCCTTGCAGTTCTTTTCATAATATCAAAATGAATATTCATCGCAGTTTACTATATTATCCACAAAACTATTCTACTCGTCTGTTAAAAAACAGTCAACTCGAATAACAAATAAAAGTGACAAGATTTTGTAGCTTTATGGAATGCAATTTGAGTTCTGTCAGGCATTTTCCTGACAGTTATGAAAATATGTCATACAAACATTGAATTTCATTAAATGTTTCAACTAGTGTTTCACTTTTTTTATACATACAATTCTCGTAATACTTGGAAATATATTTCGAATAAGTTTACCAAGTTATACTTCATCTACTGTCAGAATATAGAAGATTTCAAAGGTAGAACTAGCATAGCAAGCAAATTTATTCCATATCCTAAGAAACAAGAATTTCTTTTTCTGAATTTCTTGTTTGAGGCACAGCATAAATTTCTTCAATAACTGAAGTAGTTTCCATCAGCCCCTCCAAAGCATGAGAAGAATAATTCCATATTTATCCCCGAAGTGAATCTTCTTGTCAAGATAGACAGTGAATAATACTTTAGACATGACATTGGGGGCATATCCTGACCATATTTTATTAGGTTCATGTTCTCCAGAGAATGAATGTCATAAAATAATTGCAATTGAGAAAGAATGGAAGTGCTTTTATAACACGCTTTTTATGAACAGATAAAAGAATAAGTTTGAAGTGAGAATCAAAGTTTGTTATTCTTCCATCGACCAGGGAATCCAGAACACTTCTTGTCTAGTTTAAAGCCTCCTTGAGACTTGGCGACAAGCTGCGTTTTGGAAAACTGATTTCGTTGAAACTTTGTAAGTCTGAAGACAAGTTTCTATTGACAGGAGAACGTACTTTATTTGTTCAGATTCTTCTGATAGCTTTTGGAGAAGCGGTTCTCTACTATTGCTATTTGGGATAAATAACATATTTTGGTTAACATTTCGAGGTATCAATTATATTGAGTGATGATTCATGAATATACAGAGTGATTGAAAATACATGCACTGAAACCACTTCTTTCATGTAGATATTGGCAAATTCCAATTTGAACATACACAAAGAAGGTATTAGCGGATAAAAGGAAATAGTCAAGTCTAGGTGACTGAGGATGCATTACCAAGAGGCTTTGTGAAAAATTTCAGAGATATACCACGCCTTTGTGAAGAGGACATTCTTAAATTAGGTTTCCTGACACTAACATCTTTTTACAATTTAAAAAAACTATGTGGAACGAATCTTAGTGAACAGTAATAGGATCTAGCTGCAATATTATGAATTATATTATAAAGAACTTGAACCTTATTTACTAAATTTATATCTTAGTTTAAATTTCATTAATATCTACCTTTTCTTCACTAAAGAAAAACAAGAATGATGTTTTTACCATCTTTACAATTGACCATTGTGAAACGTAATTTCTTTCTCCCGGGGGTCGAAACACCTGCAAACTATTGATATTGCTCTGTGCTTTGGGACCAAAAGCAATGAAACTATCCCCTCCAAACAGAAGTAAAATGTGCCATCGTTACACCCCCTGTATGGAGTACTACAGAGAGTACAGCTTTAAATGAGAGTACTGCACACACCCTACAGGCCACAGGGAACGTTATGTCAGACTCAAGAAGATAATAAGGATGATGCCGTTAAGGCTCATGGGATTTGAACGCCTTTATGATATGAGGGACTTTTACTTCTTGTGCTACCAAATACAATCTTGTACTTGTTATTATTTTATAGCATTGACTCATTATTAATAGTGAAATCACGTTACTTAAAGTATCAAGTACTGAAATTACACTAAACTGGTGTAATTTCTACACGATAGAGTGCAATTCGTATGTTACAATAAAGTTTAAGTATAAAATGGAGTAAACAATTGTCTTGAACCTATAACTTTCTCTCTATCAAAAGATATACGGTAATAAATTTCAGTCGCCCCATGAATTTTCATTCGCGTTTCAATCATCATTCATCTAAACATTAGAGCCACTGAACGAACTCGTCACCTCACATCCTGAAGCCACTTCGAAGATCCATTTTGATGTATTTCATTTTTCTTATCACACTTTAACTGCAAATTGAACAGCATGCAAGCAAATCTTGAACAAAGTAAAAGGCAAATATAAACCCTTACAATTTACTATCTAACCAAATTACGTTTGACTTCATGATAACAGAGCACCAACCCGTTTGAAGAATATTCTTTAAATGTAGTTTGCAATTTATAAAAACGTAATGAACTAAAGCGACAAGCTGTAAAACACCATTTCCTACTCGTAACAGTAATTCAGATACCTACCGGTGCTTGGCAGACGCTCCTGGCTGTCTCTAGAATGGAGGCAAAAAATATTCCATTTCGGAGAGACCATTTGCAGGAATAAGAGCAAGACATTTCTTGTATCATCGGAACTCCAGGCGAGATAGGCAGATATTTTCCCTTCCCTTTTTAGGACACTTTTTATGTTCTGAAAATAGTTCGAGAGGATATTTACATGATGTGTCAAATGGACTGCTAGGGTTGAAACTTCAACTGCTTCGAAAAATGAACAGCAGTTCTTTAGAATGAATTGCAATAGAGAAATAGTTTCATTTTGTGTTGCTACATGAATTTCGCGACTTGTACTTTTTTATTCTGTGAATTCAATTACTTGCTGAAAAACAAGTGCGATTGTAAATAACCTAATAAAATGACCAAGATATATGTGAGAGTAGTTGATCTGTCAACTATAAATCGCACTGCATTCATAATCTAGTTCCACTGGCTACGGCAAATTGCCGTAGCCGTAGCCCATTATAAATCATACAAAGATTCTGAAATTGAGGCCCCAATAAAATTAGCATAAGCACCATTTGATTTATATATCAGGTGGCTTGAATATTCTCATACCGGCAGAGGGCCATTCTTTAACGGTGATATATTACTGGACACTTAATGATTCTAACGACCTTCCACCACTCAATATCACTCTTAAATAATGGCACAGTTAAAGTAAACAAATTATGAGCAATTAATCAGAATACTATACCGTTAAAGACTTAATTAACTGAAAAAGTTACGCTTGAAATCATCTTCGGCTATATTTAACAATTAATTTGGATAATATCTCGCTAGTTGAATAATATTAATGCATCATAATATCTCCCAATTTGCTAGCATTATTCTTAAATTTATGTAAACTGCATTTTGATATTTCTTCATTATTGTTCATTAATTTATCATTATATATGAACCGAGTCAAAATTATTATCATCTATCTTTTATAATGATAATTATGATGAAGAGCGTGAAACATGTCCGATGATGACAAAGAGCTTGCAATCAGCGTTAATTTATCCTAGTCGTTTTGTGTGTACCTACCTCATTGGCATTTCCGACTAATATTTTAAAAATAAAAATTATTGACCACCTCATAGATATATACCAACATTGCATAACTTAGTGGAAAATCACACAACTTTGAATTTTATCGTACTCAGAAAGTGGGAATACACCGTATGATTTGGAATATCACATTACTCGGACACTCATACTATTCGGATCGTGTGTGTTTAATATACACAAGTCAAACCTAAATTTCTCTCTGAACCTTAACAGTTTTACCTTTTCTGTGCTGTTCTTTGGATCCCAAACAAGCCCTATGCAAATTAAATCCTGAAAGATTGATTTTCTCTCCGTTCAAACCATAACTCAAAGGCAGTGTGCCGCATCCAGTCATTAATCTCTGCAATGGTGTGTTGTTCCGCTGGAAATGATGTCATTTCCATACACTAAAAACGGGGAAAATATCAAATTTTCACAAATTAATGTTCCGGTGCAACGAAATATAGAAGATAATTAGAAACAAGAAGTAATTTCAAACATCGGAAAGGAGATCAGAAATATATCAGAAACCCAAATCAAAACTTGAAACTTTCATGATTTCAAACTGTCGAAATTTTCGTATCGATACATAAAACAGTCGATTTTGGAAACTATGAAGAATTTTAATGTTATAATTTTTGTTATTTTCAGTCGTTCGAATTTTGCGTAATAAATATCTGTTGTTGTTGGAATTTACCATTTTGTATATAGTTGAAAGATTGAAAGAGAAGTTGACCCAAAAAACTTAGGTTTCGCGAACTCATTGCATTATTAGACAATCCTCTAAAAATGCCAAAAAAAAATTCCATGTGACGTTATTTTTTTTTTTTTTTTAAAGGAATGTATTGTATCTTCTACTCGATTTTATAACTTATGATAACAAGTGTACAGTCAATCTAACCGTCATAAAAAGCCTTTTATGTTCAATCGAAAAAAAGAATCGCTGCATGAGGGAAATTTCACAAATCACAGTTTTCAAATGTCCTATCATTTTCTAATTTTGTCTTCGTACAAACATAGAGTAATACACCATTTCAATTTAGGAATATTTACATTCATTACATTTAGTAACATTTCTTTATGGAGATGTGAAATGAAAAAACTGAGAAGAAACATACACCTTTACATCAAAACTGTATATATTTCATATTCAGTAAGATGTTCAGAGTGTGCCCGAACATTTTCACTGGCGATACCGTATATAAATCTTCAAAATAACTGAACTGTAATTCGCTATTTAGATGCAGTTTGGTGATACCTATTTTTTCTTTAGTAGGCAATTCCCTTCACATTTGGCCCGTAATTGGAAATTTACAGATACTACACCAAGTGCTTTTGACCTGAAGGTTCGAAACTGTTATGGTATTTTCCTGCTTCTATCTAAATGACTGTCGCAATGATAAATTCCGCAACGAGAGAACATTTTGAAAGCATAGGGAATAAAAGCATACGTGATTTAGCTGTATATATAAGTGATTCCTTCAAAAAAATATAGAATATTATAGGTAAATGAGTCTCTAGTAAATTAAAATGTTAGCTTTTTTTCTCGTATCATTGTTTCTCGTATCATTCTCTATATTTATTCTATCCAATTTGTTAAACTATGTCAACTTAATACACATCTTCAAGAAATAAAATATTGCTCAAAGGTCAAGAGTAGGGAGAAAAATCTAGAAGTATTGATAATATAACATCTTTTCAATTGGAGAAGCCTCTGTAGTGTACTTGAGAGTATTTACAGTCAGTCTCACGTGTTGCAAGGAAAAGGGTTTAATGTACTAAGATACATTCATGTAACAGAAAACGCATTTATCAGTAGCTCTATTATATTCTGTATAAAATTCAACTAGTGTTATTAAATATGGGTAACCATACCTAATAATAAAAACTACTACTTTGATGGAAATTTTAAAATCGTAACATTTTCCGACACCTATTCCTCCACTCTGCAAATTTCATCGCCCAAATATAGAAAAATTACAAGAGATGCTCGACCTAAGGTAGTCAAACAATGCTAATGCGATTCACTTTGGAAACAATTCGCTTTTCATTAAAGTTCATCCATTAGGACTCTCGTTCATCGGTCGCTTCAATGGAATTCAGACTGGAATAATCAATGGATCCCATCTCCTGCTGGGATGGTTTAATTCCAGAAATTCTTTCATCACCAACTAAAATGTGAAGTCTTTGTGTATACCTTCGGAAACACAATATCACAGCATGCAGTTACACATTTCCATATCAATTTGCAGATCGAACTTCATATGCTAACATTCATTCATTTCAAAGCATGAAAGCCTTAATATTTGTTCTTACAGTTTGAGTAAATAGGAGAAAGTTGCCGAGGTAATTGAGTAATGCATTTTAAAAGACTCCGAAGAAACAGAATAGGAATGAAATACTATTTTGATTTAATACATAACTTTTTAATTTTATATTCACCAATGTTCGTTTACAAGTTCGCAATGGTTTCTGAATTATTTTGTGCTTAGAAAGTCAATTTTTATATCATCGAAGCTATATTATTTTTTGATCCATTAAAAAATACAAAATTTAACACTTCAAAACGAACTAAGATTGTTATTAGGAATTATAGTAAGTATTTGTCACAGCATTCTTCCTTCTTCGTGCTTCCATTTTGTATCTAAAATTGCACATACCAATTGTTTTCTGAACCTTAATATGACTACAATACTCTTTTGTATGAAATAAGAAACTTGGTGAAATATATTCAATTGCTATTTATCTAATTGTTATTTAGAATGTGAATTTTCTAAGTTAAATTAAATTTTCTTAGTTTTCTAACATCAGTTATGAAGCACTCGAATAATGAAGGACCTGAGTTATGAAATGCACCTGAGTTATGAAGTATTTTCTATGCTTAAATCATAGAAAATGATATATGACAAAAATTGAGTAAAGTTATCTCTCATTAAATATAGTTTCTATAAGATTTTGATCATAGAAAACTATCGATACGAAGTGGCTCTGAGTTATGAAAAAATTAATACTGTATAATTCCGGAATTTCACTGTAATTATGGTTGCTCATATATCAAAAGGTTTTTACATACACAAAATATGAAGTGAATGTAAATCATATCTTATATTCTAAAAGGCTTGGTTTACAACCTTTCATCTAGGTCTTTGATGTATCACTCCCTTGTATATCCTTTTCAGGACCTAATATATCTGCTTCTGGTCATTTTTGGTCCCAAACTCATATCAGTTGAGCAACTCCTTTGAGTAAAACCAATGTCTTTATTCTCTCTGAAAAGAAACGAGACCAGACTAGAAAAAAGTCTTCCGGAGACAAAATCTTACATCAAGAATGACTTTCATGACCAAACTTTGGATTGCCAGAAAGAATCAGAAGTTGAACATTCTCATTAATTCATCGCCATTTCTTGAATGTGTCTCCATTATTCTATATATGAAAATGTGTGATATATTACACATTTTGAAGTTTTATTTCCAAAAGATATTATGAAATAGCCAATATTATTATAAGTTTAAGATTTGAAGTTTGGAAGGAATTTCTTCGATAATCAATACTTATCTACGAAATTTAACTTATAAATTTACCGTGAATCGCATATCATTTTAAGTTCGGCGCGTACGATTTTAGTGAGTAATATCAAAAATCTTAATGGATAAATTAATTTTCAATTTGAAGGAACGTATTTTATTTTTATTTTAAACGAATCAAGCTTACATTAGAATTATTTCTTACTTTAATAGAAGTGGGTTACCAAATATCATATACATTCTCAATTTATGTTAAAACAAATATATTATTCACAAATATTTAAAACTTTTAGTTCAAATTTTCGATAGTATAACATTCATTCCGTACAGGAATAAGTGGGATTCCCGCATATTCATCGATAGGCCCACCAATAAATTTTCTCGATGTGCCGATGCTCTGCAAATCTTTAATAGAATTTAAATATTTTACATACCATAATATAGTATCAGTGAATACCCGACTCTATAGGTGCCATTATCCCCTTCACTGATCTCCCTCTTCATTCCCTGTCATCAGGACATTCATAACATAATCCTGAAGGAAGGCGATTCATTGCACAGCTTAGGGGTGGGAAGTGAGTGGAGAAGGTAGGAGTAGATGTGAGGTGAGATGAAGGAGAGGTTGAGAGATGATAGGAGGAAGAGTTGATGGGATATGAAATCGATTTTATGATTTCACTGTGAGTAAAAGATCTATTGGATCCTCAATTCTCAAATGTTAGATATCCTTATTTTCCTATTTGAAGTTAGGCATTAAGTCCTATTCACTGTAAATCCTAGTACCAAATATATCGGTACAAACTTATTGTTATTCCTCATTTCAAAGTATGAATCTTAATGCTGATTTCTCTTTCAGGATTTCTCTCATGGGATGAAGAGAAAGCCCATTTGAACATCGACAAGGACCTCAAAGCTCTGGCTGAGCTGAACCTAGATGCAGAGGAACAGAAAGGAGGTGAGTTTATAAAATGAATAAACTACTTAAAACTTCAAGTTTGATTGCAGTTGGAGATAATCGACTCCTGATGTTGTTCTAACAAACGAAAGTTCTTGAGCATAAAGCTAGCACAGTCTTCCTCCATAATAATTTATCCATAATGTGGAATTTATTTATCTCATTATTATCTAAAACAATCCTCTTTCATGAGAACGAGCAAAGAAAAAAATTGTTGTTTTAAACGGTGCTAGGACAATTGCCACCCGCGGACAATTGCCACCCGCGGACAATTGCCACCCGCGGACAATTGCCACCCGCGGATAATTGCCACCCCCGGACAGTTGCCACCCGGACAATTGCCACCCCCGGACAATTGCCACCCAAATAATTAATATCAGGCCACTTAACTTTAAAAATGGTGATAAAATATGTATATTATTGTTGTACGATTAATTATTAATTATATACATTATAAGATAAAAAAAATATTATTCGGTTTCTGAATGTGCTTTTAAAATCTTTTATTTTTTTTTTAATCTTATATTATTGAATACTTTTTACCACTTCTTTAGAACGATTCAAAACTGTTTAATTCCCTTCGTATATAACATTTTCAGGATTTAGGATTTTAAAAACATATTGTCACAACCCTAATTATATTGTCAGGATTCTTAACTTGTAAATTATATTACTGGGTAGTAATATAAATACCTATTGTTTTTCCTTTAGCAAATAATTATAAATGAAGACCTATTCCGAGCGAGATGTTTTAATTCTATTAATGGAATATTGTCTGCTCCAGAAATTTGGTTTACTAATGACTATATCACTATCACTGACATCAAAAGGAAATCAAATACAAGGGACTTGAAGAAGCAGTCAGAAAGGAAAGTGGCTCCATGAACAAAGTCATCTACCACCGTGGGTGACAATGCTCATGCATGCAGAAAAGCTACTCTGTGAATGCAGTCACTTAAAAAGGAAAATATTAAATGTGTAATGAATTTTTTTATCTTATAATGTATAGAAATAATAATCAATCGTACAAAAATAATATACATATTTCATCTCCATTTTTAAAGTTAAGTGGCCAGATAATAAATATTTGGGTGGCAATTGTTCGGAGGTTGCAATTGTCCGGGTGGCAACTGTCCGGGGGTGGCAATTGTCCGATCACGTTTTAAACAAAACAAAATTGCAAATCATATTTCTTCCAGTTGTTGTTGTTTACTTTAGGATGCCCCGTAAAAGAAAGCTTTCATATCATAAATAAAAAGAAAAAGAAAAGTTACTAACAATATATCAATAACTTCGTCAGAGATAACTGTTCAGTTCAAATTAAAAAAAGAATGATTTTGCTATGTAATTAAATAATCAGATGTTCTATTCATATATTATTTAGAAATAGATTTTTTAAAAACTTAATTTTTCATGAATTTATTTTACAGGAGAGAAGCTCGTCCAATTCGCAAATGAGAACCTAGTTGTGGAGATATTGATCAATCCCCAGGTCAATACTCTGCAACAATGTCTCAAGAACCTCTTGTCTTCCTTCACCAAGCACCGACACATCATCCATGCAGGATATGCCTACAGAGGATCTGGATCGTGGATGCTCCAGGTGAAAATACATGATTGGATTCTACTTTGCTCATAATTCTACACTTGAATATTGTTTAAATTGTAGTTAGAAATTGTCTAGGTCAAATGAATGAGTTCTCCTTTTTTAAATGTATGATGGAGTTTAATTTTTATCAGATATTTCATATCAATTTTCTATCAAAAATTAAATAGTTTAAAATGACCGAAAAATTAAAGTTTATACAGTAATTTGAATCGCTGCCCAAAGATTTATATCTATTTTCAGTTTGAACTATTCAGTTAGTAATTTTCAACTAAGCATTATTGAGATGTGTAGATATACAATATTGCAGTGAATTCGTTTCCAAGGAAACAAATTTATTGAGTAATATTGATATTAGCAAACAACAATTGCAAAGAATATAAAATTTCAAAAATTAATTGTGTAACTCTCCAATACAAAATTTACCATCAAAAATTTATGTTTCAGGATGGTACATTCTCTATATCGGATCTCTTTGCTGCTTTCAATGAGTTCGAAGTTCAAAGAGTTCTCCACGCATACGAAAGCTGCATAACTATAGACATCCATTGCTCAGGCGAGGGAGAATGGTCAACAGAATCCATATCCCAGGAATACTTTAGGTATTCACCATTTACTACTCTCTATCAATCTCCTACGACATTTTTCTTAGAGCTTACGGCATAACTGAATAAATAAAAATTAAGCCACCTAATCATGAACTATAAAAATATTGTAAATACCTTTTATTTTTCAGTAAGCAGTGCCAAGTTACAGTTAATCCAAAGGACCAAATAGGGGTCTCTGGTGGAATTAATGACATCGTCAAATACATTGGACAGTTCTTAACAGTACAGGATGTAGAGAGCATTCATCAACCATCTGAAATAGTTGGTAACATTCGCTTCACACGACCGACTTTGTATGTCTTCCCTGGTGGACAAGGAGATTCTGCTCTCTTCGGTGTTAATGGGTTTAACATGCTGGTAGATGGTGGATATAATAGAAAAGCTTGTTTTTGGGACTTTACAAGGCACTTAGACAGATTAGATGCTGTACTAATAACCCGCCTTAATAGCTCTAATGTGATGGGAATAACTAATGTTATCCGTAGAAAAGCAATTAGTTCAGTTTATCCACAAGTAGGACATTTATTTTGTAATGTAGCAGGAACAAAATCTTCACCTGATGGTGATAAGGATGAAGATTCTTTATTAGTGAATATTTGGGATGAAGGGCATTTGATGCGAGAACACTTGAGACACATTAGCCTTAAGCCTCATTTGTGTTTCAGAGATAATATCATGGATCCAATTAATTTGTATCATAAAGTTGGTCATGGTAAGTTAGATATGTATGTTATCAATCCCTCTAAAGACAGTGTAGAAGTGAAAGAATTTATGCAAAGGTGGAATAATGAAGTTATTACGTCAGAACCTGGGTTTAGCACGTATAAAATAGGCAATAAATCCTTTCCATGTCCGATTATGAACATGAATTCTATATGTGCATTAATTATTTGGCAGCCGAATGACCCAAATGATACCATTACTAGAATAATGTTCCCAGGGAGTACGCCTCAACATAAAATATTCGAAGGCCTAGATAAATTGAAAAATATAGAATGTTTAAAATACCCAAGTTGTTCTTCGAAAACTCTACGAACCAAAACAGATGCAAGGAAATCTAAATTGGAAGTGAAAACAGCATCGCGCATATCAAGTACATCCAGTGTTGGTCGAAGATTTGAACAAAAATCCCGTTCAATTAGTAGAGAAGAAAGGAAAGTCTCAAAATCAGAAAAATCAGCTACAAAGCACAGGAGAAGTGAGACGAGGACAATTGAAACATCAAGTAAACATGAAGCTGCTTACCAATCCGAAGTAACCGAGGAAAAAGCCTATAAAGAATTGAGAGAATCAACAAAAGACAAAGATAGTAATGAATTAACGTCAGATGGGAAATTGGGCGATTCATCGGATATTTGTATTGTTCCAAATACAGATAATATTATTGAAAACAAAGAATCGGATGTAAGAATAATTACACAAGATAAGCATGAAGAGATTCGTGACTCTTCATTAGTATCAGTAGAATCTGGAATTATTTTAGGAGATGACAGAGAATCATCATTAGAAATTGAGCAAATGAAATCCGAAAATAAAACTTCAACTGTGACATCAGTAACCTCATCAAGAATAATAAGGAAAGAAGAAGAAAATAAAGAAATACAGAGAAGAATAGGAAAAGAAAGTTCTAATATTCAGAAAACTAAACGATCTAAGAAACCCAAAGTTCAACCAAGAATAGATACTGGATCTGGAAGAGTTGACAAAAAGTTCAATGAAAAAAAGAAAGACACAACTAAAAGAGAGCAGAAAGGCAAATTATCATTAACAGAATCTGAATTGAAAACTGCAAAACAAAGTACAGAAATCACTCAACAAATGAAAAATATAGACAAAGATAAACCTGATGCATTGAGGAGACGAGAGCCAACCAAACAAAACGACAATAAATCTAGAGAACAAAGTATTGAATCGAGAACAACGACAAAAGCAACACGTAAAGTTACAAATAAATCTGAGATAGAAATGAATACTTTAAGGAAAAATAAATCTCGAAACCAAAAGAAATCTGATAATCTTCATAAAAAACAAATTGATGATAGAAATAATGCTGCTAAAGCAGCGAGTTTGTCTAAAAAAGATGAGAGGAAATCTCCTGCGACATCTAAAGTTTCACCAAGAAAGAAGAAAACAGGCACGGTATCTATAAAAGAAAAAGACAAGAAGATAATCACTGGACCTACTTTGAAAGCAGGAGTTGTTGCTGCAGCTGCTGCAGGAATTGTAATGCCTGGTGCATTAACGACTGAAGATAAGCAAGATAGAGAACTAGACGGAGAATTAATAATTGACGCAAGAGATGATATTTTAGTCGCAGAAAACGACGAAGAAGATAGAATATCGGATATTGCAAATTTGCCAGGAGTAAGAGAAGTTAAAATTAACGGTGATGAACATCAGACGTTGAAAAAAGATAGCAACGAAGATGAAGAAAAAGACTCCCTTATTCTTCATGATGGTGGAGTAATTGAACAAGTTGAAAAAGAAGAAGCAAGTAATATTATTGAAGAAGATGAAAACTCAGACTATGACGGGAAACAAGATCCATCAAAATCAAGTAAGAAGATTGTAGGGGAAAGAACTGGAACACAATTAAACGACGAAGACAAAAAGTTTGAAACTGATGATTTCAAGAATCAACAAAATGATGATATCGACTATTTTCCAAATGAAGGGGCGGAAAAGATAAAATCACCGATCAAAACAACTTTACGCAGCATTTTGAAAACTCCCGATGAAGTTGATGATCTGCCAATTCATGAAGAAGTAGAATCAATGACAGTTGAACAAACGAATATAACTACAAGGGATGAAATTTTGAAAACCGTAAAAACTGACCAAGTTGACAAGCTATCAGAAAAAGAACTTTTTTCAACGAAAGTAAATAATGATGAGAAAGAAGAAGATTCTACAGAGAGAGAAACAATACAGGATGAAACTGGAAGATATAATAGGGATGGAGGTCTGTCAGATAAAGATATAACAGATAAAACTGTCGTAAAATCAACAGATACAGTAACAATTTCGAAAGAAGTCACAGAAATTACTAAAACAGCGATAATTAAAGAAGATACTCATCCATCAGATGATGAAGGACGTAAACCGAAACGAGATGAATCTCCAACCAAAATAACTGAATCTGATGAACCGAAAGATAGATCAGACAGTGACAAACCAGATTTAAAGAAACCAAGGGACTATGATGAAGACAGTGTCGATAAATATACTGCAGATTCCAAAAGGCCAACTGATGAAAGAAAGCCTAAAGAACCGGAATATGACAGAGACGATTCCCCAGATGACAATAAAACTATCGTAAAATCAACAGATACAGTTACAATTTCAAAAGAATTCACGGAAATTACTGAAACAGTGGTAATTAAAGAAGATGATGAACCATCAAATGATGAAATACGCGACTCGAAAAAGGGTGAATCTCCATCCGAATTAACTGATGGTGAGAAACCTAGAGATAGATTGGATAGTGACAAACCAGATTTGAAGAAACCAAAGGACTATGATAAAGACCGTGTTGATGACTATACACCAGATTCTAGTCGACCATCTGATGAAAGAGAACCTAAAGAACAGGGATATGACAATGACGATTCGCCATATGATGACAAAACTGTCGTAAAATCAACAGATACAGTTACAATTTCGAAAGAAGTCACAGAAACTACTAAAACAGTCATAGTTAAAGAAGATACTCATCAATCAGATGATGATGAACGTGAACCAAAAAGATATGAATCTCCCACCAAAATAACTGAATCTGAGAAACTTAAAGATAGATCAGACAGTGACGAACCAGATTTACAGAAATCTGGGGACTATGATGAAGACCGTGTTGATAAATATACTACAGATTCCAGACAGCCAACTGATATAGGAGAGCCTAGAGAACCGAGATCAGACCATGACGATTCTCCAGATGACGATAAAACTATCGTAAAATCCACTGATACTGTTACAATTTCGAAAGAAGTCATGGAAGTTACTAAAACAGTCATAGTTAAAGAAAATACTTATCCATCAGATGATGAAGAACGTGACCAAAGAAGAGATGAATCTCCATCAAAAATAACTGAATCTGATGAACCGAAAGATAGACCAGACAGTGACAAACCAGATTCAAAGAAACCAAGGGACTATGATGAAGACAGTGTCGATAAATATACTGCAGGTTCCAGACGGCCAACTGATGAAAGAGAGCCTAGAGAACCGAGATCATACCATGACGATTCCCCAGATGACGATAAAACTATCGTAAAATCAACAGATACAGTTACAATTTCAAAAGAATTCACAGAAATTACTAAAACAATGATAATTAAAGAAGATGATGAACCATCAGATGATGAAAAACGTGATTCAAGAAAAGGTGAATCTCAATCCAAATTAACTGACGGTGAGAAACCTAGAGATAGATTGGATAGTGATGAACCAGATTCAAAGAAACCAGATATCTATGATGAAGAACGAGTTGATAAATTTTCTCCAGATTCTAGTGGACCAACTGATGAAAGAAAACCTAAAGAACAGGGATATGACCATGACGATTCCCCAGATGATGATAAAACTGTCGTAAAATCTACAGACACTGTTACAATTTCGAAAGAAGTCACAGAAGTTACTAAAACAGTCATAGTTAAAGAAGATATTTATCCATCAGATGATGTAGAACGACACCAAATAAGAGATGAATCTCCATCCAAAATAACTGAATCTGAGGAAATTGGAGATAGATCAGACAGTGACAAACCAGATTTAGATAAACCAAGAGACTATGATGAAGACAGTGTTGATAAATATACTCCAGATTCCAGAAGGCCAACTAATGAAAGAGAGCCTAAAGAACCGGGATTTGACCATGACGATTCACCAGATGACGATAAAACTATTGTAAAATCAACAGATACAGTAACAATCTCAAAAGAATTCACGGAAATTATTAAAACAGTGATAATTAAAGAAGATGATGAACCATCAGATGTGGAAAAAGGCGACTCGAAAAAAGGTGAATCTCCATCTGAATTAACTGAAGGTGACAAACCTAGAGATATATCGGATAGTGATGAACCAGATTCGAAGAAACCAGGGATCTATGATGAAGAACGAGTTGATAAATTTTCTCCAGTTCCAAGTCGAGCAACTGAAGAAAGAGAACCTGAAGAACAGGGATCTGTCCATGACGATTCCCCAGATGATGATAAAACTGTCGTAACATCAACCGATACAGTTACAATTTCGAAAGAAGTCACAGAAATTACTAAAACAGTCATAGTTAAAGAAGATACTTATCCATCGGATGATGTAGAACGAGACCGAAGAAGAGATGAATCTCCATCCAAAATAACTGAATCTGAGGAACCTGAAGATAGATCAGACAGTGACAAACCAGATTTAGATAAACCAAGGGACTATGATGAAGACAGTGTTGATAAATATACTCAAGATTCCAGAAGGCAAACTGATGAAAGAGAGCCTAAAGAACTGGGATATGACCATGACGATTCACCAGATGACGATAAAACTATTGTAAAATCAACAGATACAGTAACAATCTCAAAAGAATTCACGGAAATTATTAAAACAGTGATAATTAAAGAAGATGATGAACCATCAGATGAGGAAAAACGCGACTCGAAAAAAGGTGAATCTCCATCCGAATTAACTGAAGGTGACAAACCTAGAGATATGTCGGATAGTGATGGACCGGATGTAAAGAAACCAGGGATCTATGATGAAGGACGAGTTGATAAATTTTCTCCAGATTCTAGTCGACCAACTGATGAAAGAGATCCTAAAGAACAGGGATCTGACCATGACGATTCCCCAGATGATGATAAAACTGTCGTAAAATCAACAGATACAGTTACAGTTTCGAAAGAAGTCACTGAAATTACTAAAACAGTGATCGTTAAGGAAGATGATGAATCATCAGATGATGAAAAACGCGATTTGAGAAAAGGTGAATCTCCCTCCGAATTAACTAAAGGTGACAAACCTAGAAATACATCGGGTGGTGTTGAACCAGATTCAAAGAAACCAGGGATCTCTGATAAAGAACAAGTTGATAAATTTTCTCCAGATTCTGGTCGACCAACTGATGAAAGAGATCCTAAAGAACAGGGATCTGACCATGACGATTCCCCAGATGATGATAAAACTGTCGTAAAATCAACAGATACAGTTACAGTTTCGAAAGAAGTCACTGAAATTACTAAAACAGTGATCGTTAAGGAAGATACTCATCAATCTGAAGATGAAGAACGTGAACCAAAAAGAGATGAATCTCCAACCAAAATAACCGAATCTGAGAAACCTAAAGATAAATCAGACAGTGACGAACTAGATTTAAAGAAATCTGGCGACTACGATGAAGACCGTGTTGATAAATATACACCGGATTCCAGACGGCCAACTGACAAAGGAGACCCTGAAGAACCGAGATCTGACCAAGACGATTCTCCAGATGACGATAAAACTATCGTAAAATCAACAGATACAGTTACAATTTCGAAAGAAGTCACGGAAGTTACTAAAACAGTCATAGTTAAAGAAGATACTTATCCATCAGATGATGTAGAACGTGACCAAAGAAGAGATGAATCTCCATCCAAAATAACTGAATCTGAGGAACTAAAAGAGATATCAGACAGTGACCAACCAGATTTAAAGAAACCAAGGGACTATGATGATGACAATGTTGAAAAATATACTCCAGATTCCAGACGGCCAACGGATGAAAGAGAGCCTAAAGAACCAGGATATGACCATGACGATTCACCAGATGACGATAAAACTATCGTAAAATCAAGAGATACAGTAACAATTTCAAATGAATTCACGGAAATTACTAAAACAGTGATAATTAAAGAAGAGGATGAATCATCAGATGATGAAAAACGCGATTTGAGAAAAGGTGAATCTCCCTCCGAATTAACTAAAGGTGACAAACCTAGAGATACATCGGGTGGTGTTGAACCAGATTTAAAGAAACCAGGGATCTCTGATAAAGAACAAGTTGATAAATTTTCTCCAGATTCTAGTCGACCAACTGATGAAAGAGATCCTAAAGAACAGGGATCTGACCATGACGATTCCCCAGATGATGATAAAACTGTCGTAAAATCAACAGATACAGTTACAGTTTCGAAAGAAGTCACTGAAATTACTAAAACAGTGATCGTTAAGGAAGATACTCATCAATCTGAAGATGAAGAACGTGAACCAAAAAGAGATGAATCTCCAACCAAAATAACCGAATCTGAGAAACCTAAAGATAAATTAGACAGTGACGAACCAGATTTAAAGAAATCTGGGGACTACGATGAAGACCGTGTTGATAAATATACACCGGATTCCAGACGGCCAACTGACAAAGGAGAGCCTGAAGAACCGAGATCTGACCAAGACGATTCTCCAGATGACGATAAAACTATCGTAAAATCAACAGATATAGTTACAATTTCGAAAGAAGTCACGGAAGTTACTAAAACAGTCATAGTTAAAGAAGATACTTATCCATCAGATGATGTAGAACGTGACCAAAGAAGAGATGAATCTCCATCCAAAATAACTGAATCTGAGGAACCTAAAGAGATATCAGACAGTGACCAACCAGATTTAAAGAAACCAAGGGACTATGATGATGACAATGTTGAAAAATATACTCCAGATTCCAGACGGCCAACGGATGAAAGAGAGCCTAAAGAACCAGGATATGACCATGACGATTCACCAGATGACGATAAAACTATCGTAAAATCAAGAGATACAGTAACAATTTCAAAAGAATTCACGGAAATTACTAAAACAGTGATTATTAAAGAAGAGGATGAATCATCAGATGATGAAAAACGCGATTTGAGAAAAGGTGAATCTCCCTCCGAATTAACTAAAGGTGACAAACCTAGAGATACATCGGGTGGTGTTGAACCAGATTCAAAGAAACCAGGGATCTCTGATAAAGAACAAGTTGATAAATTTTCTCCAGATTCTAGTCGACCAACTGATGAAAGAGATCCTAAAGAACAGGGATCTGACCATGACGATTCCCCAGATGATGATAAAACTGTCGTAAAATCAACAGATACAGTTACAGTTTCGAAAGAAGTCACTGAAATTACTAAAACAGTGATCGTTAAGGAAGATACTCATCAATCTGAAGATGAAGAACGTGAACCAAAAAGAGATGAATCTCCAACCAAAATAACCGAATCTGAGAAACCTAAAGATAAATCAGACAGTGACGAACCAGATTTAAAGAAATCTGGGGACTACGATGAAGACCGTGTTGATAAATATACACCGGATTCCAGACGGCCAACTGACAAAGGAGAGCCTGAAGAACCGAGATCTGACCAAGACGATTCTCCAGATGACGATAAAACTATCGTAAAATCAACAGATACAGTTACAATTTCGAAAGAAGTCACGGAAGTTACTAAAACAGTCATAGTTAAAGAAGATACTTATCCATCAGATGATGTAGAACGTGACCAAAGAAGAGATGAATCTCCATCCAAAATAACTGAATCTGAGGAACCTAAAGAGATATCAGACAGTGACCAACCAGATTTAAAGAAACCAAGGGACTATGATGATGACAATGTTGAAAAATATACTCCAGATTCCAGACGGCCAATGGATGAAAGAGAGCCTAAAGAACCAGGATATGACCATGACGATTCACCAGATGACGATGAAACTATCGTAAAATCAAGAGATACAGTAACAATTTCAAAAGAATTCACGGAAATTACTAAAACAGTGATAATTAAAGAAGAGGATGAATCATCAGATGATGAAAAACGCGATTTGAGAAAAGGTGAATCTCCCTCCGAATTAACTAAAGGTGACAAACCTAGAGATACATCGGGTGGTGTTGAACCAGATTCAAAGAAACCAGGGATCTCTGATAAAGAACAAGTTGATAAATTTTCTCCAGATTCTAGTAGACCAACTGATGAAAGAGATCCTAAAGAACAGGGATCTGACCATGACGATTCCCCAGATGATGATAAAACTGTCGTAAAATCAACAGATACAGTTACAGTTTCGAAAGAAGTCACTGAAATTACTAAAACAGTGATCGTTAAGGAAGATACTCATCGATCTGAAGATGAAGAACGTGAACCAAAAAGAGATGAATCTCCAACCAAAATAACCGAATCTGAGAAACCTAAAGATAAATCAGACAGTGACGAACCAGATTTAAAGAAATCTGGGGACTACGATGAAGACCGTGTTGATAAATATACACCGGATTCCAGACGGCCAACTGACAAAGGAGAGCCTGAAGAACCGAGATCTGACCAAGACGAATCTCCAGATGACGATAAAACTATCGTAAAATCAACAGATACAGTTACAATTTCGAAAGAAGTCACGGAAGTTACTAAAACAGTCATAGTTAAAGAAGATACTTATCCATCAGATGATGTAGAACGTGACCAAAGAAGAGATGAATCTCCATCCAAAATAACTGAATCTGAGGAACCTAAAGAGATATCAGACAGTGACCAACCAGATTTAAAGAAACCAAGGGACTATGATGATGACAATGTTGAAAAATATACTCCAGATTCCAGACGGCCAACGGATGAAAGAGAGCCTAAAGAACCAGGATATGACCATGACGATTCACCAGATGACGATAAAACTATCGTAAAATCAAGAGATACAGTAACAATTTCAAAAGAATTCACGGAAATTACTAAAACAGTGATAATTAAAGAAGAGGATGAATCATCAGATGATGAAAAACGCGATTTGAGAAAAGGTGAATCTCCCTCCGAATTAACTAAAGGTGACAAACCTAGAGATACATCGGGTGGTGTTGAACCAGATTCAAAGAAACCAGGGATCTCTGATGAAGAACAAGTTGATAAATTCTCTCCAGATTCTAGTCGACCAACTGATGAAAGAGATCCTAAAGAACAGGGATCTGACCATGACGATTCCCCAGATGATGATAAAACTGTCGTAACATCAACAGATACAGTTACCATTTCAAAAGAAGTCACAGAAATTACTAAAACAGTGATAGTTAAAGAAGATACTCATCAATCAGATGATGAAGAGCGTGAAACAAAAAGAGATGAATCTCTCACCAAAATAACTGAATCTGAGAAACTTAAAGATATATCAGACAGTGACGAACCAGATTTAATGAAATCTGGGGACTATGATGGAGACCGTGTCGATAAATATATTCCAGATTCCAGACGTCCAACTGACAAAGAAGACCCTAGAAAACCGAAATCTGACCAAGACAATTCTCCAGATGACGATAAAACTATCGTAAAATCAACAGATACAGTTACAATTTCAAAGGAATTCACGGAAATTACTAAAACCGTGATAATTAAAGAAGATGATGAACCATCAGATGATGAAAAACTCGACTCGAAAATAGGTGAATCTCCATCCGAATTAACTGAAAGTGACAAACCTAGAGATACATCAGATAGTGATGAACCAGATTCAAAGAAACCAGGGATCTATGATGAAGAACGAGCTGATAAATTTTCTCCAGTTCCAAGTCGACCAACTGAAGAAAAAGAACCTAAAGAACAGGGATCTGACCATGACGATTCCCCAGATGATGATAAAACTGTCGGAACATCAACAGATACAGTTACAATTTCGAGAGAAGTCACAGAAATTACTAAAACAGTCATAGTTAAAGAAGATACTCATCCATCGGATGATGTAGAACGAGAACAAAGAAGAGATGAATCTCCATCCAAAATAACTGAATCTGAGAAACCTGAAGATAGATCAGACAGTGACAAACCAGATTTAGATAAACCAAGGGACTATGATGAAGACAGTGTTGATAAATATACTCCAGATTCCAGACGTCCAACTGACAAAGGAGAGCCTAAAGAACCTGGATATGACCATGACGATTCACCAGATGACGATGAAACTATCGTAAAATCAACAGATACAGTAACAATTTCAAAAGAATTCACGGAAATTACTAAAACAGTGATAATTAAAGAAGATGATGAATCATCAGATGATGAAAAACGCGATTTGAGAAAAGGTGAATCTCCCTCCGAATTAACTGAAAGTGACAAACCTAGAGATACATCGGGTAGTGTTGAACCAGATTCAAAGAAACCAAAGATCTCTGATGAAGAACGAGTTGATAAATTTTCTCCAGTTCCAAGTCGACCTACTGAAGAAAGAGAACCTAAAGAACAGGGATCTGACCATGACGATTCCCCAGATGATGATAAAACTGTCGGAACATCAACAGATACAGTTACGATTTCGAAAGAAGTGACAGAAATTACAAAAACAGTCATAGTTAAAGAAGATACTTATCCATCGGATGATGTAGAACGAAACCAAAGAAGAGATGAATCCCCATCCAAAATAACTGAATCTGAGGAACCTGAAGATAGATCAGACAGTGACAAACCAGATTTAGATAAACCAAGGGACTATGATGAAGACAGTGTTGATAAATATACTCCAGATTCCAGACGTCCAACTGACAAAGAAGAGCCTGAAGAACCTGGATATGACCATGACGATTCACCAGATGACGATGAAACTATCGTAAAATCAACAGATACAGTAACAATTTCAAAAGAATTCACGGAAATTACTAAAACAGTGATAATTAAAGAAGATGATGAATCATCAGATGATGAAAAACGCGATTTGAGAAAAGGTGAATCTCCCTCCGAATTAACTGAAAGTGTCAAACCTAGAGATACATCGGGTAGTGTTGAACCAGATTCAAAGAAACCAGAGATCTCTGATGAAGAACGAGTTGATAAATTTTCTCCAGTTCCAAGTCGACCTACTGAAGAAAGAGAACCTAAAGAACAGGGATCTGACCATGACGATTCCCCAGATGATGATAAAACTGTCGTAACATCAACAGATACAGTTACAATTTCGAAAGAAGTCACAGAAATTACTAAAACAGTGATAGTTAAAGAAGATACCCATCAATCAGATGATGAAGAACGTGAACCAAAAAGAGATGAATCTTCAACCAAAATAACTGAATCTGAGAAACCTAAAGATAAATCAGACAGTGACGAACCAGATTCAAAGAAATATGGGGACTATGATGGAGACCGTGTTGATAAATATACACCGGATTCCAGACGGCCAACTGACAAAGGAGAGCCTAAAGAACCGAGATCTGACAAAGACGAGTCTCCAGATGACGATAAAACTATCGTAAAATCAACAGATACAGTTACAATTTCGAAAGAAGTCACGGAAGTTACTAGAACAGTCATAGTTAAAGAAGATGATGATAAACCATCAGATGATGAAAAACGTGACTCGAAAATAGGTGAATCTCCATCTGAATTAATTGAAGGTGACAAACCTAGAGATACATCAGATAGTGATGAACCAGATTCAAAGAAACCAGGGATCTATGATGAAGAACGAGTTGATAAATTTTCTCCAGTTTCAAGTAGACCAACTGAAGAAAGAGAACCTAAAGAACAGGGATCTGACCATGACGATTCCCCAGATGATGATAAAACTGTCGGAACATCAACAGATACAGTTACAATTTCGAAAGAAGTCACAGAAATTACTAAAACAGTCATAGTTAAAGAAGATACTCATCCATCGGATGATGTAGAACGAGACCTAAGAGGAGATGAATCTCCATCCAAAATAACTGAATCTGAGAAACCTGAAGATAGATCAGACAGTGACAAACCAGATTTAGATAAACCAAGGGACTATGATGAAGACAGTGTTGATAAATATACTCCAGATTCCAGACGTCCAACTGACAAAGGAGAGCCTGAAGAACCTGGATATGACCATGACGATTCACCAGATGACGATGAAACTATCGTAAAATCAACAGATACAGTAACAATTTCAAAGGAATTCACGGAAATTACTAAAACAGTGATAATTAAAGAAGATGATGAATCATCAGATGATGAAAAACGCGATTTGAGAAAAGGTGAATCTCCCTCCGAATTAACTGAAAGTGACAAGCCTAGAGATACATCGGGTAGTGTTGAACCAGATTCAAAGAAACCAAAGATCTCTGATGAAGAACGAGTTGATAAATTTTCTCCAGTTCCAAGTCGACCTACTGAAGAAAGAGAACCTAAAGAACAGGGATCTGACCATGACGATTCCCCAGATGATGATAAAACTGTCGGAACATCAACAGATACAGTTACAATTTCGAGAGAAGTCACAGAAATTACTAAAACAGTCATAGTTAAAGAAGATACTCATCCATCGGATGATGTAGAACGAGAACAAAGAAGAGATGAATCTCCATCCAAAATAACTGAATCTGAGGAACCTGAAGATAGATCAGACAGTGACAAACCAGATTTAGATAAACCTAGGGACTATGATGAAGACAGTGTTGATAAATATACTCCAGATTGCAGACGTCCAACTGACAAAGAAGAGCCTAAAGAACCTGGATATGACCATGACGATTCACCAGATGACGATGAAACTATCGTAAAATCAACTGATACAGTAACAATTTCAAAAGAATTCACGGAAATTACTAAAACAGTGATAATTAAAGAAGATGATGAATCATCAGATGATGAAAAACGCGATTTGAGAAAAGGTGAATCTCCCTCCGAATTAACTGAAAGTGACAAACCTAGAGATACATCGGGTAGTGTTGAACCAGATTCAAAGAAACCAGAGATCTCTGATGAAGAACGAGTTGATAAATTTTCTCCAGTTCCAAGTCGACCTACTGAAGAAAGAGAACCTAAAGAACAGGGATCTGACCATGACGATTCCCCAGATGATGATAAAACTGTCGTAACATCAACAGATACAGTTACAATTTCGAAAGAAGTCACAGAAATTAATAAAACAGTGATAGTTAAAGAAGATACCCATCAATCAGATGATGAAGAACGTGAACCAAAAAGAGATGAATCTTCAACCAAAATAACTGAATCTGAGAAACCTAAAGATAAATCAGACAGTGACGAACCAGATTCAAAGAAATCTGGGGACTATGATGGAGACCGTGTTGATAAATATACACCGGATTCCAGACGGCCAACTGACAAAGGAGAGCCTAAAGAACCGAGATCTGACCAAGACGAGTCTCCAGATGACGATAAAACTATCGTAAAATCAACAGATACAGTTACAATTTCGAAAGAAGTCACGGAAGTTACTAGAACAGTCATAGTTAAAGAAGATGATGATAAACCATCAGATGATGAAAAACGTGACTCGAAAATAGGTGAATCTCCATCTGAATTAATTGAAGGTGACAAACCTAGAGATACATCAGATAGTGATGAAAAAGATTCAAAGAAACCAGGGATCTATGATGAAGAACGAGTTGATAAATTTTCTCCAGTTTCAAGTAGACCAACTGAAGAAAGAGAACCTAAAGAACAGGGATCTGACCATGACGATTCCCCAGATGATGATAAAACTGTCGGAACATCAACAGATACAGTTACAATTTCGAAAGAAGTCACAGAAATTACTAAAACAGTCATAGTTAAAGAAGATACTCATCCATCGGATGATGTAGAACGAGACCAAAGAGGAGATGAATCTCCATCCAAAATAACTGAATCTGAGAAACCTGAAGATAGATCAGACAGTGACAAACCAGATTTAGATAAACCAAGGGACTATGATGAAGACAGTGTTGATAAATATACTCCAGATTCCAGACGTCCAACTGACAAAGGAGAGCCTGAAGAACCTGGATATGACCATGACGATTCACCAGATGACGATGAAACTATCGTAAAATCAACAGATACAGTAACAATTTCAAAGGAATTCACGGAAATTACTAAAACAGTGATAATTAAAGAAGATGATGAATCATCAGATGATGAAAAACGCGATGTGAGAAAAGGTGAATCTCCCTCCGAATTAACTGAAAGTGACAAGCCTAGAGATACATCGGGTAGTGTTGAACCAGATTCAAAGAAACCAAAGATCTCTGATGAAGAACGAGTTGATAAATTTTCTCCAGTTCCAAGTCGACCTACTGAAGAAAGAGAACCTAAAGAACAGGGATCTGACCATGACGATTCCCCAGATGATGATAAAACTGTCGGAACATCAACAGATACAGTTACAATTTCGAAAGAAGTGACAGAAATTACAAAAACAGTCATAGTTAAAGAAGATACTTATCCATCGGATGATGTAGAACGAGACCAAAGTAGGGATGAATCCCCATCCAAAATAACTGAATCTGAGGAACCTGAAGATAGATCAGACAGTGACAAACCAGATTTAGATAAACCTAGGGACTATGATGAAGACAGTGTTGATAAATATACTCCAGATTGCAGACGTCCAACTGACAAAGAAGAGCCTAAAGAACCTGGATATGACCATGACGATTCACCAGATGACGATGAAACTATCGTAAAATCAACTGATACAGTAACAATTTCAAAAGAATTCACGGAAATTACTAAAACAGTGATAATTAAAGAAGATGATGAATCATCAGATGATGAAAAACGCGATTTGAGAAAAGGTGAATCTCCCTCCGAATTAACTGAAAGTGACAAACCTAGAGATACATCGGGTAGTGTTGAACCAGATTCAAAGAAACCAGAGATCTCTGATGAAGAACGAGTTGATAAATTTTCTCCAGTTCCAAGTCGACCTACTGAAGAAAGAGAACCTAAAGAACAGGGATCTGACCATGACGATTCCCCAGATGATGATAAAACTGTCGTAACATCAACAGATACAGTTACAATTTCGAAAGAAGTCACAGAAATTACTAAAACAGTGATAGTTAAAGAAGATACCCATCAATCAGATGATGAAGAACGTGAACCAAAAAGAGATGAATCTTCAACCAAAATAACTGAATCTGAGAAACCTAAAGATAAATCAGACAGTGACGAACCAGATTCAAAGAAATCTGGGGACTATGATGGAGACCGTGTTGATAAATATACACCGGATTCCAGACGGCCAACTGACAAAGGAGAGCCTAAAGAACCGAGATCTGACCAAGACGAGTCTCCAGATGACGATAAAACTATCGTAAAATCAACAGATACAGTTACAATTTCGAAAGAAGTCACGGAAGTTACTAGAACAGTCATAGTTAAAGAAGATGATGATAAACCATCAGATGATGAAAAACGTGACTCGAAAATAGGTGAATCTCCATCTGAATTAATTGAAGGTGACAAACCTAGAGATACATCAGATAGTGATGAACCAGATTCAAAGAAACCAGGGATCTATGATGAAGAACGAGTTGATAAATTTTCTCCAGTTTCAAGTAGACCAACTGAAGAAAGAGAACCTAAAGAACAGGGATCTGACCATGACGATTCCCCAGATGATGATAAAACTGTCGGAACATCAACAGATACAGTTACAATTTCGAAAGAAGTCACAGAAATTACTAAAACAGTCATAGTTAAAGAAGATACTCATCCATCGGATGATGTAGAACGAGACCAAAGAGGAGATGAATCTCCATCCAAAATAACTGAATCTGAGAAACCTGAAGATAGATCAGACAGTGACAAACCAGATTTAGATAAACCAAGGGACTATGATGAAGACAGTGTTGATAAATATACTCCAGATTCCAGACGTCCAACTGACAAAGGAGAGCCTGAAGAACCTGGATATGACCATGACGATTCACCAGATGACGATGAAACTATCGTAAAATCAACAGATACAGTAACAATTTCAAAGGAATTCACGGAAATTACTAAAACAGTGATAATTAAAGAAGATGATGAATCATCAGATGATGAAAAACGCGATGTGAGAAAAGGTGAATCTCCCTCCGAATTAACTGAAAGTGACAAGCCTAGAGATACATCGGGTAGTGTTGAACCAGATTCAAAGAAACCAAAGATCTCTGATGAAGAACGAGTTGATAAATTTTCTCCAGTTCCAAGTCGACCTACTGAAGAAAGAGAACCTAAAGAACAGGGATCTGACCATGACGATTCCCCAGATGATGATAAAACTGTCGGAACATCAACAGATACAGTTACAATTTCGAAAGAAGTGACAGAAATTACAAAAACAGTCATAGTTAAAGAAGATACTTATCCATCGGATGATGTAGAACGAGACCAAAGTAGGGATGAATCCCCATCCAAAATAACTGAATCTGAGGAACCTGAAGATAGATCAGACAGTGACAAACCAGATTTAGATAAACCAAGGGACTATGATGAAGACAGTGGTGATAAATATACTCCAGATTCCAGACGTCCAACTGACAAAGAAGAGCCTAAAGAACCTGGATATGACCATGACGATTCACCAGATGACGATGAAACTATCGTAAAATCAACAGATACAGTAACAATTTTAAAAGAATTCACGGAAATTACTAAAACAGTGATAATTAAAGAAGATGATGAATCATCAGATGATGAAAAACGCGATTTGAGAAAAGGTGAATCTCCCTCCGAATTAACTGAAAGTGACAAACCTAGAGATACATCGGGTAGTGTTGAACAAGATTCAAAGAAACCAGAGATCTCTGATGAAGAACGAGTTGAAAAATTTTCTCCAGTTCCAAGTCGACCTACTGAAGAAAGAGAACCTAAAGAACAGGGATCTGACCATGACGATTCCCCAGATGATGATAAAACTGTCGTAACATCAACAGATACAGTTACAATTTCGAAAGAAGTCACAGAAATTACTAAAACAGTGATAGTTAAAGAAGATACCCATCAATCAGATGATGAAGAACGTGAACCAAAAAGAGATGAATCTTCAACCAAAATAACTGAATCTGAGAAACCTAAAGATAAATCAGACAGTGACGAACCAGATTCAAAGAAATCTGGGGACTATGATGGAGACCGTGTTGATAAATATACACCGGATTCCAGACGGCCAACTGACAAAGGAGAGCCTAAAGAACCGATATCTGACCAAGACGATTCTCCAGATGACGATAAAACTATCGTAAAATCAACAGATACAGTTACAATTTCGAAAGAAGTCACGGAAGTTACTAAAACAGTCATAGTTAAAGAAGATGATGATAAACCATCAGATGATGAAAAACGTGACTCGAAAATAGGTGAGTCTCCATCTGAATTAACTGAAGGTGACAAACCTAGAGACATATCAGATAGTGATGAACCAGATTCAAAGAAACCAGGGATCTATGATGAAGAACGAGTTGATAAATTTTCTCCAGTTTCAAGTAGACCAACTGAAGAAAGAGAACCTAAAGAACAGGGATCTGACCATGACGATTCCCCAGATGATGATAAAACTGTCGTAACATCAACAGATACAGTTACAATTTCGAAAGAAGTCACGGAAGTTACTAAAACAGTCATAGTTAAAGAAGATACTTATCTACCAAATGATGTAGAACGTGACCAAAGAAGAGATGAATCTCCATCCAAAATAACTGAATCTGAGGAACCTAAAGAGATAACAGACAGTGACAAACCAGATTTAAAGAAACCAAGGGACTATGATGATGACAGTGATGAAAAATATACTCCAGATTCCAGACGGCCAACGGATGAAAGGAAGCCTAAAGAACCAGGATATGACCATGACGATTCACCAGATGACGATAAAACTATCGTAAAATCAACAGATACAGTAACAATTTCAAAAGAATTCACGGAAATAACTAAAACAGTGATAATTAAAGAAGATGATGAATCCTCAGATGATGAAAAACGCGATTTGAGAAAAGGTGAATCTCCCTCCGAATTAACTGAAAGTGACAAACCTAGAGATACATCGGGTAGTGTTGAACCAGATTCAAAGAAACCAAAGATCTCTGATGAAGAACGAGTTGATAAATTTTCTCCAGTTCCAAGTCGACCTACTGAAGAAAGAGAACCTAAAGAACAGGGATCTGACCATGACGATTCCCCAGATGATGATAAAACTGTCGGAACATCAACAGATACAGTTACAATTTCGAAAGAAGTGACAGAAATTACAAAAACAGTCATAGTTAAAGAAGATACTTATCCATCGGATGATGTAGAACGAGACCAAAGAAGAGATGAATCCCCATCCAAAATAACTGAATCTGAGGAACCTGAAGATAGATCAGACAGTGACAAACCAGATTTAGATAAACCAAGGGACTATGATGAAGACAGTGTTGATAAATATACCCCAGATTCCAGACATCCAACTGACAAAGAAGTGCCTAAAGAACCTGGATATGACCATGACGATTCACCAGATGACGATGAAACTATCGTAAAATCAACAGATACAGTAACAATTTCAAAAGAATTCACGAAAATTACTAAAACAGTTATAATTAAAGAAGATGATGAATCATCAGATGATGAAAAACGCGATTTGAGAAAAGGTGAATATCCCTCCGAATTAACTGAAAGTGACAAACCTAGAGATACATCGGGTAGTGTTGAACCAGATTCAAAGAAACCAGAGATCTCTGATGAAGAACGAGTTGATAAATTTTCTCCAGTTCCAAGTCGACCTACTGAAGAAAGAGAACCTAAAGAACAGGGATCTGACCATGACGATTCCCAAGATGATGATAAAACTGTCATAACATCAACAGATACAGTTACAATTTCGAAAGAAGTCACAGAAATTACTAAAACAGTGATAGTTAAAGAAGATACCCATCAATCAGATGATGAAGAACGTGAACCAAAAAGAGATGAATCTTCAACCAAAATAACTGAATCTGAGAAACCTAAAGATAAATCAGACAGTGACGAACCAGATTCAAAGAAATCTGGGGACTATGATGGAGACCGTGTTGATAAATATACACCGGATTCGAGACGGCCAACTGACAAAGGAGAGCCTAAAGAACCGAGATCTGACCAAGACGATTCTCCAGATGACGATAAAACTATCGTAACATCAACAGATACAGTTACAATTTCGAAAGAAGTCACGGAAGTTACTAAAACAGTCATAGTTAAAGAAGATACTTATCTACCAGATGATGTAGAACGTGACCAAAGAAGAGATGAATCTCCATCCAAAATAACTGAATCTGTGGAACCTAAAGAGATATCAGACAGTGACAAACCAGATTTAAAGAAACCAAGGGACTATGATGATGACAGTGTTGAAAAATATACTCCAGATTCCAGACGGCCAACGGATGAAAGGGAGCCTAAAGAACCAGGATATGACCATGACGATTCACCAGATGACGATAAAACTATCGTAAAATCAACAGATACAGTAACAATTTCAAAAGAATTCACGGAAATAACTAAAACAGTGATAATTAAAGAAGATGATGAATCATCAGATGATGAAAAATGCAATTTGAGAAAAGGTGACTCTCCCTCCAAATTAACTGAAAGTGACAAACCTAGAGATATATCGGGTAGTGTTGAACTAGATTCAAAGAAACCAGGGATCTCTGATGAAGAACAAGTTGATAAATTCTCTCCAGATCCTAGTCAACCAACTGATGAAAGACATCCTAAAGAACAGGGATCTGACCATGACGATTCCCCAGATGATGATAAAACTGTCGTAACATCAACAGATACAGTTATAATTTCGAAAGAAGTCACAGAAATTACTAAAACAGTGATAGTTAAAGAAGATGATGATAAACCATCAGATGATGAAAAACGTGACTCGACAATAGGTGAATCTCCATCTGAATTAACTGAAGGTGACAAACCTAGAGATACATCAGATAGTGATGAACCAGATTCAAAGAAACCAGGGATCTATGATGAAGAACGAGTTGATAAATTTTCTCCAGTTCCAAGTCGACCAACTGAAGAAAGAGAACCTAGAGAACAGGGATCTGACCATGACGATTCCCCAGATGATGATAAAACTATCGTAAAATCAACAGATACAGTTACAATTTCGAGAGAAGTCAAGGAAGTTACTAAAACAGTCATAGTTGAAGAAGATACTTATCTACCAGATGATGTAGAACGTGACCAAAGAAGAGATGAATCTTCATCCAAAATAACTGAATCTAAGGAACCTAAAGAGATAACAGACAGTGACAAACCAGATTTGAAGAAACCAAGGGACTATGATGATGACAGTGTTGAAAAATATACTCCAGATTCCAGACGGCCAATGGATGAAAGAGAGCCTAAAGAATCAGGATATGACCAAGACGATTCTCCAGATGACGATAAAACTATCGTAAAATCAACAGATACAGTTACAATTTCAAAGGAATTCACGGAAATTACTAAAACCGTGATAATTAAAGATGATGAACCATCAGATGATGAAAAACGTGACTCGAAAATAGGTGAATCTCCATCTGAATTAACTGAAGGTGACAAACCTAGAGATACATCAGATAGTAATGAACCAGATTCAAAGAAACCAGGAATCTATGATGAAGAACGAGTTGATATATTTTCTCCAGTTTCAAGGAGACCAACCGATGAAAGAGAACCTAAAGAACAGGGATCTGACCATGATGATTCTCCAGATGATGATAGAACTGCAGTAACATCAACAAATACAGTTACAATTTCGAAAGAAGTCACAGAAATGACTAAAACAGTGATAGTTAAAGAAGATATTCATCAATCAGATGATGAAGAACGTGAACCAAAAAGAGATGAATCTCCATCCAAAATAACTGAATCTGAGGAACCTAAAGAGATAACAGACAGTGACAAACCAGATTTAAAGAAACCAAGGGACTATGATGATGACAGTGTTGAAAAATATACTCCAGATTCCAGACGGCCAACGGGTGAAAGAGAGCCTAAAGAATCAGGATATGACCATGAGGATTCACCAGATGACGATAAAACTATCGTAAAATCAACAGATACAGTAACAATTTCAAAAGAATTCACGGAAATTACTAAAACAGTGATAATTAAAGAAGATGATGAATCATCAAATGATGAAAAATGTGATTTGAGAAAAGGTGAATCTCCCTCCGAATTAACTGATAGTGACAAACCTAGAGATACATCGGGTAGTATTGAACCAGATTCAAAGAAACCAGGGATCTCTGATGAAGAACAAGTTGATAAATTCTCTCCAGATTCTAGTCGACCAACTGATGAAAGACATCCTAAAGAACAGGGATCTGACCAAGACGATTCTCCAGATGACGATAAAACTATCGTAAAATCAACAGATACAGTTACAATTTCGAAAGAAGTCACGGAAGTTACTAAAACAGTCATAGTTAAAGAAGATACTTATCCATCAGATGATGTAGAACGCGACCAAAGAAGAGATGAATCTCCATCCAAAATAACTGAATCTGAGGAACCTAAAGAGATATCAGACAGTGACAAACCAGATTTAAAGAAACACAGGGACTATGATGAAGACATTGCTGATAAATATACTTCAGATTCCAGACGGCCAACTGATGAAAGAGAGCCTAAAGAACAGGAATATGACCATGACGATTCACCAGATGGCGATAAAACTATTGAAAAATCAACAGATACAGTTACAATTTCAAAAGTATTCACGGAAATTACTAAAACAGTGATAATTAAAGAAGATACTCATCAATCAGATGATGAAGAACGTGAACCAAAAAAAAATGAATCTCCAACCAAAATAGCTGAATCTGAGAAACCTAAAGATAGATCAGACAGTGACGAACCAGATTTAAAGAAATCTGGGGACTATGATGAAGACCGTGTTGATAAATTTACTTCAGATTGTAGTCGATCTACTGAAGAAGGAGAGCCTGGAGAACCGGGATCTGACCATGACGATTCCCCAGATGACGATAAAACTATCGTTAAATCAACAGATACAGTTACAATTTCGAAAGAAGTCACGGAAATTACTAAAACAGTCATAGTTAAAGAAGATACATATCCATTAGATGATGAAGAACGTGACACGAGAAGAGATGAATCTCCATCCAAAATAACTGAGTCGGAGAAACCTAAAGATAGATCGGTCGATGATGAACCAGAATCAAATAGACCTGGGGACTACGATGAAGACAGTGTTGATAAATATACTTCATACTCTAGTCGGCCGACAGATGGAGGAGAGCCTAAAGAACAAGAATCTGATCATGACGATTCACCAGATGACGATCAAACTTTCGTAAAATCAACAGATTCAGTTACAATTTCAAAGAAAGTTACAAAAATTACTAAAACAGTGACAATTAAAGGTGACCATGAGCTATCAGATGATGAAGAACGTGAAACAGGAAGAGATGAATCTCCATCCAAATTATCAGAAGGTGAGAAACCTAAGGATAAATCTGAATTCAGAGACGAATCTGTTTCTAAGAGACTTGAGGACTTCGATGAAGACCGTGTTGATAAATATTCTCCTCATTCATCTCAGCCAACTGATGAAAGAAAACTGACAGAACAGGATTCTAACCATGAAGATTCGCCAGATGACAATAAATCAATCGTTAAATCAACAGATACGGTTACAATTTCTAAACATGTCACGGAAATTACTAAAACAGTCATAATTAAAGATGATCATGAACCATCAGATTATGAAGAACATGACGAGAGAATAGATGAACCTCCATCCAAATTAACAAAATCTGAGAAACCAAAAGACATATCAGAAATCAGTGACGAACCAGATTCTAAGAGACCTGGGGACCTTGATGAAAAACGGGTTATTCCAGTTTCCAGTCAACCAACTGAAGAAGGAAAATCTAAAGATCAGAAATCTGACCATGACGATTCATCAGATGACGACAGAACAATCGTAAAATCAACTGATACAGTTACAATTTCGAAAGAAGTTAGGGAAATTACTAAAACGGTAATAATTAAAGACGAAGACGATCGTGAACCTTCAGATGATGAAGAACATGACTCAAGAAGAGAAGAATTTTCACCTAAAGTGACTGAAACTGAGAAACCTAAAGATAGATCTGAAATCAGAGAGAAACCAGATTCTAAGAGACTAGGGGACTTTGATGAAAAACGAGTTGATAAATATATTCCGGCTTCAGATGTAGTTGAATCCCAAGAAAAGGGATCTGGTCATGATTCTTCACCTGATGGAGAAGAAACTATAATAAAATTAACTGATACAGTAACAGTTTCAAAAGAAACCACGGAAATTACTAAAACAGTTACAGTTGATGATGATATTTATTCATCCGATATTGATACAAATGTCGCTAGAAGAGATAAATCACCCTCCAGACAAACTGATACCGAGACACCAAAAGAACAAATTGAAGACTATGATGATTTACTTGATGGAGATGAATCTATTGTTAAAACAACAGATACTGTAACCGTTTCTAAAGAAACAACAGAAATTACCAAAACAGTGATCATCAAAGAGGAAAACGATTCATCTGATGATGAGGGAAATGAAATAAGAAGAGATGTTTCTTCATCTCCTACTGATTCTAAAATAAAAGAAAGCAGCGATTCTTCAAAAACAATAAAACCTGTTCTTAATGAATCTATTCCTATTTCAGATCCGTCATCTGATAAAATAGTACCTGAAGAACATGGAGTTAGTATTGATGAATCCTCAGATGATGATGAAACTAAAACTAAAATAACAAATACAGTAACGGTCAGTACAATAACGACCAAAACAAGAAAAACAGTTATAATTAGAGATGAAACAGATTCATCAGATGAAGAAGATGAAGTTAAGAAAGAAATAACATCAACCAGATTAAGTGATACTGATAAGCATGATGATTCTCGGACAAACAAAGAAAAACAACCCGGCGATAATGATTCTTCTGATGATGAAACTATAATCAAGATAACAGATAGTGTGACCATTACGAAAGAAACCAGAGAAACAACAACGACTACTATAATTGAAGATTCTTCTGACGATGAAGAGGTATCTCCATCCAGATCAGTTAAAAAGACAGAAGAGGATTCATCTCAAACAAAAGACGATAGTGATTCTAAGAGAAGAATGGAAATTGTTGGTGAGGAAGACACCACCGATAAATATTCTACCCAGTTAGATAGAGTATCAGACTCAAGAGGGCAAGAATCTGAATCTTCTGATAATGAAGAAACAGTTACTACAATAACAGACAGAGTCGTTATTACGAAAGAAACTAGGGAAATTACTAAAACAACTATAATTGAAGATGGATCGCATTCCTCTGATGAAGAAGAGAATACTAAAAAGCAAAGAGGTGTAGACGATGTGGAAAAAGTTATGGAAAGCTACATACTTGACTCTGAAAAGCATAAGATTCTAGATAGAGCGGATCAGTTGATTGAAAAATTAACAAGTACTGTAGTGACACTAGATAAATCTGCTGACATCGATAAAATCAAATCCCCAGACGTAGGTGAATTAGAACAAAAATCTATTTTGGAAAAGATTGATTCTATGAAATTGAATGAAAAAGAGAAGAGCATTGGAATGATTCCTAAAACAGAAGAATCTGTTAAAAGTCCAGATGAAGATATCAAGGTTTCTATGTCAACCGAAATAAAACCAATAAAAGATCTTAGAATGATTGCTTCTATTGATGAAATTGTTGATGATAAAGAAGACAGTGACACAGAAATAGTCGACGAATCTACAGAAGATGATAAAAATATTGAAATCAGCAGTGCTTCTGAAGGCAAGGAGAAGAGTCGTAAGAAGCCTAAAAAGAAATCTGTCATCAAGAAAGCATTTGCCAAGGTCAAAGATTTCGTCACTTCTTCTGATGGGAAAGAAAGTAGCGAGTCTAATAACAAAAAAGATGAGTCTTCTAATAAAAGCAAAAAGGGAAAACCTAAATCACTTTTCAAGAAAAGTGACAAGAGTAAGAAAGGATCGATATCCGACACATCTAGCCCTGAGAAACAACAATCGATTGAAACAACAAAGAAAGTATTTCTGGAGAAAAATGAGAAGGCTGATGGTGTTATTGATGATGATAAATCAGACAAAACTGATAAATTGAAAATTGAATATGAAATACCGATAGAAACTAAAGTAAGCGTTCGTGACATCGAACCTATAGATCCAAAAAAATACAAAACCCCATCACTTGATACAGATAAATCTGAAACCGAAATCCTGGGAAAATTGTCAGATGCAGAAGAAGTAATGGCGAGTAAAGATGATGAAGCCAATAAAGAACCAACAGTTACTAGTCTTCCAGAAGGAAAGCATGACATCAAAGATGAAACTGATATTGCTCCAAGCAAAACATTGACATCTGAAGAAGATGTTGAAAATATTCCCAAAACAATATCTAATGATTCAATTGAAAATATGAAAGAGGTTGAGATACCTGAATATGAAAATTTAAGTACTTCTGAATATAATGAAGGAGAAATTAAAACACCAGTAGGCGTTTCAGGAGGGATTGATGTACCATTAGGCGTTTCTGGAGGAATTGATTTTTCAACAAATGTTCTTGGTGGAATTGATTTAACTTATCATAGCAGTCCAATTAAAAATGAATACGATGATATCGTTGAAGCCTCAAATAAGGATGATAAAATATCTGAAATGGATGTGATAAAACCAATTGTTGATTTACACGATAAAAAGGTCGATGTAGATAAAAACCTTGATAATGATGGTAATATGGAAATTATATCTGACTTATCATTAGCAGATATAACAAAAAGCGAAGGAACAGAAGCTATAGAATCTACAGATATTGATAATGATAATAAGTATGGAGACTTTACGAAACAGGATGACAAAATCGATATGAATGCGCAACCAACAGACATTTCAGGAGGTATCGATGTTGAAGAGAAACAAGATACCGGTAAGAAAAAATCATTGGGTATTGTTAAGGGTTTGAAAACAGCTATGAAAGGAGCAAAAGATGCTATAACTGACTCTATATCATCAAAAGATAAGGATGGAGGAGAAAACAATTCTAAAAAGGAAGCTGTTGGAAAATTATCAGATGTTGAAGCAGAAACAGTGAGTGATGAAGATGGAACCAAGAATAAAATCACAGTTACTAGTCTTCCAGAGGGAACGAATGATATAAAAGATGAACTTGATATTGTTCCAAGCAAACCATTGATTGCTGAAAAAATTGTTGACAGTATTCCGGAAATAAAATCTAATGATCTTACCGAAATTGTTAAAGGAGTCGATATACCAGAATATGAAAAATTAAGTACTTCTGACGACAATGAAGAAGAAATTAAAATCCCAGTAGGCGTTTCTGGAGGAATTGATGTACCATTGGGCGTTTCAGGAGGAATTGATTTTTCAACAAATGTACTTGGTGGAATTGATTTAACTTATCATAGCAGTCCAATTAAAAATGATTATGATATTCATGTTCAAAGCTCAGATATCGATGATAAGAAATCCACCATAGTAGATACAATAAAACAAATAGATGATTTACAAGATAAAAAGATCGATTTGGTTACACAACTTGATACTGGTGATGATGAACAAAAGATGGAAGTTGAATCAGATTCATCATTGTTAGATATGGCAAAAACCGAACGATTGTCTTCTATTAAATCCACAATTATTGAGGATGATGATAATAAGTATGGAGACTTTACGACACAAGATGCTACAATCGATATGAATGCGCAAGCAACAGATATTTCAGGAGGTATCGATGTTGACGAAAAACCTGATACTGGTAAGAAAAAATCTTTGGGTATTGTTAAAGGATTGAAAACAGCTATGAAAGGAGCAAAAGATGCTATAACTGACTCTATATCATTGAAGGATAAAGAGGAAGGAGATAAACCCTCCGTCAAGGAAGTTGTAGAAGAATTCCCAAAATCAGAACCAGAAATTGTAGATGATGAGATCACGATTAAACCTGACATCAGTAGTGTTTCAGAAGGGAAGGAAGAGGAATGTAAAAAACCTAATGTTCCAAGCGAACCATTGGTTACTGGAGATCTTCCGAAAGCGATTTCTAATGAAACGTCTGAAATGTTGAAAGAAGTCAAAATACCTGAATATGAAAAATTAAGTACATCGGAATCAGATAAAGATGGACTTGACAAGCCAATGGGCGTTTCTGGAGGAATTGATGTACCCTTGGGTGTTTCAGGAGGAATTGATTTTTCAGCAAACGTACTTGGTGGAATTGATTTAACTTATCATAGCAGTCCAATTAAAAATGATTACGATGTTAATGTTCCAAGCTCAGATATCGATGACAATATATCCACCATAGTTGATACAGTAAAACCAATTATTGATTTACAAGCTAAGAAGATCGATTCAATTGATGATAATCGACAAAAAGTTGAAGTTCAATCAGACTCAAAAACTGTGCAGAGTAAAGCTATTGAATCTACAGATATTGATGATGATGATAAGTATGGAGACTTTACGACACAGGATGCTACAATCGATATGAATGCGCAACCAACAGACATTTCAGGAGGTATCGATGTTGACGAAAAACTCGATACTGGTAAGAAAAAATCATTAGGTATTGTTAAAGGGTTGAAAACAGCTATGAAAGGAGCAAAAGATGCTATAACTGACTCTATATCATTAAAAGAAAAGGATGAAGGAGATAAGCCTGAACTTATACGGGAAGTAGAAGAAGAAACAAAAGATCTTTATCCCAAGCAAAAAGAAAACGAAAAATCGATTCACACCATCTACAGCATTGAAAATCAGTTGAAAGATATACCATCAACAGAAATAAATATAACTGACAGGCAGCCGATTAACATATCAGGTGGAATTGATGTTAAAGAGGAAATCAAAAGTGATGATAGTAATATTGGGATCAATGTGACTACATTAACTTCTTCAAAAATACAACCAAAATCTGAAGATCTGAATATTAAATTGGATATTGAAGAACCATCTAAAAAATTAGTTGAAGTAATGGGTCAGAAAATGGATGAATTGAGTACAACCGATGCTGTTGTTGATGAAGTCAAATCAATTGATCAGGTTAGTGACCCAACAGTCTATGAAATAGCATTGGACATGGATGCCTCGCCTCTTAGTATTTCTGGAAGTATCGATTTAGACGATGAAACACTTAGTCCAACTAAAAAGAAATCAAAAGGTATTGTTCAAGGATTGAAATCTGTAATGAAGGGTGCGAAGGATGCTATATCTGATACCATCACAATAAGTGATAAAGGGAAGAGCGATAGAGTTGGTACTACAGAAGATTCTGAACCAGTTATTGAAGAATCAAGGTCAACAAGTGTAGGAGACGAAAAAACAAGTTCTCCAAAACAAGTAGAAAATGATGTTCCAGTAATTGGAGCTGATTCTTTTCAAATAAAAGTATCACAGCCAAACATAGACAACATACTGACAGTAAATGACATAACAACAACTACAGCAGAAATAGATTTTGATACACCATCCACCCTTGTATCAGGAGGAATCGATATAGATACATTGGACGAGATTAAAGAAGTTGCAGTATCACTTCCTGAGAAGGTTTTGGAGGTTATAAAAGGTGATGATTCCGTTAAAGATGCAGAAAAATCAGTATTTGATATTAAGAATAAAATACTAGAAGCCAAGGTAGAATTGAAGGAAACAGATCAATTGGTAGATTCAAGTGTAAAGAAAATTGAATCGGAATTGGAAAAATCTATTGAAGACACTGATATAGAAATAACTAAAGCGAAAATTAATGTTGAGAAAAAATTGAAAGAAATTGAATTACCTCAAATCGGAAGTGTCTCAGAAAAAACAATATTTGATAAAAATGAACAAGAACTTAGCCCTGAACTATCATCTCTTCTTGATTCAGATTTACCTACATTACAGTCATGTGTCCAAGAATTAGATATCGAAACATCTCGAGTAACTTACGATATTGGAACACTATTAGATATGAATTCTCCTCCTTCTTCCATATCTGGAGGCATTGATATAGATTCTGATGGAAGTAGTCCTACCAAGAAAAAATCGAAGGGTTTCGTAAAAGGATTAAAATCAGCGATGAAAGGTGCGAAAGAGGTAATAGCAGACTCCATAACGATTGGTGATAAATTGAAAGGAGATAAAGTAAAGGAAGACACAAAACAAAAAGATATTAAATTGGATGTAGATGGAAAAGCAAGTTATCCAAAGCAGATTGATCATGTAACTATTCAGCCTGAAGATAAGGTTGGTGATATTGAAATAACTCCAACTGTGGACGCCGAAATTGATTTCAATACATCAATTAAGAATGTATCGGGAGGTATCGATGTGCAGGAAACAATTGGTAAAGCAGAGAAAATTGGAGAAATTACAAAGACTGAGAATGTAGTTCCTCTTAAAACAGATTCTAAACAGTTAGATATCGAACTTCCTTCTCTCCAAAGTGATAAGCATGATACTGTGAGTGATGAAGAGCAAAAACTTGGGACTATCAAGAATGTGGACGAAGTCCCACAATTGATATCAATCAACGAAATTGATACAAAACTAAATTTAAATGAAGCTTCTACAGCTATATCTGGAGGCATTGATATTGATGAAGAAAGTAGTCCTACTAAAAAGAAATCTATTGGCATTGTGAAAGGTCTGAAAACTGCATTGAAAGGTGCAAAGGATGTAATGACGATTGGTAATAAGGGAAGTGAAAGTGGTCAGTCATTAGAAACAATAGATAAAATAAGTGATGGTATAGTAATTGAAAGTTCAGAAATTAACGTTGGAGAAGAAAAAACTAAATCAAACGTTCCTGAAGACAAAATGGATGACCAATCAGATTATAAGGATACCGTATCTCAACCAAGTTCAGATGGCGTTGAATCAATTCCTACTGGTGGAATATCGGGTGGTATCGATATAACCACATTGAAGAATATTTCAGGTGGTATCGATATAGACACATTGGAAAATATTTCAGGTGGTATCGATTTAATGGGTGGTGATATTAGCTATCCCCAATCTTCAGTCATTGATAAATTGGCTGCAACTAGTGACGATGAAACCGAAAAAGTGTCCAGTGATAAAGATAATGAAAATAAATTGGATTCACTTTCTTACGAAATAGACGATACAGGTAATAAGCTTATTCCAGAAGCTGTAGGCTCTGCCATAAATGAAGCTAGAGATGAGATTTCAAAAACACTATCTATAGCAGACAATAGTGTTGAAGAAGGTACTCTTCTTGAGAATAAAGACTTAACAGACAAAGGCCAAGAAGATCTTCCTGAGCTATTAAGGTTGGTAAGAAAAGAAATTAAGTCAACCGATCAATCAGGGGAGTATTCCGAAGACGAAAATGTTGAATTGACAGATGGAGATGAGCTCACTGTTGAAGGTTCAGATGAAGGTGGATTATCAGATTTGAAACCAGTTGAGAACAAAGATGGCAAGAACTCTGATATTTCTCATCCGGATGATACAGTAAGTTCAACTGCCATCGATGGCAAGAAAATTCTTCATTCATCGAGTGTGGACAAATCTGATCAACCGATATATGCAGTAGTACAAGCACAAAAAGCTGAATTTGTTCATGTGTCTGCTGATACCACTCCTGGTTCAACTCCATTATCTCCGAAAGTATCCACTAGCATGACACAATCACTAATATCAGAAAAATCCCTAGTTGATAGCAAAGTTGATGAAGAAAGCGAACAAGAAGAAGATTCAGATATATTTAGTATAAAAAGACGAACTACATCTGAATTACAAGATATAATGTCATCTTCTATCTATGGGGAAAATATATTTGATCATAAAATTAAACAAACTGAACAAGACCCAATGTGTGAATCTGTCTACGGTGAGCTAACAGAAGAAATATCTGATTCAGTTGATGCTTCGAAAGAAGTTTTAGATATGAAACGAAATGAGACTATTGACAGTGGCCGACCGAATTCTCCTAAATTTGAAGTGGGAAGTAGCAATACAGTTATTTATGAATCTAAGATTTCTAAATTCTCCAATACTACTTCAGAAGTGAAAAAAGATATGGATGATATAAAAATAATTTCTGATCGCAGTGATATATCTGGAAAGGACTCAGCTTATGATGAGAGGGATAAGTTGCACAGTTTAGATACAGATAGATCACAGGAATATGAAAGTACTTCGGTTATTTCTTCGGTCAAATCAGAACAATCTAGTGTCACAAGCACAAAAACAGAGGTCACTCAACCTATTTCAATTACTAGATATTCCTCCAGTGTAGATCAAGATTCGAAGAGCACAAGTGACATAAAAGAAGATGAAAATACTGAAAGAAGCATTAATATAAAAACTGAAAGACAGATTTCATCTGGATCTGAAACATCTGGAAGTCCTCGAACCGGTAGAGTAGTGGTCAGACGAGTCACAACAGTAATTACGAAATATTATAAAGATGGCGAGGAGATTGAAATGGAAGAGGTTCCTGATAGTGAAACTGTTGAAGTTATAGGTAATCAAGAGATCAGTGAGGGTTTGTTACAAAAAATTTCCTCTTCTCCTGTGAATAGGAGAAAAATCTCAGGTGAGGTTGTCTATAGTGATCCAACTTTAGATGAACAATTCATTACTCGTAGCGTGAGATCAACCTCTAGGCAAAGTGATGTTGAATCTGATGAATATAGTAGGAGTATTTCTTTAGTGACAGAATCTTCTGAATCCAGCAATATGATATCAAACAAAAACGTTGTATTAGAATCATCTTCAGAAATGAGCGGATCAAGCAATATCATAAGTAGGAATGTAGTTGATCAAGCGGAATCAACTATAGTTTCAACGAGTACCAGAAAAACTTCTACTGTTGAACAGACAAGAAAAACTTCAACCGTTGGACAAGTAACGGAGTCGCACGAAACAACAACTACTGACCCGAAAGAAATATTCAAAGAGTGGGGTAAGCCTTTAGGCCTTCCTTCACCATTACCTCCCGCAGAAAGCCCAAAGCCACGACAATCGTCAGAAAAACCTAAACGAATGGCTAGAAAATCTAGAAGAAATGTCAATCCAGTATATCTTGACTTAGCTTATGTTCCTCACGGCGCAAACCCTAACTACTGCAACATTGACTATTTCCGAAAAGTAAGAGCTAGATATTATGTATTCTCTGGCATTGATCCTGGTCGAGAAGTTCTAGATGCTCTGTTGCAGGCAAAAATGGAATGGGATGATAAGAACTTAGGTGAGTCCCAATTATCAAATACTTATCTGGAATAAATGTGATGAATACATTCATATATGTTTAGCTCTAATGTATTTTTTTTATTTTTCAGAAGTTACAATCATCCCTACATATGATACAGATGCATTGGGATACTGGGTTGCAGCAAATGAGGATGCTCTAATAGCAAACAAAATAGATCTTGCACCTTCAGCCATACGGTGCACAATTAATCTACAAGATCATGAAACCTCCTGTAATGCATACAGATTAGAATTCTAGATATTATATTTCTAAAACGGCTAATAATTTAATCAATAATTCGAACGAACATCATCCCAAATAATCACTATTCATATTTATTTTAATACGATATCAGAAGGATACTAATGACTAAAAATTTTCAATCAAAATCGGTTAGTGAAATAGTTTTTTAAAAACATTAGATTTTACTTAGGCTGTACCTAGATATAATGAACCGATGAAGGCCAATTGACACTAGTGATATATTCTCTAAATTTTTTAAACTTTTCATCACTCATCTATCTAAATATCACAAATAGATCACTGGAGTTAATCCTTCTTCGATTCAGTTATAATGTTAAACAAACAAACAAACAAACAAACAGAGGCTAAACTTTCTCATCGAAAATAAAATATTGCTTCGGTGACCTATATCAAAATCATCAACTGAACACATGAAATTTTTAAAGTTTTATAGTGACGTAAGAAACTTGAATTTATATTATTGATGCATAATAAATAATTATGGATACGCACACTTCCAATTGAACAAGAGGTGTTTTATCGTGATAATTGGTTAGTTAAAACACTTAAAGCAATATAAACGTACACATAAAATATTGGCAACTGGTATCTTTCAGAAGCGATGTAAGCCACCAGTCGTATATCAAGATATGTTGTCTCACTTATCTATCAGAATTTCTACTTTCCATACATCAATTGGAAAAGTGCTTTGCATAATGGTAATAGCTATCCATATTTATCAACATAATAACTCAAGATAAATAAATAAGACGACAATCGCCAAAGAGTATTTACTATGAATAAAGTAAATAATAATACCTATGATAATGAATAAAGATTTGGAACCCTGAGTTTTGTATAGTAGTTAGATTTCTTCTTCTTTTGCTCTCTTTTAAAATTCTTCCTTCGTATTTTCTTTCATATCAGTGCCTTTTATCAATAGTCAGAATGTAATTTTATAAAAGAAATTATGTTTGGTTTTGTATCGTGTGCACTAAGAATGGTAAAGATTGTGGTAACTTTCTGATAATTTGGTAATGATAGTCGAACGCCTTGTCTCATAGAGAAATAAACTGATCTTGATATTAAATAGTTCGGTAGCAACTGGATATTTGTGTAATGGATATAAATAATTGGCTATGCTTTTCATTTAGTTCTTAAATTTCAACTTTAATTTATATTTTAAAATGTAGTGAACGAAGAACAGTTGTTATTCATTTTTCTTTTATTTATACATTTCTGTTACAGTTGAGGGGAAACTTGAATGAAATTTTCTTTTGAAAACTTTGGTGTTGTTAAGAACTGGCATGGTATGCTGAAGATGCTACGAGAAGGAATAGCTAGAATCAGTATTATATATATATGTAGCTTTGTGTACAAAGTGTCGTCAAAGGTAATTCAATTAGCATTCCTAATCGCCAGATCACTCTATTGCGCCCATTTCATGTCCTTCTTTGCATTATTTGCAAAAAGTCCGATGTAATTTAATGATGTAGATAGAAAGCTTAGTTCGATGATTAGAAGAAAAAGATGTACAATGTCTTGAGTGTATGATTTCGTCTTATGGACTAACTTTTTATTGAATATGCTATTAACTGTATGTAAGTGTGTACTGTATCTTAAATTAACCCTGTGTGAATTTTGTGAGTTATGACATCATTCTGTTCGAAAAGAAGAATATCAATTATTCATTGTAATAATTCCAATAACAGAATGCTGCTTATATGAAAACCCTTCAGTGAATTATGAAACATCTACTCATCTATGTAGTAGCTTTTGGAATGAACCTTTTTGAAGTACCTACCTATTCAAATCATCTTGAATCGTGGGGATGGTTCTTGAGGTTTGAATTCTTAGGTAGTCACTGGTTTCTCCGTTAGCTAATCAAGCAAGTCAGCTTACATATTCTTACTTCTGATATTCAGGGCTTTAGAATTTTCTATCAATCATATATATATATATTCAGCTTCTGGACTGCCAGTTCATTGTTATCGAAATTTAATATTCATTTCCTCATTACAGAGGTAAATTTAGTGTGAATTCATTATAAACTAAAATTTGATTTTACTTAGTGTTTTTATATCTCTATAAAAATCAATGTTCTATCCTAGAAATATGTTTTGTACAAAAAGATAATTTGTTCAGATAATGTTGTTATTCCAATTTAATTTTATTGTTTATATTTACAGGTTCTTCTATGATTTAAAATGTTTAGGTTTCCATTTATAAGCACACTACTTTTACATTCTGGTACACAGTCAAAACTACTTGAAATTATTATATAGAAATATTACAATATTGACATCAAAGAGGAAAAGTGAAATTAGATAAAAGCTATTGAGTAAATTCAAGGAAATTAGAAATGTGTACTATAAGAGAAATTAGAATGATTTAATGGCTCCCATTCAATAAACTCTATCTTAACTGGTTATGCTAGCTACACTGTGGCCAGTACAATGTCTAAGTCTTTAGATTTTAATGCATCAGTAGGTCTAGATTAACTATAGCTTTTCCTTGAAACGCTCATATTGGAATACATGACTATTATGACATGTAAATTTACGTATTGATAGTGCTTTGGCACCGTGATATGTGAAAGGAGGGTATAATCGATTTGGTCGATATAGAACTTAAAAGTGGTGCATATGATATAGTCAACTGTAGGCATTGTTTTCAAATGATAACTTTTATTTTATACTAAATTGAAATCTGTGATTGGATGATTTTTCTATTGATATCAATTTACAATTTGGAGTTTTTCGTTTACCTATCTAGGTTGCTCTTTTACAAAATTTAAAATTAAAGTTATCACACTCTCAATATATAGCAACTACTAAATCTGCTTCTAGATTATATGTATATTTTGAGCTTACAAGTGTTATGTGTTATAGAATGGTCTTGTAATACCCATTAGCACAGTAAATCTCCACTTTAATCAATACGTATATATTTAAATATTGTGATTCATGTATAGATTGATACTTCAGTAGGTAGTTAACTAATTAATTATAAAATAACGTTTAGTGATCATGGAGAAGCTTTTGTGTAAAGATAAGTCTAAATTAAATTTTTAAACAATTCTACTTAGTTATTCATAATTGTGTTCAGGATTGAGTGAAAATAAATGTAATATCATTCATAAAGAGATTGAAACGAGTAGACAGAAATAAAGTAAATTATAAACCTTTGCATTATATTGATTTGATATTATTTAACTATTTACCCATTGGTTGGATGAGTATAAGATACATTGAGTGGTTGAACTGAAAGGCTCTAAATTTTGATATAGATATGATGTGTAAACTAATATATATATATAATATTGTCCATTTTCAATTAAACCATTTCTAGTCGTGTTCTAGTTACAGTAGAACCTGGTGTCAACCTAGTTAATCATACAAACTAGTAAAACGTTTGGTGAAACTAAGAGCAACCTCCTTTCTCTTATACTCTGCTTACATATAACTTTCAATGTACTGTTTCTTTCTTCTTTATTCACGTATCAATTTGCTAGTGTTGTATTATAGAGGCTCAAATTACTTGTAATTTCTGCTAGGTCGTTTACTAGGTCAATTATATATGTATGAACTCGCTGCTTTCTTTGTTGAGAACTTAGTTCCAAATTAAATAAATCACATGAATATATGCGTGAAATATATATTAACGGCGCTACCTAGTTTCTATACCTAGTTCGATATTCCCTAATTTACTATGATAACTTATTACTAGATTATATATTATTATTACTATATTATTACAACTATTCTACATGAGAAAATATATATCGCATCTATGTATGATAGGAAGTGATTACTAGAAATAAATTATAAATAGAAGAAAATAGAGTTTCATTAGCACTGTTTATTAATATTAACAATTTATAAAAACAGTGAGTTTTATTGAATAGTAAAGTAAAGAATAGTTTAAAAAATGGAAAACTCATTCAATTAATCAAAATTCCAATAAACTGAAATTACTGCGATTCAGAAAAGAATAACGAACAGAAAGATAAATAGAAAATATCAATTCAGAAAAAAACGATACTGATTTACAAATGAAACTGACTAGATGTCAAAAAACAGTTTGATCTTATACCTATTAATTATACAAAAGATAATTACAGGTTAATATATCTAGGATTATATCGAGAGAATGACGAAGTAACATAAACATACAGAATGTAGCTACTGCTCTATGATACAACATAAGAAGACATCTAAAGTCTATATACTGAATAGTGAATGAGTTAGGATGAAGCCTGAATACTTAACAGATTTTCTTTAATTCAGCATAAAATAGCCTTCGATTTTTCAAAAACTGATGACACTTCATCGCAGACTTGAGAAAATTTGTTCACTATTCAGGCTACATCCTAACTCATTTACTATAAAGAAGTTCTACTGACTCCATCACAAATATATGAAACAAATAGTCTAGTAGTATATGATGAAAAGGTTACAATACAATGCCCGTCAAGTTGAATCCTGAACCTTTTATATAGATCACTCACAATTTCTTTTCAAAAGGCAAATAAATAGGACTAATTTTCTAGTAATATAAATTAAATTCTATATCCAAACTATCAAAATATATTTGAACCAGTATCATAGCTGAAGAAGGATACAATAGATGTAACAAGATTTTAATTATATAAGGAAAACCACTAGAAAATTATGGTAATATTTTGTAATTCATTTATTAATTACTCAATAGTTAAGTTAATTAACTCAATATTTAAGATAATAAGTTAATAGACCACCAAAGTGAAAGGAGCTGGGTTCTTTTTTAGTCACGTGATTATGAAAAATTTAAGCAAACCAAGGAGAGTTATAGATAAAAACAATGTATAACGTGCGTGATAGGAAGATTATTAAATGTTTAAAGATAGTAAGAAAACAGCAGAAAATAGTTTATGTTTTTTGCTATTTTAGTTGACATGATTACAAAGATTTGTTGTAATCAGCAACTCTCTAATATAGCTGAATCAACATCCATTATCAAAAAATGCTATGTCTGTGAAGACCATTTCTCAAGAATCAAGATGGCAATTCACCAAGATTTTGACTCCATTCCAAACTAAGTTGAGGTCTCAATTTAGTTTCATTAGTTCTATTATTAGTAATTATTAGGGTTGTGACAATATGACTTTACAATCAAAGATCCTGAAAATATTATAGACTGATTGTAATATCGTATGATAGTCTTAAGATATATCATTTAAAACGCATATGAAATTATTTATTCAATTGAGTATTATACTTTTATAAATCTTAAAATAAATTTAAAATATATATTTAATTAGTTAAAATACACCTACTACATAGTAAACAGTATTAAATTGTCCCGCTCATGACGTCACGCACCATCGGTCTCTTCTGCAACGCTATTGGTCAGTTAAAAAAGATGTCTCCCATATGAGATTGGTCTACTCCCTTAATCATTATACTGTGGTATAACTTATAATTTAAGTAATTTTATTTAATTTATACTCGTTCTATCGGTGTCCGGAAAACTGCCAGAGCGGAAAACTGTCATGCTGAAAACTGCCAGTCACTTAATTGGAATTTATGTATTTTTATTTTTAAGAAATATTATTTAGTTATAAACACATTCAAAGAACATTTTAATTTTTAAAAAATACGGCTTTAGCCTTCGTTAAGAGGTTAAGGGGATATTCATTTTTACAGTAATAATAATGTAGATATTGGATTACTTAATATTCAAATGAAATTGATATTTCAGCAAAGCTACCTTATTAAACACACAGTACACCAAACTTCAATTAACATTTTATACTTATTTTCTATGTTATGCACATTTTAAAAATATGTTAACCCTTAACAGACGAGTTTAAGCGACAAACTAAATTCATTCAATATAATAACACTATTTCATCAATCTTGGGTGAATAAAATTTTGCCCGGTACATTAATATGATAATAGCGTCACCGGAAAATTCGTCCACGGAAAATTCGTCCTTAAAATAATTTATTTAAATGGAACAAAATATTATGATAACTGTTTTGGTATAAGGTAATTTAATGTATGTAGGTGATAGTACATAGTTAATCTACTTTGTTGCATACATTATAATTAAAGTTATAATTTTGCTGTATTGCAAAATTCATGATTGTTTAAGGAAATATTTGATTGATAGATATATAATAAATTTTATTAACTTAATTTAAGATAAGAAATTTGGTGCCTTAGTGTTCTTACCACCAGAAGATGTTGTTGTTGGCGTTAATGAAAATTTATGTGAGGATGTCAATTGAGTTTTTAACTACTTTGAAGCTACGTTCATTGGAATAAAACAGGGAACACGAAATCGACGCAAAAACCCGTTATATTCAATCGAATTTTGGAATGTTCAAGAAATAACATCTTAGTATTTGGTAGAAGAGTTAACCCAAACTAAAATAATTCAAACAAAGAGAGGTATAACGCAGCGTAAAAGGCCAAAATATCGAGATTTCGTCGATCAAATATAAAGGTAGTACCTACTGCAATGCACTCCGAATGAAACAGAATTTTTTTGACAAATATTGCTTTGCTGAAAATGTCCAGCTATTCAATTTCAATATTTGATTAAGTCATTTTTTCTTTTTAATTTTTAATTATAGATGACATAATATATTAGCTACATAGAATACATTTTTCTTCAACAGTTATAACTGCTGAATTTATGTGTTATTTTCATCTCACCAGATTTTAAGCGATTCCAGTTATCTCTTATATATAAATAATGTCTTTCTTTCTATTCGTGAATTAATAAAACAGACGAATTTTCAGTGGACAAATTTTCCGTGGACAAATTTTCCATGGACGAATTTTCCTAGCACCTATAAAAGCTATTAACTGACAAAAAATCATATAATTCGAGCCGCTGGTTTCCTGAATATCAATCAATGTGTAAAGAATCCTCTCAAATGTCCTCTCTCCTTCATTTTTACAATATTCATTTATATGTAAAAAGTTTTATTAATTAATATGCAATCCAATTCGATCGAGTGAAATTGTCAGAGAATAAGGTACTATAGCAGTTTAATAATAATAGATTTTGGTTGTAAATTCTAAATATTTCTCAAATGTCGATCGAAGTTGTTTTATAATGAGTACAACTTTACAAGCGAATATTTAGCTTGTTGTGTAACAAACAAAAAAAATGTACTCTGTCCCTAATACAATTATTTCTGTGTTTCTTCTCTTAGTACTTTAAACCTTTTCTAAGAAAGATTTTAGTTTTCATTTATATCTTTAATAGTATTTATATAATAATGTAAATTACAATATTTCTATTAAATAATCTACATTTAACTATTTTTTTTGTTTTGAATACTAAGTAAAAACGAATGTCCCTTAATAGTACAGTCATTATTTGATATGACCTCGGACAAATTGCAACATAATTTGTTTCAACTGTTTTATGTTCATGGAGGTGTCCACTATAACATATAAAAACTCTTAAAGAATCCTGGTGGGGGAAGGTTCCATGGTAGCCATTTTTCAAAATGGCAGCTATAAATCTGATACTTCCCAATATCTTTATTACTAAATGACACATGGTTTTCAATTTAAGTAACAAACATACATTTTCTGGGGCCAGGAATCCAGTGAAACATATTTCAATAGGCTAGACCTGACCAAAAAAGCCGAATGGTAGACATTATCCAAAAATGGCTGCATAATCCTGATATTTTCAAAATTTCCTCTTCTTACTGACTTAGGGCTTTGATATAAAGTTCTATAAGTATATTTTCTATTGCCAGGAATCAATTGAAATGAATTCAGCTGAGAGCTCGGATGAAGCGTGTACTGGGATAAAACACAAAAAAGGGGGTTCTCTTCCACCACTCTACACAACTCAGAGCATGGATGGATCGTTTACTGAGAGGAATCACAATCCAAAGTGGTTCTCTTCCACTACTCCATCCAGCTCAGAGCGTGGATGAAGCGTATGCTGAGCTTAGCTTGAGTTCGTACATACCGACCCTCTACAGTTGCCACATGCAGCTGAGCAGTCTATGTCGTGCTTCTTGCAAGTGCACTTCAGACTGCTGCGGTCTGTGTGGAAGTTGCAGCGTATACTTTGAGTAGCTCTTGTGGTGCTGGTGGCAATTTTGTCTGTACGGGCACGAGTCCTCCACTGATTTCCCGTCAACCCCAGTCGACTGGCCATAGATCATTAGCTGCAATATCCTTCCACTTCTTGACTTGGTAAGAAACGAAGGCTGTGGTGTTTTGCTGCTGCTGATGAGGGTGGTAGGCTTTGTGGTTGCACATGAGAAGACATGGAGGCGAGAACTTCTGGCAGAAACGTCAATGTCGCAACACGTTTAGTGACTCTTTATGTTTCCCATTGTAAGGGCATGACATGGTTTTATCTCCTACATCTACAACATCATAACTAGACACTGCCTGTTTGTCGAACACATCCGTTTGTTCACGGAAGTACGCACTGGTTTTAAATTTTTTGCCTTGCCAATGCCATGCACTGGAGTAGAAGTATCTCCACCCATAAGATCTTATATGAAGAAAATGTGGTGTGGTACATAAGATCCTGACTGCAGCTTTACATACTTCATGTTCTTCTTCATTCTTCTTTGGCTCTGGTTGGAAGAAGAGGTTACATGAGTTGAGGTTGGAGTGGTAGATGAGAAGGATGAACAGATCTGTGTCATCTCCGATCAGCACAGTGTCAGATGTGGCTGCCTATTGTACTATGCAGAATGATGTGTCTCTCAGTTCTGTGACCGTAGTTTGGTGTTGAACATGTTTATGAAGGGCTGCTTGTTTCCCAAGAATCTTTCCTTTTTCATTGTCACCAACATATCTTCACCAAACGTCACTGTTTCTCTAGCATTCCCTCTGGTACGTTTCTGGTGTGTTGTATTCTTTGTTGATGTACCATCATAGCCATCAAACACGACCGTTGTCTGTCTATACTTCCTTGCCACATACTCTGTGTATTGCGTGCTGATTCTTTTGTTTGTTGAGCCGCGTGTCCATGGAATGCAACAACACGTAGTGGACTTGGCTTGTGATTCCAGATGAGTCGTGTGTCAAGAGAGTCCAAATAGCCTCGGCTAGCACTGGCTTATGTGGCTGTCGAGGCAGACGTGTGGAACCAAATAGAGCTGGAGAGTAACTGCATCGTTCATATCTAAACACAGACTGCAGGTCCTCTGTTTCTTTTGAATCAATGGTCCATCGTTGCATAAGCAGCTCACCTCACCATCAATCAATACTGCCGATTTGGAAGCCAACGTGATGGTTTGGTTCTTTTTCTAGAATGTGTAGTTGGTAGCAATCTGTCCATCCATGTTAGTCAAGATAGCAGTTCCAACAGTTCTGGCTGAATCACATTAATTTGGCCGGTTGCATGCACCCCTGTCGAGATACTAATAAAGATCGGATCTGAGCTGAAGTGTGTTCTCTCTTGCAGATAGCTGATAAATGAATGAGTGTCTTTTCATCTCATTAAAACTTTTATAATAATTACAATTTAATATTTACACATTCATTAGCAAACACTAAAGAATAATTTTCCATTTGAAAAAAAGTAAAAAGCAAAGATAAGAAAAAAAATCCTTCTGTATTACTGTTAGCTACTCAATTCGGAGCTTGGTGTGCGCAAATAATATGACACAACTCCCTATTATAAGCCTCTAAGACATTCATGTCCTCATCATACATCTCATGACTGGAGAGAGCTCTGATATACTCCTAATATATTTGAATAAATGCTCATAATATGAGATCTTACCATTTATCACCTTCATTTTCATCTAATCGTATGTAATTATATGAAAAAGTAAATCCTTTTTTTTAAAGACAGCTTCCAAATCGATTCAGAGTTAAAGTTATTATTGTTTTATTTAAAATGGTCGGCATTTTTGATTTTTTGTCAGGATTAGCTTATTAAAATGTATTTCATTGGATTTCTGGTGCTAGAAAATGTATGTTCAACATTTTAAAATCAAAGTAGTAAGTCATTTCGAAGTGGAGATATAGGATTATATCAGTTTAACGGCTGCCGTTTTGGAATGGTTTTATTGAGTCTTCCACCACCGGGATTCCTTAAGAGTTTTGATATGTTATAGAGGGCATTTTTCTGAATATATAACAGTTTGCAGACTTTCTGTTGCAATTTGTCCGAGGTTGACCCCTTTTTTTGCACGAAATGCCTGTACGATGGGCGAACGACATTTTTATAATTGAAAATGTTATTATTGACTAGTCATTAAATTGCCAGTAAGTGACTGGCAGTTTTGCGTGTACTGTTCTATCTTAGGATAGGATTCTGAAACCTAACTAGGTATGGGGAACCTACCAATAGTTTCTTGAAATGAGAACTATGTACGGTGAACCTACCTTTGTAACTCATAAAATATACATAGTTTCGTATTTAAAATTCTGATAGTGATATTTTCATATTATGAAACTTACTTCTCTATTATGTATTATTATATCTTATAAGTTATAATAATACATAAACCTAATACTTCGGTTTCAGAATCCTACCCTAAGATAGAAAGGGTATAAAGTAAATAAAATTACTTCAATGTTAAGTTATACTCCCAAAACTGAGAGAACTTGATGCTATTTGGTAACCAATCTATCAAATTTCTCGCGCTAAAAGATGTGCCGATTACCTAATTCACGGATTTGTCTCTTAATTGACGTTATTTATAATTAAATTGCTCATAACTTTTTAATTTAAATACACATTTCAATGAACTTTGTAGCAATGAATGCCTTCAGATATTAGGTATCGATATATCGACTTGGAATTTTCCAAAAGTAAGTAAATAGTCAGCTGCAATGGATGTTCTACCACCTAATTTTTCTCCCCGTACGAATAACATAGGAATATTTCGCCGATATTGTAAAAAGGAACCCAACTCACTTCACTCTGGTGGTCTATTCACGGAAAACGAATTTGAAATTATGAACTTTAAAACTGAGATATTAAAAACTACCTATGCATGGCCACAATTATAATGAAAGATATGTATACAGACTTTCAGCATTTTTAGTAAATCTCAGACTTATGACAATCGAATGAGTGTGGACAGGTCTAGCTTTCATTTCCTCCTATATGGAAAATAAGGAATATATTTTATTTTTATATGGTAATTTGGTTGATCGATTTCAGTTTTTAAAAAAATCGCGGTAACTTATGCAGTGAGATAGATTAATGGAAAGATGATAGTAAATCCCTGCAAACATTTCCACATGTATACCATGTGGTTATGTCCACATTATAACAATGTGGTTACAATGTTGATTTTTGGAACCTTGGACGATATGTTATACATGTGGTTTTGCCACATGTATAACATATGGAATACACATGTTAACCATAACAAAACCACATATCAGTACCATGTGTAACACTTATCTGTACCATATGTTACCCATATCTGTACCATATGTTACCCATATATGTACTATATGTTACCCATATCTTTACCATATGTTACTTACAGTATATCTGTACCATATGTTACCCATATCTGTACTATATGTTACCCATATCTGTACCATATGTTACCCATATCTGTTACATATGTTACCCATATCAAAACCATATGTTACCCATATCAAAACCATATGTTACCCATATCTCTACCATATGTTACCCATATCTCTACCATATGTTACCCATATCAAAACCATATGTTACCCATATCAATACCATATGTTACCCATATCTGTACCATATGTTACCCATATCTTTACCATATGTTACCCATATCAGTACCATATGTTACCCATATCTGTACCATATGTTACCCATATCTATACCATATGTTACCCATATCAATACAATATGTTTCCCATATCAATACCATGTGTAACACATATCAGTACCATGTGTAACACACATCAGTACCATGTGTCAATAAATCAAAAAGATCATACTAATTTTATTGCCATTTCTTACTTTACTGTATATAGTGTATATTTAATTTGCCTGTATATTATTTAGTTTAATATTACATATTGTTATATACAAATTAAATTGAAAGAAATGGGGAAAGAAATGAAGTGGTGCTTCCGGAATCGAACTGGGGTCCCTGTAGTTTGCTGTTGTTTTGAGTCTGCGACATATCCAATGAGCCATCCTGGACATGATAGAAGTAGCTTTTTGAAGTTATTATTAATAAATTTATATTCACTTTAGATGATTTACTTCACTTTAGAGCAGGGATGGGCACTTATTGTGTTTTTCAGTGCCGAAATATGGAATAACAGTGCCGTTACCATTTTCTTTCCGTTTTTTTAAATTGCAGGGGATACTGAGTAATTAAAATGAGAGGGCGGGGATAGATTTTATTGAGGTACGTACAATCGTACATAAATATTTGTAGTATATTTATTATTTGAATTAAAAGCAATTAAAAAATGATATATAATTATATTTTTCTTTTTTATAATAAAAACAAAAATAAGTTGTTTTGAGTAATAAAAATTTAGTAACTTATTCATAAAATCCAACCCAGCTAACCATATCCTCTCTGTCCCGCGTGGGACAGAGGGGGACATCCCTCGCTAGCGAGGGACAGAGAGGGACAGGGGATTTCAGACGTCTGCAGACGTCTGAATTCCCACGTCTTTCCAACGTCTGAAATCCCACTCACGTCCCACGTCTTACATAAGCGGGATGTCCCTCGTCTGTCCCACGTCTTAAATCCCACTCACATCCCACGTCTTTCCCACGCGGGATGTCCCTCTCTGTCCCACGCGGGATGTCCCTCTCTGTCCCACGTCTGTCCCACGTGGGATGTCCCTCTCTGTCCCACGCAGGATGTCCCTCTCTGTCCCACGCGGGATGTCCCTCTCTGTCCCACGTCTGTCCCACGTGGGATATCCCTCTCTGTCCCACGCGGGATGTCCCTCTCTGTCCCACGTCTGTCCCACGTGGGATGTCCCTCTCTGTCCCACGCGGGATATCCCTCTCTGTCCCACGTCTGTCCCACGTGGGATGTCCCTCTCTGTCCCACGCGGGATGTCCCTCTCTGTCCCACGTCTGTCCCACGCGGGATGTCCCTCTCTGTCCCTCGTCTGTTTTACGCGGGAAAAAGTACGCGGGATGTCCCTCTCTGTCCCACGCGGGATGTCCCTCTCTGTCCCACGCGGGATGTCCCTCTTTGTCCCACGTCTGTCCCACGTGGGATGTCCCTCTCTGTCCCACGCGGGATATCCCTCTCTGTCCCACGTCTGTCCCACGCGGGATGTCCCTCTCTGTCCCTCGTCTGTTTTACGCGGGAAAAAGTTATACCAAAAAGGTATATCTATCTCAAGCTTTATTTACGTATCATAACTAGGTAGGTATTCATAAACAGATGTAGGTATCTACTATCTAGGTAGGCATTGATGAATAATACTAGGTAGTAGGTAAGTAGGTACGGATTCATGAACACTACCTAGTAGGTATACTAGGTAGGTAGGTATTGGTACTGGTAGGTATTTAGGTAGGTATTGTCAAACAGTTATAGGTAACTAGATAGGCATTGATAAACACTAGTAGATAACTAGGTAGGCATTGACAAACAGTTGTTGGTAACTAGGTAGGTATTGATGAATACTAGTATTTAACTAGGACCTATACCTATTGGTTTTTATATACAGTTGTAGGCCACTAGGTAGGCAATGTTAAACACAAGAAGGTAACTAATTAGGTATTGATAAGCAGATGTAGGCAACTAGGTAGGCATTGATAAACACCAGTAGGTAATTAGGTAGGTATTGACAAACAGTAATGTAGGTAACTAAGTAGGTACTGATAAATACTACGTAATAGGCAAGTAGTGATAACCACTAGTAGGTACAGATTGGTGGTTATCACTTGTAGGTTACTAGGTAGTTATAAATAAACTCTAGTAAATAACTAGATAGGTATAAGGTAGTGATATCACCAGAAGGTAACTATAGGTAATATTAATTAACAGTTAAAGGTAATTAGGTAGTTAATAACATTAATTAACATTATCATTACAAATATTAATAAATAACTTTATACACATTCTTATCATTTACATTAAAAAATAAAAGATACCAAAATGTAGAATATTAAATTATATCTATTTAAAATAATTTTAAGAAGCACGCAAGTAATCAAGTTGGATAAAGATCATTTTAATACTACTTCTACCATGTCCAGGATGGCTGAGAGGTAGAGACGCAGGCTTCAATAGTACATCACACTAGAGTCCTGAGTTCGATTCCCGAGATGACCACTACAATTCTTTCTCCATTTCTTCCCATTTAATTTGTATATAACAATATGTAATATTAAAATAAATGACATACAGTCAAATGTACATATACACTATATGCAATATGGTTAGAAATTGCAATAATAATTAGTATGATCTTTTTTTATTTCTTATACATATTTATATACCCCAATTAACCGAAGTAGTTTGAGCCAAAAGAGAGATATGTCCCCCTTGCAGAGGGGGACATCCACACTCTGTCCCACGTCTTGCAGAGGGGGACATCCGCACTCTGTCCCACGTCTTGCAGAGGGGGACATCCGCACTCTGTCCCACGTCTTGCAGAGGGGGACATCCGCACTCTGTCCCACGTCTTGCAGAGGGGGACATCCACACTCTGTCCCACGTCTTGCAGAGGGGGATATTCCCACTCTGTCCCACGTCTTGAATACTCACTCTGTCCCACGTGGGTCCCACGTCTTATTTCCCTCTTCCCTCTATAGCGAGGGACATCCGCACTCTGTCCCACGTGGGTCCCACGTCTTGAATCCCTCTATAGCGAGGGACATCCACACTCTGTCCCACGTGGGTCCCACGTCTTGAAAACGGAGTGGGGTAAGACGTGGGACAGGTGGATGTCCCCCTCTGTCAGAGGGGGACAAGACGTGGGATCAGACGTCTTGCAGAGGGGGACCCCTGTGCAAATGAAGAGGGTTAGACGTCTGCAAGACGTCTGATGTCCCCCGCCCCACGTCTTGTCCCACGTCTTAAATCCCTCTATAGCGAGGGGTATCAGACGTCTTAAGACGTGGGACAAACAGCTTTTGGTTAGCTGGGAAACTTATTAAAAAAAGGAATTAAAAATAATTGCACAAATTCTTACCAGTATAAGAAAGAGAGAGTCGGATAAAAAAAAGAGTCGGAAGTAATTTTTTTAAACACCGGCACTACTTTAACAATAAACTAGAAATATCTTATTAACGTATAAAATTGACTATCAATGTATCAAGGTAATTAAAAATATTCTGTTCTTCAATTATTTTACCATCCACTTTTATATTATATATCCTTGTAATTTATAAAGCAGTCAGGACTAAATATTCTAAATTTTCTTTGGTATAGAAAATAAAGTACCCTTTCTCTGGTGGGCACGAGTGCTGCTCTGAGTGCCAAAATAGCAATGAGTGCTGCATTTCCCAACCCTTGCTGTAGAGTGTAGATGATATAAGAGTTGTATAGAAAACTAGCATTATCATGGCAGACTACATAAAATATTTTCCTTCTTTTTCAAATATATTCATTATTCAGTGTATTTAATTTCTCAGAACTCTAAATATCACAACGGATCACTACACATGACTTCATTAAAGAAAATTTGTACTGGAAGAACTTTCATAAATTACAACTAATTTACTATATAGATATTCATAGAAAACAAAATAATTTGTGGTGAACTAAACTAAACATTTTCACTATAAAAGTTAGTTCGCTAAACAGGGTTCTACTAAACAGGATGGTTCACTGTACAGGAGTTCACTATAGTGGAGCTCTACTGTAATTATACAATAAATAGATTGATCGTCCTCTTTCACATAATTGTATTTAGAGTTTTAAAATAACAGATGTTAACCATGTGTAATTTACCACATTACTACCACATGTTAATTACCATTTCAATAAACTGATGTAAACCATGTGTAATTTACCACATTACAACCATATGTCAATTACCATTTCAATAACAGATGTTAACCATGTGTAATTTACCACATTAAAACCACATGTCAAATACCAATTCAATGACAGATGTTATCCATGTGTAATTTACCACATTACAACCATATGTCACTTACCATTTCAATAACTGATGTTAACCATGTGTTATTTACCACATTGAAACCACATGTTAATTACCATTTCAATAACAGATGTTAACCATGCGTAATTTACAACATTGAAACCATATGTCAATGACCATTTCAATAGCAGATGTTAACCATGTGTAATTTACCACATTAAAACCACATGTCAAATACCATTTCAATGACAGATGTTAACCATGCGTAATTTACAACATTGAAACCACATGTCAATGACCATTTCAATAGCAGATGTTAACCATGTGTAATTTACCACATTAAAACCACATGTCAATTACCATTTCAATAACAGATGTTAACCATGTGTAATTTACCACATTGAAACCACATGTCAATGACCATTTCAATAACAGATGTTAACCATGTGTAATTTACCACATTACTACCACATGTTAATTACCATTTCAATAACTGATGTAAACCATGTGTAATTTACCACATTACAACCATATGTCAATTACCATTTCAATAACAAATGTTAACCATGTGTAATTTACCACATTAAAACCACATCTCAAATACCAATTCAATGACAGATGTTAACCATGTGTAATTTACCACATTACAACCATATGTCACTTACCATTTCAATAACTGATGTTAACCATGTGTTATTTACCACATTGAAACCACATGTTAATTACCATTTCAATAACTGATGTAAACCATGTGTAATTTACCACATTACAACCATATGTCAATTACCATTTAAATAACAGATGTTAACCATGTGTAATTTACCACATTAAAACCACATGTCAAATACCAATTCAATGACAGATGTTAACCATGTGTAATTTACCACATTACTACCACATGTTAATTACCATTTCAATAACTGATGTAAACCATGTGTAATTTACCACATTACAACCATATGTCAATTACCATTTCAATAACAGATGTTAACCATGCGTAATTTACCACATTAAAACCACATGTCAAATACCAATTCAATGACAGATGTTAACCATGTGTAATTTACCACATTACAACCATATGTCACTTACCATTTCAATAACTGATATTAACCATGTGTTATTTACCACATTGAAACCACATGTTAATTACCATTTCAATAACTGATGTAAACCATGTGTAATTTACCACATTAAAACCATATGTCAATTACCATTTCAATAACAGATGTTAACCATGTGTAATTTACCACATTAAAACCACATGTCAAATACCAATTCAATGACAGATGTTAACCATGTGTAATTTACCACATTACTACCACATGTTAATTACCATTTCAATAACTGATGTTAACCATGTGTTATTTACCACATTGAAACCACATGTCAATTACCATTTCAATAACAGATGTTAACCATGTGTAATTTACCACATTAAAACCACATGTCAAATACCAATTCAATGACAGATGTTAACCATGTGTAATTTACCACATTACAACCATATGTCACTTACCATTTCAATAACTGATGTTAACCATGTGTTATTTACCACATTGAAACCACATGTCAATGACCATTTCAATAGCAGATGTTAACCATGTGTAATTTACCACATTAAAACCACATGTCAAATACCATTTCAATGACAGATGTTAACCATGTGTAATTTACAACATTGAAACCACATGTCAATGACCATTTCAATAACAGATGTTAACCATGTGTAATTTACCACATTACAACTACATGCCAATTACCATGTTTTATGTTTATAATCAAATATCTATAACATATGGTTTCAGTATGGCTTTAAACATGTGGTTATGATATTGCGTAATCACATGGTTAACATCTGTCATTGAAATGGTAATTGACATGTGGTTTCAATGTGGTATATTACACATGATTAACATCTGTTATTGAAATGGTAATTGACATGTGGTTGTAATATGGTTAATTACGCATGGCTAACATCTGTTATTGAAATTGTAATTGACATGTGGTAAATAACACATGGTTAACATCTGTTATTGAAATTGTAATTGACATGTGGTGAATTACACATGGTTAACATCTGTTATTGAAATGGTCATTGACATGTGGTTTTAATGTTGTAAATTACACATGGTTAACATCTGTTTTTGAAATGGTCATAGACATGTGGTTTTAATGTGGTAAATTACACATGGTTAACATCTGTTATTGAAATGGTCATTGACATGTGGTTTTAATGTGTTAAATTACACATGGTTAACATCTGTTATTGAAATGGTCATTGGCATGTGGTTTTAATGTTGTAAATTACACATGGTTAATTATTGTTATTGTTTCATTGCTAGAATTTGATTTGTGTCCTTGTTCGCAGGCACGTGTTACGGAGGTCGGAGTACAAAATATAAGCATTCAAAGATTTTTATTACCCGGCCGCTACAGTGCTAAATCAGAGGCCGGTAACGGAGGTGTGCAACATGGATTCAAGACGTCCAGTAGCCACCACGTATCATCAACTTGAAAGGGATGAAGCATGTCATTTCAAATGTAAAGACCGCAATCAAATCTTAAGAGATCTCAAGCCGGGCTCTATCTGCTTGGTTGAGTAGACATGGGTCTGTTACTTCAGCTTCTGAATAAAGAAACATCAGGTTACAACTGGTGCATACTGACTGCGCCGAAGCTATCAGGAACTTGAATTCAATTCTCATTGAAAAGGGTGAAGATGCTCCTTCGAGTATTGGTGCGCCAAGCGTTATTGGCGAGGCCCCAACAAAGGAAAATCCTGTCGACTCTGTGACTCCTAAAGCTCTCCCAACAGAAAATATCGTACCGCAATTGAACAATGTGTCACTATCTCAAGAAGTTGGAGTAAATCTTCAACAAACTGTACAGCATATCGCTCCGTTAGCAAGTGTTGAAGTCGAACTTGAGAACATCGTAGGTAAAATGATATCCAATCCCGACATTATTGAAAATCTGTCTGACCGAAACTTGCCCTCTGTTAGTCGGGATGCTGAATTCCCTCCTGAGAGAATACACGATTTCATCGACCAAGCCCCAATTCACACGTCTCAAGGTGGAGATGACTTGCAAAATGACTCTTCTGAAATCCTAGAACCAATCTCAAGACGACAGCTAAGGCAAGATTTGTTGAGAGGTTATGGAGATCCATTCAACGGAGAACCGCAACATTACTGGTGTTGGAAACAACGCATTTCGCGGAGGTTACTCGAAGCTGAGGCAAGTGCTTTAGACTCCTTGGACATACTTGTGGCCAACACCACAGGAAGACCCAAGAAAATGCTCTCAGAATACATTTCTGCTGGTTCTCATGCTCCTCAGGACACATTGTTACGTGCCTGGAAATCTTTGACGAAGCGCTTTGGCAATAACGCCGTTGTGTCAAATACGTTGTTTGAAAAAATAGAGAAATTCCCCTCAATTCGATCAACTCATAGTATCAGCAATATGGAAGATCTTCATGACATGTGTAGGGTGATTCACTCCAGTATGAATCACTGTTCGGACCTCAAGAGCCTAGATCTACCTAGAGGAATGAAGATGGTATGGGAAAAATTCCCAGAAGCATTTCAAAACCGATGGCGAAAACAATACTACAACCACGAAAAGAAGACTGGTGCAATTCCCTCATTCAAAGATCTGATCGACTTCATGGAAGAATATATCTATGAAGTATCGTCGCCAATGTTTTCTTCTCAACCCAGAGCGAGTACTTCTTGGCAATCTGGCAGCTCAGTAAGACCGGTAAAAAGCTATAATACGAGGGTCGAAGCACACTGTTCGTATCACGACTCCTATGGGCATGCAGTAGAAGAGTGCAAAGCATTCAGAAGTTTGAAGTACTATGATAAGAAACAATTTGCAATGAAGAACAAACTATGCTTTGCCTGTCTTCGAGATCACATCATATCTAAATGTCCTAGGGATATAACTTGTGGTATCTGTCAGGGAAAGCACATCGATGCCATGCACTGGACTAGACAAAATGACGAAGAGGGAGCTGCCAGGTACAGGAAGCAGCCCATGAGGGCAGTCGACGCAACGTCTAATTGCCTAGAAGTATGTCAAAGTAAGTACGATTTAAAGATCTGTTCTAAAACTGTCCCTGTCGAAATAAGAATGAACAATTGCAATCAAATAATAAAATGCCTTGCCATTATTGATGAGCAATCAAATAGCACATTTTGTGATAAGAAGATAGTGGACCAGTTTAAAATTAACGCCCCTATTCAATCTTATACCCTATCCACAATGGCTGGCTTGAAAAAAACAATGCAAGGACTTGTAGTATCTGGTCTGAAAGTAAAAGGCATCAGAGAAAAGAAATGGATCAAACTTCCAACAACGATTACACATCCCGGTATTCCCCAAAGTACAAGAGGTGTTGCATCGCCAGAAATCGTTGCTGCACACAAACATATCAAGAACCTTGCGATTAACTTTCCAAAAAATGATCATAATTTGGAAGTTCTGTTGTTAATTGGGGCGAGTTGTGGAGAAGCAATGCGAACGGAAACCTTCGGAAGTAAATTCCCATTCGTTCACAGGACTTCACTTGGCTGGGCACTCGTTGGACCAGTTTGCAATTCGAGAACATCAAATGAAAGCATCACATGTTTGAGGACGTCAAAATTAAGTTGTGAGCATTTCAACTCAAAAAATATCTTTGAAAAGGGAGCGGTGGAGATGAACAGAAATCGCATGTATCCTGAAATATTCATTGAAACTCCAGAAGATAATGTTCGTGGTCTATCTAAAGAAGAGCAACAATTCCTAGATAAAATTAGCAACAACATCCATGTCAACAACGATGGAAAGCTAGAAATGCCTCTACCTTTGAAAGAAGATAGCAAACTACCTGATAACAGGACTTCTGTATTGATGAGATCAATAAATACACTCAAAGGATTGAAACGAAACTGTGGTAAGCTGGCAAAAGCAACCGAAGCAATGGGTACTTACATCACTAAAGGCCATGTACAAGAAGTGCCAGCCGACGAAAAAGATTGTAAGGACACCACATTTTACATTCCCGTGTTTCCTATTATGCATCCCCGCAAAAACAAACTACGGATAGTATTCGACAGCAGTGCATCATCTCATGGTCGTAGTTTGAATGACGTTTTGCTGCAAGGTCCTGACGAAGGCAACAGAATCGTTGGAGTCCTGACCCGGTTTCGCCACGGTAAAATAGGTTTTTCTGGTGATTTGGAGACTATGTTTCATAGTTTTAGTTTATCACCGGAACACAGAAATCTGACCAGGTTCTTCTGGTGGCGAAACAATAACCCTGATGATATAATCATAGAGTATCGCAGTAATGTGAATAATTTTGGAAATAAGTCGTCATCGGCTATTGCAAACTTTGGTCTTCGATTTACTACCAATTCAAAAGAAGATAAGAAATATCCTAATGCAGTGGATATGATCAAATACAACTTCTACGTTGACGACTGCCTTGGAAGTGCTGACACAGTAGAAGAGGCCATTTCGAATCTACAAGGAGCCGTGAATATTCTGAATGAATATTCCATTCGTCTCCATAAGTTTGTGTCTAATAAGGTAGAAGTCATGAGTGCATTTCCACAAAGTGAATGTGCTATTGATTGCGATAATGTCGACTTGCGAGACACAGAGCTTCAAAAAACTCTTGGTATCTCCTGGTCAGTCGCAACAGATGAATTGGTTGTCAAATGCGAATTCCCAGACAGACCGTTAACCAAGAGAGGAATTTTGAGCACAATACATACTCCGTTTGACCCGCTTGGTTTAGTTACACCAGTTATTCTGGCTGGTAAACCAATTCAAAGGATGATAATTCCTTCTAGAGCCAATGCAAATAGTCCACTGGTTGAACTAGATTGGGATGACGCAATTCCAGACGATGTTGCTCATACATGGATTGTATGGTTATCTTCACTAAAGGAATCTGAAGAAATTCGCATACCTAGGAGCTTCCAACCGTGTCATTTCGTAAATATTCTAGTTAGAGAATTACATGTGTTTTGCGATGCTAGTGATGAAGCTATAGGATTCATAATATATATCAGACTAGTAGATGACAATGACGATGTGAACGTTTCGTTCGTGTTTGCAAACTCTAAAGTTTCATCTAAAGCTGCAACGTCAATTCCAAGGATGGAGCTATGCGCTGCCCTTGAAGGAGCGCAATCATCTCTATACATAAAAAATGAGCTCATGATCCCACTAGAAAAGATTGAGTATTACAGTGATAGCCGAGTCGTACTTGGTTACATAAATAATAACGTGAGAAGGTTTACCAGATATATCACAGGTAGAGTAAATGCGATTCTCACTGTCTCCGAGCCCAAACAGTGGAATTATGTACCAACTAAAGAAAATACGGCTGATTTGGCCACACGACCTCAAACTCCAAAGGAATTGAATAAGAGTAGATGGTTGATAGGGCCAGAGTTTCTTTGGGAAGTAAATCTTGTTCCCAAACAGATTCAGGAGTTTCCTGATCTCCCTGAAACAATAGAAGAAAGAAAGTAAGTGTTTATCTGTGAAACAAACTTCTCCATCCTTATCAGAAAAGATATGCTCGCAAACCAACAACCTTAGCCGTGCTGTGCTAATATTTACAGCAGTTCAAAAGTCTGCGCAGTTTTGGCTCTGAAAGGTAAACAGAAACCCTTCTAACGTAGTTGCAGATAACCGCCGACTTCACTTCACTTCATGATCAAAATGTCTCAAGAGGAACACTTTCCTGACGTATTATCAAAACTATTGAAAGGTGAACCTCTAAGTAACAGCCACGCTCTATCGAAACTTTGCCTTTACATCGAAGATGATCTCATCCGAGTGGGTGGAAGACTGCATCACAGTCGAATGGACGATGGATTCAAGCATCCAATACTACTACCGACCAGTGGTGCAATCTCGCGGTCGATACTAACTCACCAGCATGAAAAAGTGTATCATCAAGGCAGGATAATTACACACGCTTCTCTTAGACAAGCTGGATACCATATGCATAAAGGCAGTAGTGTAATTCGTACTTTGTTGAAAAATTGCATCACATGCAAGAAATTAAAAGGAACACTCCTGCACCAGCAAATGGCAAACTTACCCCCTGATCGTCTCGAGGAGCTTCCTCCTTTTTCTTCAACCGGAATGGATACATTCGGTCATTATCTTATCCAAGACGCAAGATCAACTCGTAGAAATCACTGCGATAAGAAGATATGGGTCCTACTCTTAACCTGTTTAAATAGCCGAGCCGTTCATCTCGAGCCTCTAACTACTTTGGATGCAACCTCGCTTGACTTGGCTCTAAGGAGATTTTCCGCTATCCGAGGAAATTGCACACGGTTCCGCAGTGACAACGGTACTAATTTCCTACCTGTCAGAAAGCGGATGCTGCAACACAATTCGCAGCTAACTTGGGATCTCATACCGCCAGCAGCAAGTCATCAAGCTGGCGTATGGGAAAGAAAGGTCGGAAGCGTAAAGAAGGTTCTTTCCGCTGCTATTAAACAACTTGGACCACGTAGACTATCGAGGGAAGAGTTTTCCACACTTATACAAGAAGCGGCATCCATAGTAAACCACACCCCTCTTTACGAAGCCACGTTTGACCCAAACGATCCAGAGCTAATATACCCTTCAATGCTCCTAGACATGAGGGATGGTAACACCAACGCATCTACGGACAAAATGTTGAATTCTTCTGACGTACTCCACTACGGCCAGGCAGGATGGAGGCGCGTCCAGTACCTGACAGAACAATTTTGGGTCAGATGGCGTCTGAACTTCATAAACAAACTAACAGAGCGTCACAAGTGGCAGAAGGAAACTCCATGCATCTGCGAAGGAGACCTTGTCTTACTACGTGAGCCATTTCCTCGCAACAATTGGCCCATGGCACGAGTCCACTCTGTAGAAAGTGGGAGAGATGGTCTCGTTCGCAACATTACATTGAGAATGGGGCGTAAAAATGAATCGACACCTTATCTAAGACGTTGTATCAATGATTTGGTCTTGCTGATACCATCGAAGAATCACAAATGTTAATCATTTAATTATTCGTCACTCTTGCGTGACTGCGGGGGGAGTGTGGCGAACTACCATTTTTTGTTACAATCTATATACTTTCATTTTGATTATCATCATTTATTGTTTATATATTCAATTATTATCCTGCGTTCATCTTTATTTCATACCTAACATATAGTTTGCATATGCTATTCATAAATATCTAATTGTAAGCCCGCAAACTATCAACTTTGAACTGAGCCGAACTACATTTAGTAAGTCACCAATATTGTCATATTTTTGTGTAGATTAAAACTAGCCTAGCTATAATTTCATTTATCGCCATTAACAGTTTTATTCTTTAATTCATTTAAAAGTGTCCATAATCACTTGGCACTGGTTTCCTTATTTATTATGTCCAATTTAGCATTAACTATTATCTTTTTTATTTTGATAGTTTGATATTAGGTAGATAATATCAATTTATGTATTTTGTGTGCTTGTAAATTAGTTCTTATTCGCGTAGCTTCAAATCTATAACCTTGTCAATAGTATCTTTATACCAAATTCCGTTAGAAACTACTTATTTATGGCGTTTCTAAATCCTTCCACTATTTCATTACTTACTAAATTATTTGTTGAATTTATAGTACATAGATGGTTGGTGTATATTTATAGTTATGGTTTAGATGCCACTTATCGACCAATTTCATATTATATCGTCAATATGACTCCATAGCCTTATTAAATCATTTCACCTACCTACCATTTTGTAACTTTGTTCGTTAAGTTATTTTAGGTTTATTCCTTTGGGTATTTTCTATCTGAATATTGTTTCTTCTATTTAGTGTTTAGAAGGTATATTACGTTTGTTGTAGTTTAGTATTCAGTTTCTTTAATTTAATCGTTTGTTAATTTAGTTAGGTTAATTATTGTTATTGTTTCATTGCTAGAATTTGATTTGTGTCCTTGTTCGCAGGCACGTGTTACGGAGGTCGGAGTACAAAATATAAGCATTCAAAGATTTTTATTACCCGGCCGCTACACACATGATTGTGAAAACTGTAAACAAACCAAGGGGAGTTCTAGATGGGGTACGGTCATGAGCCCCACCGGTCACGAACCCCCCCCCCCCCTCCCTGTTTTTGTTAATCCATATTTACCTATTCAAACAAATGAAGAACTACTTAGAAATAACCGAGAGTCGCTAATGTAGTTTGTTGTATACGCTAGTTTGTTGTATTGCACACGTCATGATTGTTTAATGACCTGGCAGGGGGGTTCGGGGGGCGGCACGTCTAATCAGTAATGAATTTTATGTCTAATCAGTAATGAATTTTATGTCTAATCAGTAATGAACTACAAAACTGTCAATAAGGATTAAATAACATAGGTATATTAGGATTTAAGAACAGGGGGCTTATGACCTAGGGGGGCTCTTGACCGGGGGCTTATGACCTACACCCGTTCTAGATACAAGCAAATAACAATGAATAACGTGCCTGATAGGAAGGTTAATAAATGTTTAAAGATAGTAAGAATACAGCAGAAATTGTCTAATATTTTTAAACAATTTTAGGAGACCAAGATTACAAAGATTGGATAGAAATTTGTTGTAATCAGCAACTCCTAATATGGCCGAATCAACAACCATGATCAAAAAATGCTATGTCTGTAGAGAGATTTCTCAAGAAACAAGATGGCAATTCACCAAGATTTTGAATCCATTTTAAACTAAGTTGAGATTTCTCTTAAACTTATTTTTATTAGGGTTGTGACAATATGCGTTTGAAATCATATATCCTGAAAATATTATAGACTGATTGAATTTTCGTATGATATTCTTAAGATACATAAAACGCATATTGTCACAACCCTAGTAATTATCTTATCAAATTATTCAGTTTGAATTATACTTTCATAAAGTTGTAAATAAATGTAATATATTTATTAAGTTAAAATATCAATACTACATAGTAAACAGTATTAAATTTTCCCGCTCATCACGTCACGCAACGCTATTGGTCAGTTTAAAAAGATGTCTCCCATATGAGATTGGTCTACTCCCCTAATCTTTATACTGTGGTTAAAGGTATAGGTAATATATTGGTAATTAAGTTCGAGTTAGTTACTTAAAAGAATTTTACTGAGATCTCAAGCATTCTACCAAACGTTTGGAATTGACCGCATTTGTTACCCTTAGTTTTCAATGTAAAAATATCATTTTTAAATTAAATAAAAAATTAAGAAAAGTTTACATAAAATTACTTGCTATTACAAAAGACAATGTGCTGCGCGTTTTTAGGATCTTGAAGTTGTGCTTCAATCTCGAAATTGTAGAAATTTTCAAGATTCTGAAAACGCGCAACGCATTCTCGAAAATTTTCAAAATAGGCAAATTGCGCAGAACACGACCACAGATTGTTGTTCCATTTCTTGGCATGTGGAGTAGCTTTTCTGCATCCATGAGCATAGTCACCGATGGTGATATATGACTTTATTCATGGAGCAATTATCCTTTCTGACTTCATTTTCGAGTCCCTTGTACTTCATTTAATTTTGACTTCAGCGAAAAGGCCTTTGATCCGAAACAGACGTTAAACCCGCACTAAATTAATTAATATATTAGTAATGAATATTAATAGAACTCGACTCTATAATTAATAATATTAAATATATATTCCATCAAGTTAAACATTCCCGCTACCGGGTTCAAAACAATCTTCAAAACTAATGGGAAAACAGAAAATCCATATCCAATCAAATGTTACAGGATTTTTGCAAAGATTAGATTATCAAAAATATTCATGAACCTTTTGAGAAAATCATCAAAATGGCAAGATAATCTAACAAATAATAGTTAGTTAAATGTGAGGTATGGAGGCTTATTTTTTTGCTGTTTTTCTCTATTCTACTGAAAAAGATAGAAACACTGATATTTTGGGGTCATATAATTTTATTTAGTTATTCTATGGTACCTATTCCTAGCAGTCTTGGATTACTATAATATATTCTCTATTAGATATTATAGGATACCTATCTAGATTAAAAGAATATAGGGGATAATAATTCCTGAATTATATTTTATTAAATATTTAGCTAACTTTTTACTTTCTAAAAAACACTAAAAATTCGTTCAGAAGTAGTATTTACGATTATATTCATGTTGGACAGCAATGCTGTGTTGGGGTGACTGACTCATAATTTATAAAACAGATCATTGAATATAGAAGATATTTCACTGAAACCTGGACGCTAGTGGCCAAATAATTATTTAGGTCAAAGCGTATCAGCCAATCAGAGAGAGGCGTAACGTGACGTCACATATTACAAACTTGTGCACAAAGGGGTATAAGTATATATATAACGGTCAGAGCTAACTTTTTTACTTCCTATAAGCAGATATGGAAATTTTACTTTCAGGGAAATAGGTTAAAGTCGTATATTTATTACAAAAAAAAATCGGAGTCGAAAAGAATAAAATGTTTCGAGCAAACTGAATTCCTAGTGTCTTATTCCAGCGTCAGTCTCAACGCCAGTCATGAGCCCCCACGGTTACGAGCCCCCCTGTTTTTAAATCCTTATTCATTGATATTAGGGGCCGAGAGCCGCGTGGGTTCTGTTAGATGTGGCCGAGAGCAGGAAGGATCTTCTTCAGCTCTTGGAGGCGTCCAACACGAACCTACGTGTGGGCAGGTCTGCACCTCACCACTGAGGCGCCACCAACTGGCCAGACCCATATACGTGGGCGCGTCTGCGTCTTTTCTGTTGAGGAAGATACTTGATGCTACAATTCTGTGGCATGGGTAGATTGGATTTCAGACACCGAACGCCTGGAGCTCCGCCCTCAGCACTGAAAGCCCTGGCCAACAGTGATGGAGGAGCTACTACTGGTTTGGTGGTTTCCATTTCACCTGCAGACCCGTCTGTAGGTGCTGGGGAATCTTCCACCACCTGGATGACTCTCCCACTGACAACCCGTCTGGACTCGTACCATCTGTAGTCGTGAGTGAGATAACGGGTCCTATCGGTCTGAATCTGGTCTGGATCCTAGATCCAGGGCCAGACCCTTTCTTTCCATCATGGTTGTTGTTCATGTATGGCAGTTGAACTGCAGAGGAAGCTGGAACACGATGCAGCGTTCATGGCTCTTATTCAGCGGGGTACGGTCAATGTAGTTTGTTGTATCCGCTAGTTTGATGTACTGCACACTTCATGCCCCCCGATATACATATATTTTATGTCTAATCTGTAATGAACTACAACAGTGTCAATAAGGATTAAATAATATAGGTAAATAAGGATTTAAATACAGGGGGGGGGGGGTTCTTATGACCTAGGGAGGCTCTTGACCAGGGGGGGGGGGCTAATGACCTACACATAATATTATATGGAATAGCTCCAATGGCAGTAGTCTCAACAAATTTGGAGATATACCGAGGGCAAGAACCAACCTTTGTTGTACTTCAGAACAGAAGGGAAGCCCTGCTAATGCTGGTCTCTCTGAGCATAGCGAACGAGATACCGGACTGGCGGATTAACGGTGGTGCTCCATCCCTGTCGAACCACAGATGCATCCGCTTCAATTTGGTGGAGTATAACTGCGTCACTAAGGTGAGTAGGAATATTAAACGTACCGATTGGAAAGAATATGAATTAGTCAGCCAAAATAATTTGGTTGAGTGTGTACCAGGTAACCTCCACAGCTGACCAAAAGTGGTTTGTCCCACGTCTTTTACCCCTCGCTATTGATGGGTTTTAGACGTTTATTAGACGTCTGTCCCTCGCCGTTTGTACAGGGGTCCCCTTCTGCTAAAGATCTGTTCCCACGTCTGACACCGAGGGATACCCCACTTTCCCTCGTCTGTCCCACGTCTAATACCCCTCCCCTGTCCCACGTCTAATACCCTCGCCTGTCCCATGTCTAGTACCTCTCGGTTAATTGGGGTATATAAATTGTATAAGAAATATTAAAGATCACTAATCATTATTGCAATTTCTTACTTTATTGCATATAGTGCATATGTACATTTGGCTGTACAGGGTCGTGCAGCTAAATTGGGACTAACTTTAACGGCACATATCTTCCGTAATTTCTAACCTATGATTAAATTCTTTTTTACAGATAATCTTTAAGCCCTTTGCTATAATATTTCAGATTAAGATCTAGCATATTTCGCTAAAATATGGCGGAATTAGCCCGAAGAACGACCATATGTGAAATGAGACGCGCCGGGAACTCTGTTTCAGACATTATTAAGAGCACTGGCTATGCGAAATCGACTGTTTATCAAGTTGTTGCTGCTTTTGACCGAGGATAAGGTTCAGAGAAGTCGACACATTCCCCGCAATGATCGAAAGAGAACCAAAACATTCCTTGCTGGGCTGAAAAGGACGTTGAAGTCAGACCCAAGCTAGCCGATGTCAAAACTGGCACAAAAGCGCAGCGTGAGTCGTAGCACCATCAGCAGGGCAGTCAAGGAAGACCTTGGTATGAAGTCATACGTAAGGAGAGTCCTCAGAGCTGAAAGATGCCCAAAGTTTCTGAAACATAAAGGAGGACATGTCCGCGTTTTTGTTGACGAGAAAAAGTTCGTTGTTGATGAGGTTGTAAATCGCCAGAACACTCGGGTAGTTGCCTCCGATCGTTCAGAAGTTCCTCCTGTAATGCAGAGCAAAAATCCCGCTTCTGTGATGGATTTTGCAGCCTCCTCATTTCATCGAAGCGGGTCTTAAAATCAACACAGCGGAGTACTTGGAAATTCTGAAAGATGTTTTGATGCCGTGGATACGTAGGAACTACGACCCCTTCAAAGTGATGCTCGTTCAAGACTCTGCGCCCGCGCATGGAGCAAAGAAAGTTCAGGATTTCCTGAAGGAGAATCTTCCTTTGATGGTCCCGAAGGACATTTAGCCTAGCAGCTCCCCAGATCTGAATGTTTGTGACTATTGGCTGTTTGGCGTCATTGAGGGAGAATCTAAAGTAACTTCACATCCAAGTGTCAACTCTCTGAAGGCCGCCATTCGTCGGGCATTTCGTAATCTTGACCCCGAGGATGTAAAAAGGAGTTGTTCACGGTTTTGCTCGAGAATCTCTCAAATTTTTGACGCAAAGGGTAGTCACATAGAATGATTTTGTTTAATCATTATTTGCCTTTCAAAACAGCGAATTTAGAAAAAGTTATGTTAGTCCCAATTAGCTGCACGACCCTGTATATCAATCATTTTAATATTACACATTGTTATATACAAATGAAATGGGAGGATATGGAGTAAGAATTGTAGTGGTGTTCTCGGGACTCGATCTCAGGACTAGTGTCACAGATCATTGAATATAGGAAGATGTTTCACTGGTACGTGGACGCTAGTGGCCAAATAATTATTTAACTGAGAGCGTATCAGCCAATCAGAGAGAGGGGTACCGTGACGTCACATATGTACTACAAACGTACTAACAAACGAGTATAGATATGTACATATATATAACGGTCAGAGCTAAATTTTATTTTACTACCAATAAGGGGAAACCAAAGTAGTAATGTAAATTTTAATTTTCAGAAAAAAAGGTTAATTTAAGTTTAATATTTTAACGTATATTTCATATAAATAGAAAACAAGATTCGAAGTCGGAACTAAAATATTTCAAGCAAACTGAATAGTGACTTATTAACTCTGAATAGTGACTTATTAACTGTTCAGTCTCAACGCCATTGTGCAAGTCTTCAACTACAGATTGTAATTATGTTTTCGGGATAAAAACAACTGATCTTTAAATGTATTGATACAATTATTGATAAATGAACATTTTCATACATTGCCCATTTCTCACTAGTTTAATATTTATGAAAGATACAATAATTATTAAATTTAGTCACAGGCTACAGCGCACGTCCGCATGCTAACGATATTGCATCAGAAATAAACCGACGCTTCGCGGCTCCAAATTCATACTGAACACACTTACAAAACATGTACAGAACAGAAATAATTATATTACTTAAAAATATATAATTTTTTATCAGTTTAATATCATAAATGGATATTTGATTTTAAATAGTATATTAAGTTAAATACCATTCTCTTTATGTCGTTTTTGAATAATTAAAAATAAGTAATGTATCAATCGTAGGCAACTCCAAGTATACGTCACGGTACGGACATTCCCGGTGCCAAGTGTAGCTAGAAAATTGAAAATACTGTAGTGTGACATCTTCCTATATACAATGATCTGTGCTAGTGTGGTGTAGTATTGAAATCGGCGACGCTACCACTGAGCCAACCTGGACATGTTAGAAGTAGTACTGAAATGATCTTCATGCAACTTGATAACTTGCGTGCTTATTACAATTATTCTAAATAAATAAAATTTAATATTCTATATTTTGGTATCTTTTCTTTTTTAATGTAAATGATAAAAATATGTATAAAGTTATTTATAAATATTTACATTAATACTGTTAATTAATGTTATTAACTACCTAATCTTACCTATAGTTACCTACTGGTGGTTATCACTACCTACCTAGTTGCCTAAAACTGCTTATCAATACTTAACTAGTTACCTTCTTGTGTTCATCCATGCCTACCTAGTTGCCTACAACTGTTTATAAATACCAATCTAAATCCTAGTTACCTACTAGTATTCATCAATACCTACTTAGTTACCTAGTAGTGTTCATCAAAACCTACCTATAGTTACCTACTAGTGTTCATCAATACCTACCTAGTTACCTACTTGTGCTCATCAATAATACCTAGTTACCTACAACTGTTTGTCAATACCTACCTAGTTATCTACTAGTGTTTATCAATTCCAACCTAGTTACCTACAACTGTTGTCAATACCTACCAGTGTTTATGTATACCTACCTAGTTACCTACTAAATGTTGATCAATATTTAACTAGTTACCTACTAGTGCTCATCAATACCTACCTAGTTACCGACTAGTGTTCATAAATTACCTAACTAGTTACCTTACTTACCTACAACTGTTTGCCAATACCTACCTAGTTATCTACAATTGTTTATCAATGCTTACCTAGTTACCTATAACTGTTTGTCGATACCTACCTAGTTACCTACCAGTGTTTATCAATACCTACCTAGTTACCTACTAGGTAGTGTTCATCAATCCTTCCTACTAGTATTATTCATCAAAGCCTACCTAGATACCTATATCAACAGCTACCTAGTTATGTATACTAGTATTTATCAATACCTACCTAGTTATGATACGTAAATAATGCTTGAGAATGAACTTGCTGCAATATGTATCGATATTTTAACCATTTGCACCACGACTCAATAATTACTTTGATCGATTACTTACAGTCTTCAACTGATGTTCTAGATAAGTTCGTTCAATTGCACAAGTAGCTTGTCCAGGCAATTTTCACATTGATTACGTATTTGAACGTCTAAAATCAATTTAAATTAAAAAAATGTTCTGCAAGTCCATGTTATATCCACCGTGTGAAAGTCGAAGAGTTTTAGACGTGGGGGGCAGGCGAGGGGTTCTATGGGACAGGTGAGGGGTTTTAGACGTGGGATAGGCGAGCGATTTTAGACGTGGGACAGGCGAGGGGTTTTATACGTGGGGCAGAAGAGGGGTTTTAGACGTGGGGCAGGCGATGGGTTTTTAGATGTGGGTCAAGCGGGGAGTTTGAGACGTGGGGCAAGCGAGGGGTTTAAGACGTGGGGGAAACGTGTAATAATCCCCTGTGAGAATCAAGATGTGGGGTAAGACGTGGGTAATCAGACGTCTTAAGACATCTAAAATCCCTCGTACCTCGCCGTTCCTCGCAAGCGATGGGTATCCCACTCTGTCCCACGCGGGACAGAGAGCTTATGGTTAGCTGGGTCAGTACCCCTGAGCTCCGGGCGAGACTTGCCCTCTAAGAGCTGTAAGTTCCCGTAGGAAAACCAATTATTAGTGGACCATGGAACTGGCGGCCTGGAGGAGACAGATCAAATCTGCTTAGAACAGAGCATCCAACATGGATGCTCAGAGTGCTCGGGACAAGTACCGAAGACTCGAGCGTGCATATAAATCTATGATTCGTAGAGCTAAAAGGAGTTCCTGGATGAACTTTTGCAGCAGTTACGAAAACATACACGATTCTAACAGAATCGGTAAGTTACTCAAAGGAGTAAGGAAGGTACAACTGGACGTTTTACAGAAAACTGACGGTACGTACACTTCTAGCTCTAGCGAGACCCTAGAGTTCATGATGTCCGTGCACTATGCCGGTAGTGTAAGGATAGACCATGACTCATCCTTTACCATGCCAAAATTGAGCTAGTGCGACCGGCAATTCGATCACTTCATTACGAAGGAGAGAATTGCTAAGTCTATCAGTTCTTTTGACTGTTATAAATCACCTGGTGGGGATATGGTCAGTCCTGTTATGCTCCAAAGGATAGGTCATGCATTGGGCGAAATTCTGGTTCAACTTTTTCGAACTAGTCTCTGCCTGAGTCATGTTCCTGATGCCTGGTGCAACACGAGGGCTTCCTTCATCCCGAAACCAGGGAAACCCTCGTATCTGAAGGCTAAGTCTTTTAGGCCGATCACTCTGACCTCTTTCTTCCTGAAAGTTTTGGAGAGACTGGTGTACTGGCACCTGAGTGAGTGCATTGGCAAACTCAACCCAAAAATGCACTTAAATCAGTTTGCTTTCAAACAAGGCCACTCGACCGATGCAGCCATGCATGCCGTTGTTTAAAAGCTTGAAAAAGCATTGTTCAACAAACAACTAGCCCTTGCCCTGTTTTTGGATATTGAAGGTGCCTTTAGCAACTGTAAGGTCCGCTTATTCAATGCAGGAATAGAGATACACCTGGTGGTCACTTGGATCATGGGGATGCTGAAAAGCCACAGGGTCACATCAACTCTTGGAGATTGACCAATCGTCCTACCAAGTTTCATGCATTATGGTTCGAGTTATAAATGAGCATGACGACCTTCACCTTTCAGCAGGTCGCTCCCAAAATTCTACCAGCAGGTCACTGGACACTGACCAATCCCTTCACTAAATTTCAGGCAATTAGAATGAACACTTTTTCAGTTGTTAAAATAATTTAAAACAATTGAAGAAGGTAAATTTGTAAAAAATAATTATTAATTTGTATAATATAATAAATATATGATAAACTAGATTACGTGCACTCGGTAGAGCGCATACCTTTGCCACCGCTTATCCGTTTGCTACCAAAATCTGGTTACTATTAAATAGTATGATGCCCCAGTAGTCCGACACCCCATTATTCCTACACGTTTGTAGTTTATTACTGATTTAACATCAAATATATGTATATCAGAACCCCCCTGCCAGGTCATTAAACAATCATGAAGTGTGCAGTTCAACAAACTACATTAAATGATGAAATAAAATGAGAGATTGCATCATACTAGTTAATATTAGAAATAAAATAAAAAAATTGAACAATGAAAAATTATATAATTTAGACTAGTTATTAATTGAGTATACCATATTTAATAATATTTTTTATTTTAATCAAAGAAAAAAATAACGAAAAATAACACAGAAAGTTGTAACTGTCGGACTAGTAGGGCGTCGGACTACTGACACGTCCCCCCCCCCCCCAAATCTAATACACTGGTGACTGGATAGTGAATAATCGTTCCACCAAATTTCTTGCAATATAGTTCAAAACTTTTTGAGTTATTGAGTCATAAATGACCTTGACCTTTGACCGGATCACTCCTAAAATTCTACCAAATGGTTCCTGTACATTGTCCAATGATCCTATCAAATTTCAGACAATTTGGTTGAATACTTTTTGAGATATTGGCCTTGATCTTTGACCTTTGACCGGGTCGCTCCCAAAATTCTACCAGCAGGTCACTGGACATTGACCAATCGTTTCACTAAATTTCCAGCAATTTGGCTGAACACTTTTTCAGTTATGCGAATAACAAGATGATAAATAAATAAATGCCGTCAATAAGATAACCTTCCCGCATTCTGCGAATGTAGTAAATCATTTTACCTGCTAAACTCCTGAGTTTCTCTTTATATTTGTTCCCTTGCTTAAGTCACGTCACAAATCACTCAATTGTCGCTACCTCAATATATTGGTATTCCTAGTAGGGTAGGTATTGAAGAGTGAAACTTTGTGAGCTGTTGTCATCAATCGATTGATTTGTGATCGTGACGTCATCAAGACAACACACATAAATTAAGGTTAAGCAGTGTGAATATCACGAATCGATTCATCAATTTTTTTTATAATAAACAGTTTTCATAATGTTACGTTCTTCAGTTTTTTTAAATATTATTTTATAGTGTTGCTGTTATGACGTCACGCAGACAACATACCTCGATTGTCCTTACTATATTTCAATTCTAGTTCCAACTTTTGAAACCAGAAATTGGCGAGTGTTGTGTATCTTATTGTACAGGGTGGGGGGTAAGTTTGGAAGCAATTTTTCAAACATTAATATAATTCTTAAAAATAAGTTCCTAAGTAGGTGATAGGGTTTGAACTATAGTAGAGACACTACATTATGTAGTACATAGCTGTACAGAAAAAGAGATTGGAGAGAAGCGAAGCACTTCTGAGAGAATTGAAGTCTGGTACGGCTGGTGAAATTGTTTGGTCTGACGAAAACATTTTCACAGTGGAAATGGCTCACAACCGGAGGAATGACAGAATAATTGGTAAAAGTGCAAAAGACATCACATACAACCAAAAAACTGTCCACAGAACCATGAAACCTGCTTCAGTAATGGTCTGGGCTGCCGTTTCAGAAACTTGGAGATCTCCTTTAATTTTTGTGGAACAAGGCGCCAAAATCAATGCTAAATGTTATATTGAGAATATTTTGACGCCAATGTTGGAGTCAGCTAAGGATCACTTCGGTAATGACAATCTATGGACATTTCAGCAAGACGGCGCGACTTCACATACTGCAAAGTCACTCAAAACTGGTGCCATGACCATCTTCCACGGTTTTGGTCCAAAGAAATGTGGCCTCCTTGCTCCCCAGATGTTAATCCTATGGACTTTTCGGTATGGTCCATTCTTTAATCAAAGGCCTGTGGTAAATTCCATCGCAGTGTGGATGATTTAAAGCGTTCGCTCCAGAGATCTTGGAAGGAAATTTCACAAGAACAGTTGCGTGCCGCAGTAGGAGGAGTTCGGAGGAGATTTGAGGCTGTTATTAAAAACAAGGGGGGACATTTTGAATAAATTTATGATTTTTGAATTCTTAAAACCCTTGTGTAATAATACATAACTGTAAATTATTAAATATATTTTTCGTTGGATTATAATATGCACTTTCATTTGCTTCCAAACTTACGCCCCACACTGTATTAATAAATATCAAATGGCATTGCAGATTGCTGTAAAAATGTTAAGAGATAATTGCGTGAGTGATTCATTTTTATCATACATTTAAATTGGTCATCTACTACCTATGTAAGTATTAGTTTTCTGTCACAGGATTTCTCCTGTTATTTTAAAAAAGTGTTTATAATATAATATGAACTTACATATATTTTATTGAGATAATTTAATTAAAGTAGGAATCTGCAAAGCTCTAAATAAGTCTACAGAGTTGATTATTGTTTATTTTTTCTACTAGCTCATTCCAAGAACATTATGTAACAAACCACGTTTCGTCCCATACTCTGCAGTGATAGGTTTGAGAAAAATAAAAATCATCTGACTAATGAGTGGGGTGAGTTTTGACTAATTAGGGTAAGAATTCATCTGACTAATCAATAGAATTCATCAGATTAATAAGTCATAGAAAAATGAATTATATGTGATAATCTTTGTAAGAATATTTTTAAACAATATAGAAATATAATTTTCACATTAAAAGATTACTTAACAATTACATCATAAATAATGTAAATGTGAGATATAGTAAGAATGATTGAAACGTCACGCACTTTCCACGTAAACCAGCAAACAGTGGCCAGTTGTTTAAAATGACTATTGGGACATCTTCTACTTTACTGGTCAGAGGTCTCCATTTACGTCTACCTTTGTACTCACGATTTCGGTTCGATTAAACCCTCCACTACGTAACATCTTACCATGGATGTACAGAATAATATAATATTATGAAAGGAGTTTTACACTTTTAAGCTTCACCCTTTTTGATTTTAAAAACCTTCCTTTATTTTCGATTCTTTTATTTGAAAATAAATTATTTTCGAATACAGCTATAAAATATTCCATCCACTCTGGTACTTAACGTGTTCATTCGTTTAGCTCTGTTTATTACAGTTGGAATAATGAGTTATACGTTTTCTAGGAATTAAGTTAAGCCTAAATAATTTTTTTAGTTTCCTATGAGTTGATTTACATAATTCATCAACTTCATATTTTAATGTCGCATAATTTCCTTTATATTATAAGTTTATACCATACAATATTTTTCTGTTCCCAGTGTCTCGTGACTTGTTTTAGTATTCACCTGCTTCATACTAACCAACACGCTTATTCACAGGCGGCTAACATTTTGTTTAAATGTGTCTGTAGTCCAGTCCACTGCTAATACATGCATATTCACGGACTACCAGTGTATCGAATATAGTAGTGACAATTGAGACGGTTAGTGTACGTGACGTCATCACAGCAACACTCAAAATTAAATTTAAGACAATCTAAGAGTGATAAATTATGAAAAAATGTTTATTTATTGCCAATATAAGAAGAGAGTAATGGTGTATTCAGTTATTCAAACTACTTGACCTTATTCGATAAAGTCTGTTGCCTTAATGACGTCACGATAACAAATCACTCTACTGTCATTATTACGTATATAGCAGTGGACCGAAAAACAGACCTAATAATGTAGCTGAGAGACGTTGTTATACATAGTTCCAGTACTATAACTTCCTTGCTTATTCATTTAATTATATATTTGTTGTTGTGACACTTCAATTCTTTAGTGATGAATAGATTCAAACCTCGCAATACACATTTATTTATAAATATTTTTAAAGGAAATACTACATTCTCCCTTGAAAATTTCTTCCAATAATCACGTGAGATATCGTCAACATACCTACTTCAATACCTGAGCATTTCCTCTAATTATCCAGCATGTAGAGATAGTACCTACATTTCTTGTTAATAGGCTTTTATGATGTTACTCATCTACAATCTTTATTCTGAGGTAATACTTAGCGACATAAACATCGTCACTGGTTTTAGATCTGTGAATAGTGATTACAGGTATACCCTGCTCTTGTAACGTCTCAGACTTATGATAATCGAATAATTGAGACATATGTCTTGTATTTATTTTACCCAGTCTAGAAAATATTTTAGGGGTGACTTTGATTATTTGATTGATCGTTTTCAGTTAGGCTGTTTTTAACGTAATTTATGCTAGTGTGGAACGTATATTAATTACCAAAGAAGGTAAGTAATACACGTCATCCCTGCAAACATTTCCATATGGCATACACATGGATGCCATGTGGTTGGATGGTTTTAATATGGCAATACGTTTTTAAGATGTATTATCCACATTGAAACAACCTAAACACTAAAATAACATATGTTAACCATGTGTAAAATACCACATCGAAACCACATGCCAATGACCATTTCAATAACAGATGTTAACCATGTGTAATTTACCACATTGAAACCACATGTCAATTACCATTTCAATAACAGATGTTAACCTAACTAAATTAACAAACGATTAAATTAAAGAAACTGAATACTAAACTACAACAAACGTAATATACCTTCTAAACACTAAATAGAAGAAACTATATTCAGATAGAAAATACCCAAAGGAATAAACCTAAAATAACTTAACGAACAAAGTTACAAAATGGTAGGTAGGTGAAATGATTTAATAAGGCTATGAGTCATATTGACGATATAATATGAAATTGGTCGATAAGTGGCATCTAAACCATAACTATAAATATACACCAACCATCTATGTACTATAAATTCAACAAATAATTTAGTAAGTAATGAAATAGTGGAAGGATTTAGAAACGCCATAAATAAGTAGTTTCTAACGGAATTTGGTATAAAGATACTATCGACAAGGTTATAGATTTGAAGCTACGCGAATAAGAACTAATTTACAAGCACACAAAATACATAAATTGATATTATCTACCTAATATCAAACTATCAAAATAAAAAAGATAATAGTTAATGCTAAATTGGACATAATAAATAAGGAAACCAGTGCCAAGTGATTATGGACACTTTTAAATGAATTAAAGAATAAAACTGTTAATGGCGATAAAAGAAATTATAGCTAGGCTAATTTTAATCTACACAAAAATATGACAATATTGGTAACTTACTAAATGTAGTTCGGCTCAGTTCAAAGTTGATAGTTTGCGGGCTTACAATTAGAACCTTCATCTGCCGTCACTCAACATATAATGAATAATAAGAGCAGCTGATTTACGCCGGTTATAAAAAAGTCATCTTAACATGATATTTAAATGAATAGCATATGCAAACTATATGTTAGGCATGAAATAAAGATGAACGAAGGATAATAATTGAATATATAAACAATAAATGATGATAATCGAAATGAAAGTATATAGATTGTAACAAAAAATGGTAGTTCGCCACAATGTGACTCTGGGAGTCGCTGATTGGTTCAAGATTGCTGACGTCACGCACCATCCACTTGAAAAATAATAACACACAACTGGGCTACTCCCCTACACTATCATATTTCGATGAAAGAGCAATTGTTTATCTGCTTCATACCCTTTACCGACCTTTCTGAACACTCTTCGAGATTACAGCGCATTTTCAATGATCCTAAAAACACGCAGCATATTCTCGAGATTGTGCAAATCGGCAAATGGCTTGGAACATTTAGGGCTAATCCACACCATGGCTCCGGTTTCATCCCTGTGCATTCACATATTCGGACCGGTCACGGTCCGCTCTTGTTCCCGTCCCTTCCGTATCATCTGATTTTGCAGTGATTATCAATGCACTTAATTGATGAACAGGATGAGAGAAAACAAAAAAGAAGAGACTATATAAAAGATGGAAGTTTGAAGGATATCTACTCGTTGGGTGTAGGTCATAAGCCCCCCCCCCCCCCCCTCTGTTTTTAAATCCTTATTCACCTATATTATTTAATCCTTATTGATACTTTTGTAGTTCATTAATGATTAGACATAAAATATATGTATATCGGGGGGCGTGCAAACCCCCCGAACCCCCCTGCCAGGTCATTAAACAATCATGAAGTGTGCAGTACAACAAACTAGCGGATTCAAAAAACTACATTAGCAACTCTCAGTCATTTCTATCTAAGTAGTTCTTCATTTGTTTAACTAGGTAATTAAAGATCAAAAAAACAGGGAGGGGGCTCGTGACCGGGGGGCTTATGACCTAGGGGGGCTTATGACCGGGGGGGCTCGTGACCGGGGGGGCTATTGACCGTACCCCCTACTCGTTGTATCCTCATCTAATAGATTACAAAACTAAATTTTTCAGTTATTTTCGAATGACTATTGGAACTTTTGAAAATATGTCTGATGAAAATGATTTGAAAAAAAGGAACATGCCACACTGAAAAAACAATCACTCCTAGAGAAAGACTATGTACATTAGGGTGGAGCGAAAATGACACTTTTTTCAACAATTTTCGAATTTGGGTTGCAAGAATAGATTTCTTTTGGAAGATTCCATAGAAAAACACTGTGATAAAATTTCAGGATCATACATCAACATCTTCCGTCTCCGCAGACCCATTGAATATTTGAAAATATGTCGGAAGTACTGAAAATTTAAGTTTTTTCAAATATGTCTAAAATACATTACATTTTCATTTTCTTTTGCACAGAATCATTTTGAAGTTTGAGAATGCATCGGAATTACTGGTTTTAAAATAATGAATGAATCTCTGATCATCTTCCGGTTCCGTAACCGGTTTGAAATTAGGGTATTTTGATGAAAAAAAAACATTATTCTCCGATTATATAATTGAAAATATGTGACATAACACACTTGCAAACTAATAATAATAAACACCCTGTTGTTGAAAATATTCTTTTTGTAAATGAAAATAAGAAAATAAAACGTTTTAACGGATATAATTTAAAAATTCATGAATTATTATTGAATTTTATGCATAACAATATTTTTTCATATCTTCACAAGCTGCAATACCAAATATCTCATTAAGCATAAAGGAAATAAAAATTTAATTCTAGGTCCTTTATTCTCTCATTTTGAGGTTTTTCTTAGTTTCGAAAATTTGTAATTTCAGCCTTGATTCAATGAGACTCAAAATAAAGCCATCTCGATTATTCGGGCCGCAAACGTGAACCGACGCTTCAGTTACCATTTTAACAGATCGCACAAGTGCCTGTATGTGACATGTATAATTTTCTAGATACATAATGTATAGTTCTTGACTGAACGATTCAACTTTGGTGTATCTGTTAACTTTTAATTTTGCCAGTGGATTATATCTTTCGTTCCAGTGTTCACCGCTGTTCCATCACAGCCCACCGCGATTAAGTGTTCTGTAGTCACATTCTTGTCATTCATATATTTTACCAACTCGTCGGTTAATGACTTCGTTGCTCCTATTGTGATGGTTAAATGTCCAATATATCGAGATCTAGTCTCCTCTATCAGCGATATGTGTTCTTCTTGAGCACCTTGCTCATGGAATGAATTGACTATTATCTCGTTGACTAGAGTCGAGTCCTTCCTGCCATCAAAACAGTGTGCGGTCAGTCAATGGAGTTTCTCTTCCTTTCTTCTGGAGTTTGTTGCGATTTTTTGAACGTGCTCTTCTTACTTTTGATCTCTCCACTGACCACTGGTTCCTCAAAGTTTTCATATATAAACTTAGTTGATGAAAGATCTTTAAGCTTAAAATAATGGATGTAGCTCGATCAGAAACTCCAGTTCTGTCGCACGCTGAGGCTAACTCTCTTATTTCAAACCGTTTTGGATTCTTTGACTTTGTTGCTGGCAATGATTTTTGCTTGATTGGATTCGGTTCAGGAAATTCATCATCATCTGCTGTTACGGATTCTGAGTCTGTGTTTGATGATACTATGGACTCAGAGCCTGATTTGGATCCTGAAATTGATGGTTTATTCATTTCCAAGGTTCGGTTCATCAAATATTTTGTTTCTTTTGGTAGTTATTAGATCAACTGTTCCAAGACACATTTTCTTGTAGCTCCTTGGTCTATTAAGAATCTTTGTTCAAGATTCGGAACCTTTTTATCTCTAGGACAATAGCATATTTTAAAATAATTGCACTTGCAACTTGAAATATCAAATAAATTTGAACGCGCATGAATTTTATATTCATTTCATTTTTCCTTAAATGAAAGGAAATCTTTTCGATTTTTTGATGGTTTGATAAGCGTTTGATATTTCAAATAATAGTTTAGTATCCTTAGTCGGACTTATTCTCTTGTCACACAAGGAATTAAAGCATTTTGCCAAAGAAGGATGATTTTATTCGCTATATTATTTATAATCACTCGGATTGAGGGATTGTTCCCCAGGAGATTTAGTTGCTCATTTCTTTCAAATAGAACAGCTTTCAGTACATTTTCATAATTTGGCAGCACTACTTTAATTACTTAGTTTACATGATGCACCGAAAATTGGCAATTCCACGACAATAAGTTTTTTATCATGGTGTGCCTTATAGGTCATACGAAGTTATAAGTTAAATTGATTTAAACACAATAATTTATCTGAAATATAAAAATTTTCAATTGATATACAAATAATGATAGAACAAATTTATAAAAACAGACAATAATAACTAGAAACTCTAAGATGATACGAAATTAAGTTATAAATAAGGAGAGAGTAATAAAACAACACAACAAATCACAACAAGAGCGCCTCACTCACCAAGACTCTCTGGCTTTTCCTAACATCAACTACATAATGTGCGCGCTACCTATATTTGATCGCGCTGTTGCGGCAACCTTTATAGTAGTTCGATTGCTATGAAACTTCGTATGTACGTTCGTTAATTATGCATTCTTAATATTTTGAATTCTGTCGGAATGATTTAAATCCCATATCAGAGTTATTAATATTGATTTCCATTTTTTGCCCAAAATTACATTTTTCTTGATTTTTGAAATGCAATGCGGAGACGGAAAACGTGATTCTATAGCAAAATCCTTTGGACAGCCTTCCTTTTACACCATTTGGCCATAAAAAATCGATTCTTTGTTTTAGATTTTAAAACTTTTGTTTTTCGCTCCACCCTAATGTACATATCTAAGCCCTAAGATAAGAAATATGTCTAATATTCAAGAAAAAACACTGAAATAATAAATCTGGACCGTAATTGCAGCACTGTGGTAATTCACACCGGCAACGCTCCAGTCAAAATATCTTCTGATTGGATCGTGACCTGACCGGCACTGCCTGTGTGAATGCTTTACGTGAAATACATTAAAGAATATTGGACCGGATCGTAACTGGAGCGGAGCGATGGTGTGAGTCAGCCCTTATACACCGTCTAAGTCTTAATGGTATATTACTCTATAGTCTATAGACTCTATAGTCTATACCAAAAACAATATAAGATAGAAGCTCAACTCCCATGTTATAAAATACAGAGCATGTTTGCACTGACGCCAGACTTTTGATGCAACTTCTAGCCAATCAGGGTTAATGTATACCAACAACTTAGTGTCGTCAAAGGTTTGCACTGGCTTGGTATACAGTATCGGACAAAATATAAGGGTAGGCAAAAACAAGTTATCTAAATCTTTGATTTCATAAAAAGTACTAACCACACATTATTAAAATTTTTGCATGTAATTTCATATAGAGCTCATATGTATTTATATGAAATTTCAAAGCATTTGGACAAATATTCTAGGAATAGTTCCATATTTTACTTCAAACACTAAATTTTGCTCTGGTCAAAAGTTAAGGGTAGCCATCATAAACTTTGAAATATTCGCAGATATTGGCGATTAACTTAATAATTTGTGAATGATTCTTTACTATATCACTTCAATACATCTTCTAACAATCATGAAGTGTGCAGTACAACAAACTAGCGGATACAACAAACTACATCAGCAACTCTCAGTTATTTCTATCTAAGTAGTTCTTCATTTGTTTAACTTGGTAAATAAGGATTAAAAATAACAAGGAGGGGGGGCTCATGACCGGATGTGGGGGGGGGGGGGGGGCTCTTGACCGTACCCCGGTCTTTACAAGCTTTTTACTGGGGTGCATGATCTGTACAAGAATTTTACTGGGGTGCATGGTCTTAACAAGATTAAATGAATGAATAATAGGAGTAATTGAATTTTTTTTAAATATTACAATTTGTTAAAACAATAATGATTTATTTTGACTGTAGCTGAATCGCTCTTCATAAGGCTGAGTTTACATAGAAGTATCCGCTACACGGTATCCGCTACACGCTAGCCGCTGCATGCTATCCGCTGCACACTATCCGCTGCTCGCTACACGGTATCCTGGATATGGCGGTTTACATATAACTACACGCGTGCCCTGAAGGGGTCTCATTTTTTCACCGTCGCCAACATGGATACATCGGACGAAGAAGATTTTGCTCTCCTCTTGCTAGCAGAAGAAGGAAAAGAGATTGATAGGACGCAAAGAAGTGTATGGGTGAGACATCATTTTCAATTGCGATCTGAGTTCGGGGAATTCCACACAACATTTCAGAGCCTGATGGATCACCCTGACGAAACGCTATTTTTTAATTACATGAGGATGTCCTACGAAAGCTATCAAAATTTGAAAGATCTGATTCTGCCCCATATTCGACCAGTAGGATCAAACTGGAGGCCATCAATTTCAGGAGAAGAAAAACTTGTTTTAACAATCAGGTGAGTAAAAAATTATAATCATTATTCCTTTTATTAACATGTACCAAACTTTTTTATGAACGAATAAACTTCCAAATAATGCATATGATAAAAATATAAATCATGCAGTCCCCTGCATGATTCATACCATCTTTGTTATCTTTACCTCTTTTTAGGGGGCTCCTTTTTTACTTATAGTGGCATATAGGTATAACAAGAATTTTCTGATGGATAATGATATTGAGACTGTATGGGCTGGTGAGTTGATGCGGGAGATGGCGTAGTGGGATGACTTGACATTGAAGACCTTGATGAAGAGGTCATGTCCCAGTTGTAATTGACGCGATTGGTATTGAGGTGTTGCCGGAAACGTTTGAGAGAGTTAAGTATTTCCAACTGGAAGTCCAAAAAACAATCATCAGTCATTTCATCAACTTGAGGCATTATTGATTCGAAGAACTTCAGCCGATTAGATTTATGTTTTTCCTCCATTCGCGTACTTAAGGCCTTCATCAATCCAATCCGTGCGTTGTCAAAGTTATCATTAGTTTCTTTCTTTCTAGAATCTGCCGGTTTCAAAATGGGTTTTGGCGGATTAGGCTTGAATGACTTCGAAGTAGATGAATTGTCCTCGTCATCACTTAGGTCTTGAAAAATGGCTGACTGCTCTATGGCCTCTTCCAATAAGTTAACTCCGGTTCGTGAATTCCCGTCGCCTTCAGAATAACGAAATTCATCTAAATTAGATGTTGTAGTCCTTTTCTCTTTAACACGTTTTAGAAATTCCATCGAAGTTTCGAATTTCCATGGTTTAATGTCACCTTGGCCGCTTCCAGATACCTTCCTTTTCCGTCTCGAGATTGCATTGTTGAAAGCTCGGTTCAGGGCTTCCCAAGTTTCTTTCGCTGTCACACCTGGAAAAAAATAATATTAATAGCGAATATAATATATATCCGAGACCATAGTTATACAATTTATGAAGGACCATATTAAGAAGAGCAAAATCATTAATCATCTGTAACTAAAATATTACATTTTTATCTACCTATGCATATATTTATATGTTTTTTTTTCTATTTCTACAGATATCTTGCAACAGGATCATCATTTGCGTCAATGTCTTCACCATTTCACATGTCAAAGTGTACGATTGCTAAACATGTCTATGAAACATGTGAAAAATTATGGACAGTACTTCAGCCCATTGAGATGCCCAAACCCACACAAAACGACTGGAAACAAAAGGCGCAACGTTTCGGCGACTTGTGGGACTATCCTTTTGCAGTGGGTGCAATTGACGGGAAGCACATAGCTTTAGTCAACCCACATGGCAGCGGGTCAATGTTCTATAATTACAAAGGATTTCCCAGCATTGTGCTAATGGCATTAAGTGATGCTGATTCTTGTTTCACCTTGGTAGATTGCGGTCAATTAGGAAGGGTTTCGGATGCTGGTGTTTTCCAGAATTCAGTAATATTTGATCTTTTAGACAGAGACCAATTGAACATGCCAAAGGAATATTTTAAAATAAGTACTTCAAATGAACAGATACCGTTCGTGATTGTAGGGGATGAGGCATTCCCTTTGAAGACATACTTGATGCGCCCTTTTGCAGCTCGTACCTTGAATGAGGACAGACGTATCTACAACTACAGACATTCCAGAGCCAGAAGGAGTGTAGAATGCGCTTTCGGTATTATGGCCAAAAAGTTCGAAGTTTTTCAACGCCCTATCCGCCTCAAGCCGAGTAAAGCAGTTGTAGTTACTAATGCAAGCACGGTTCTTCACAACTACATCAGAAGACGGGATGGACGGACGGTTGATCACACGTCATCTGTTCAGTATGACATATTCCAGACTCCATCAGATGGTTTCAATAATCTCCAACCTCTCCATGGCACAAGGTTTGCTAACGATGCAATTGGCCTGAGAGACGCAATCACAGAATTTTTCTGTGATCCACATGGCAGTGTGGAATGGCAATACCAACATGCCTTCAGAAACGTACGACAATTGCCCTCAACTTAGATAATATTAATTAAATACAGTATCACATACCTTGACTGGGCGGCTTCACATCATTTTCAATTTCTTCCCAAGCCTGCTGGCGTTGATCTTTGTTTTTATAATCAGCATGTTCTGGATCCCACAGAAGAGGTAGTTGTCGAACTTTTTCAATTATTGTATTCCTGTAGTCATCCATGATAACAGTCTGACGAAATGGAGAAAAGAGATATTGTGCTCAAATATCATGGCTGATATTGGTATAGGTTGTATCTAGGTTACTGAATTGCCTTTTGTCATCACTTTCAAGTTTTTTTTTATAATATTAACACTATAAAATATTAACATAATATTAACACTAAGTTATTCATATATTATATATATGTGTATACATATTTTTATACATAAATATGAATATCAATAAATAATTGGATGTTCAATATTGTTTCATTTGTTCCTTCATTAACTTAATAAAATTTACTATTCTTGCCAAAATATTTTAAATAAATACCAGATTTCAAATGAAATATTTAAAAAAAATACTTGTATAAAAAGATTACTATTGAAGAATATTGTCAATTATAAAAATATGATCTTCATTAATTTAACTACTGGTGCCAAGAAATAATCAAGCTATTAATAACAACAGTAGTGATATTGAAATCTCTGAGTTTCCTGCGTTCCTACAAATTACTTACTTATATATTGTGTTAATAAAATCAGGAGACCAGTTAAATCATGTTGTTCAACTTTCTTTCACCTCTAAACTTGACGGTACACGCTACATGAAAATCGAGCAAATTCGATTCAGACTATCCTATCCGCTTTTGATGCTACACGTATTTTTCGGATAGTACACATATTTTTCGGATAGTTCCCTCTGATGTAAACAGCTACATAGTAATTCATTGGTACGATTCAAGCTATCCGCGTGCCTTCTCAAAACGGATAGCGTGTAGCGTGAGGTGTAGCTCTATGTAAACTCAGCCTAAGGGGAAGAACTATTTATTGAAATACTTTGTGAGCCATCACTGAAAGGTATAAACGATGATATTAACTCCTATATATAACACCCATTGTTGTATCACAGATACAGACACAGAGGCACTCTCGGGTGCAAGCTTTTTATTGGGGTGCATGATCTTTACAAGCTTTTTACTGGGGTGCATGATCTTAACAAGCTTTTTACTAGGGTGCATGATCTTAACAAGCTTTTTACTGGAGTGCATGATCTTAACAAGCTTTTCACCAGGGTGCATGATCTTAAACAGCGTTTTACTGGTGTGAATGATCTAACAAGCTTTTTACTGGGGTGCATGATCTTAACAAGCTTTTTACTGGGGTGCATGATCTTGACAAGCTTTTCACCAGGGTGCATGATCTTAAACAGCGTTTTACTGGTGTGAATGATCTAACAAGCTTTTTACTGGGGTGCATGATCTTAACAAGCTTTTTACTGGGGTGCATGATCTTGACAAGCTTTTTATTGGGGTGCATGATCTTAACAAGTTTTTTACTGGGGTGCATGATCTTAACAAGCTTTTTACTGGGGTGCATGATCTTAACAATTGCTTTTTATTGGGGTGCATGATCTTAACAAGCTTTTTATTAGGGTGCATGATCTTTACAAGATCTCTTTTTGTACTCTAGTATACATAAAATTATAGTGAACTGTAATAATTTTTCCCGCCACTACGTCACGCACCACATACTCAATTACTCATCTGCAACGCTATTGGTCAGTTCAATCTGAGATTTTTACATATCATTTTAGGCTCCTTGCCTAAATATTTCTAGTTTAGCATGTACAATTATTATTGTAATACATATTATGATTTGAAATAGTGATAAGAGTAATTTATTATTATATTCAAATAGGTTTATAATTCCCAGTAAAGAGCTTCAGTTCCTATTTTTAACGCTGATATTAGGTATTTACATCTCTGTACTGATTTCATATTCAACTTCCATTTAAAATGAAATCATCACATATGACAGCGTATTTAAAAAGGAATGCAATTATACCGATAGAGCTTGTAGAATTAAAGCTTGTATTTGATGACCTAATAGTTAAATAAATAACGGAAAATCTCTCCAACTGACCAACAACTTTTTGTAAAACAAACAGAGACAGAATATGATGAAGAAAAGTTTTTACAAGCAAACTTCTTCAATTCTGAGGAGATGAACTGATATAAAACAAGAAGTGAATTCAGAGCAGAAATACTTCAGTCTGAAGGGGTTCCATTATTGCTTGCAGAAAATTCTTTTAAATTTACATTTATTTACGTTACAATCAATATTAACAGTCACAATCTTAATGTTTTTTTGAAGGCAAGAGATAGGGTGACAATTCATTAGAAATAACAGGTAGGTCAGTAATTGACAGAAATCGATATCAATAAATTTAAATATAGAAATATAATAAGCATTGTAAATATTACTACGGTACGATACATTGTCAATAATTTCCATATCGTAACGAGCTTGACGATAATTTAGAGTCTCGATGTCAGTAAATTTATTCAATTTCAGCTTAAAATTAATTTTAATTATTTTCCTTTCGCTAAACAACACCTCACCATTAAAGAAATCCATTATTCTAACCTAACCGATGATTTTTGTTGTAATGGACTTTTTTTCTTCTAGTAGATATCACTTCCACGATGAATTTATGGTGTCAATATAGGTCTAAACTCTAATCTAATCAAGATGTATTAACTTACAAGGTATGCTACGCCTTGATACGAGTTTTAGACTCTTCTGCGCATAAAAAATACACCTATACGAGCGCACTTATGGAACCCTATATTATTAGATTACATACTCTAGCTACATATACAGGGTCGTGCAGCTAAATTGGGATTAATTTTAACAGCACATATCTTCCATAATTTCTAACCTATGACTAAATTATTTTTTACAGACAATCTTTAAGCCCTTTGTTATAATATTTCAGATTAAGATCTAGCATATTTCGCTAAAATATGGCGGAATTAGCGCGAAGAACGACCATATGTGAAATGCGACGCGCCGGGAACTCTGTTTCAGACATTATTAAGAGCACTGGCTATGTGAAATCGACTGTTTATCGAGTTGTTGCTGCATTGATGCCGAGGGTAAGGTTCAGAGAAGTCGACATAGTCCCCGCAGTGATCGAAAGAGAACCAAAACATTCCTTGCTGGGCTGAAAAGGACGTTGAAGTCAGACCCAAGCCAGCCGATGTCAAAACTGGCACAAAAGCGCAGCGTGAGTCGTAGCACCATCAGCAGGGCAGTCAAGGAAGACCTCGGTATGAAGTCATACGTAAGGAGAGTCCGTAACCTCCTAACTACCCGCTCCAGAGCCCTCAGAGCTGAAAGATGCCCAAAGCTTCTGAACCATCTGAAACACAAAGGAGGACATGTCCACGTTTTTGTTGACGAGAAAAAGTTTGTTGTTGATGAGGTTGCAAATCGCCAGAACACTTGGGTAGTTGCCTCCGATCGTTCAGAAGTTCCTCCTGTGATGAAGAGCAAAAATCCCGCTTCTGTGATGGTTTTTGCAGCCGTCGCAAGTGATGGTAAGGTGATGCCTCCTCATTTCATCGAAGCGGGACTTAAAATCAACACAGCAGAGTACTTGAAAATTCTGAAAGATGCTTTGATGCCGTGGATACGTAGAAACTACGACCCTTTCAAAGTGATGCTCGTTCAAGACTCTGCGCCCGCGCATGGAGCAAAAAAAGTTCAGGATTTCCTGAAGGAGAATCTTCCTTTGATGGTCCCGAAGGATATTTGGCCCAGCAACTCCCTGGATCTGAATGTTTGTGACTATTGGCTGTTTGGCGTCATTGAGGGAGAGTCTAACGTAACTTCACATCCAAGTGTCAACTCTCTGAAGGCCGCCATTCGTCGGGCAATTCGTAATCTTGACCCCGAAGATGTAAAAAGGAGTTGTTCACGGTTTCGCTCGAGAATCTTACAAATTATTGACGCAAAGGGTAGTCACATAGAATGATTTTGTTCTGTAGACAATAACGAACAAATAAATACAAGTAAAAATTACATTCAAAATAGCTATTTAAAAAAAAGTTATGTTAGTCCCAATTTAGCTGCACGACCCTGTATAGTTTATATTCTATACAGCAAACAATCATGGTAATATCCTTATATACAAATAGCTATTGAACCCGCTGTATATTATATTGAAATTGTAATCTAATATTGCAGGGTCACATAAGTGCGTTCGTAAGTGCGTATTTCCCACGAGTTTGTAATAATTCATCCATGACCATACTCTACTTTGTATTTTGATTGAAATGAGTCAAACTCAATGGGAAATCCATATTATCAGAGTTTATTTAAACTCAGCGTTCAAGATATTTTTGGTTTCAAGCTGTATCTATTCGTCATCAGGAGAAGGGTGGAAAACATGGACCACCCTACAGGGAATTTTATGACCAATGGTTGTATGTTGGATACCGTCTTTCTGTTTCAGCTATCTATCCTATAGTTTATTAATTAATCTATTGAATATTAAAATATGAGGCAAAAAATTATAAAATTGGTGACTACCTATAGCTAATGCTAACTACATTAATTCTCTAGAATATTTCTACTTTCCATATTACAGGGTGCATGGCGCAATGAAAGGAAACCCATTACAAACTATCAATACTAGAAATTTTCTATAAATACTGTTTTTTTCGTTTACTTTTTCTGCATCTATCGTGATAATCTGTTCAATGTTAAAACCAAAATTAAACATCCTGCAGCGAATTAAAAAAATGGAAATAAAAAGGGCTTGTGCGAGGACGAAATGTGAGAAAAAAAAATCATAATAAGTATAATTAATTTTAAATGGAGGTAAAACATTAAATTCTACAGTTTTTGTAACAAATAACAGAAAATAAAAAAAAACTAATTACCAATTGAAAGTTGGTTCTTGAGATAAAATTGATATCTTTATAAAATAAAGATATTGAAATTGATATCTTTATAAAATAAAGATATTAATTTGTATATTCTATTCGAGACCCTCAAAATGCAGCTATCAAAAGAACAAAGAGTTTTTGTTGTGACAAGTTATTTAAACACTGAAAGCTTTAAACATGTTCAACCTCATTTTGAATAACGCTTCCTGTGATGATTTTCACCAACTACATATAAAACCGTATTGACAAATGTTAATAAGTTCAAAACTGAAGAAACCACTTTAAATTTGAACAAAAAGCGATCATGTCGCAGACGAAGAGGACTTACATGCATCTTGAAAGGATAATACCTCAAATAGTGTTTAACTATTCAGTGAAATGTGTGTTTAGTGACTCTGTTCCTTCTGATTGATATTTTTGGATTATTAATAAGCTGTTCATGAACAATATTAATGTGTTCTAAATTTTGCAAAATCGTTTCTGGAAAGAAAGCACATTTTGTAGAAGACATCGTTATAGGTGATGAAGATGTATTTCCATGAATAAAAAGAGTCAATAGCAAACATGTTAATTGAATGAAATATAGTGGGAGGCTGTAGCTACTTGGAGGATATAGCCAATAGATATTTCTCTTTTATGTAATGAAGTAAAAAATTAATTCAAGATTGTGATAATCAATTGGTTAAGAATATTTATATATCATAGGACTGTGTTTTAAAATGCTATATGGTATAATGTCGAGCTAAATAATACGTCAGTCGGTCAGTGTCAGTTTGACTTCAGTGAAAGAAGGAAGTGGTCCTGACTGCGCTTCAAACCTCTCGGTGACAGAAAGAGCTTTTCAATAGAAACATCAAATCTTGCTTGGAAATTAGAATTGTAAATATTTCTCGCACAGTGAATTTTATTGTTATATTTCGTGTAAACTAAATTTATTATAAAATTTTCGTGAAAAAGATTTTTAGTAAATATTTCGTGAATATGACATTTCTATGTAGAAAATAATATGTGACGCTAATTTTTATTGAATTCGTGTGTATTTTCATGAATATTCCCTTGAAATTGAAATGTGGTTGAGGACCGAATTTTAAAAAGTTTTAATTGAAATTAATAAATATTGAAAAGTGGGAAAATGAACGAAGGGGTAAGAATTTAAAATTAATTAAATTAAAATCACCCTCATTTTCGGTTTATTTTGTAAACAACAATTCTTAGTATCACATTATTTTTAATTGAGTAAATTCTTTTTATTAGTTTATTATACGAGTTCAACAGTCATATTTAATCACACTATTTGATGTGTTTTGAAATTAATTTATTATATCATTTAGTTTAACTATATATTTTAGATCATTACAACAATTTTGCCTTTTGTAATTATGTTTCCTTGAATGATTATTTAACTTTATTATTATTTTGTCCAGTCATTCTCATCCTTTTCATTCATGTAATAAAAATTGATTAAAAAAAATAATAAAAATAATAAATTATCTATGCCTTTTTTCAAATTTTATGTACATTTTATTTTTTTTACGTTCCTTGTAATACGGACTCATGTTTCTGTAGAAAAATGCAAGAGAAATAAAGTTATGAAATATAAATCATTCTGATTTATATATGAAGAGATTTAGTTTAGTTATGTATGGAGACATTACTGAAATAAAGGAAAAATAATTAAATAATGTATCGTCCAAACGAGTTTTTTTATTTCAAATCATGAATGTGAATAATAGTTAACTACTTCAGTCATTTAATTGGAGAATGTAGATATCTCTAATATTCTTGAGTTATTATTTTAAATGTATGATAATTAAATAGTCTCAGATATTAAATAATGCAATTAATATCATTATAATATAGGAATAGTGTATTTATATATATACACTAGCGGACAAAAATGTGGGACAATTCAGTTTTTTTACCATTTCTGCATTATTTTCCAATGGATCTAAATATTTTTCACACTCAATGTAGCCACTTATATGTATATGTTTATTAACATTTTTTGTTTTAATAAAATGTACTTATTATGGAACAAAACCTGAAGAAACGGAATGAAAAAGACTTAATGTTAACTTAGTCATTGAAAGCTTTCGGTATACCTAATTCAAAACCGATGTTGAATAAGATATTCCTGTACAGTATAGCTCCTCTATAGTGAACTTCAACTAGTTCACTATAGGGCGTTTCTTTACTATAGAGGATTTGAGAGATGAATGGAAAACGGGCTTTTTCATGGAAGACTGTGGAAAAAATCTTCTTTCTTATTGAAATAAATTCATTATACAGGATATTTTTTCTCTCAGAAATCTAAAAATCAGGATGGTTCACTACACATGACTTCATTATAGAGGAGTTGCACTGGTAGAACTACTGTTTAATGAAATATAACTAACTTACTATATAGATATTCATAGAAAACTTATGAATATTTGTGACAGACTAAACTAAACATGTCCACTATAGAAGTAAGTTCGCTATACAGGAGTTCACTAACCAGGATGTTTCACTATACAGGAGTTCAATATAGAGGAGTTCGACTGAATATATATTTTTTACAGCATAAACTAATAATTTGAAAAATTGATAATATGCGTAGACTAGAATATATTGAAGTACACTGTTAATTTTCATAAGAAAATTCAAAAATGTTTTTCTTGACATTTGACTGTAGATAATCATATCTTGGAAATTGAAAAAATCTATGGTCATTGATAATGGGATATTATTATAGCTAAAAAAGGCAAGAAAACTGTTATAGTGCTCTGAGATTTCATTTGAAAAACTAGTAACAAAAGTAAAATGATTCTTTGCTTATTACTTTTTATTCTGAAATTTGTTTTTTATATTGTGAATTACGTATTAGGTTTGTATATTTCATTCATGTAGTTGCATGCATTCTAATTTTTTTTAGCAATATTGTATTAAAGTATATGTTAATGTGTATAATTGTTAGGTTTATATATTAAATAGGGTTATTTTTAGGCTCTTGAAGTACTAGCTTTTCCTGGCCTGAATAGCTCCTTACTTTGATTCCAATGAATAAATATTACCGTGCATGTAACAGTTTAAATATTGTGAGGAAATATTCTGTTTCAATAAATAATTTAACTGTAGTTCAACCAGATATTTATAGGTCAAATTGCATCATGATCTATTTCATCATCCCCTTTCCAAGTACTGTGAGTGCTTAAGTCCGTTCACTAAAATCCTCGATACAATAATTATATTCATGTGTGGAGGATATATATTTAATAATTTTGATAATCTATTAGTTTAAGCAGAAATTATTTAATTTTACAATAGGTTTTACAATTCATGCAGAAGGACCTTGCATTAACCTATAAAATATAAAGTATTATATTTATAGTCAAAAGTTTTACAATAATAATAATATTGTTCAGTGAATGACTTTTTTCATAGAGCCACTTTCCTTTCTGACTGCTTACTCGAGTCCCTTGTATTTAGTTCTCTTTTGATGTCAGTGATATGGTCTTTAGTTCAGTAGTAAAATTTAAACATCAACTAAAGTAAATCTTAATAAAAATTAAGTTAGATAGACTGGTTCCGTGTGGCCACCTAAGATTAAACTTCCACGGCCCCACCATATTATGGGTGAACACAGAACACTGTACTGAAATAAAATACGAGTCATATTGACTCAAAATTTGACTTCTCAGTTTGTCCCAAGACTGACTCAATTTGACACATCCTAATATTTTACTCAAAAACATGTCTCATTGACTTCTAATTCATAGTCAGATTGACTCAGGTAGAGCCAATCAAGAAAAAAACTCCAATATTTTTCCAGCCTTGACTCAAACGTTGAATCAGGCAACCTCACATTTTTTTAAAGCGTGTACTATCACATAAAAATGTAACTGCATTGATGTACAGTTTTCTATTAATTTCCAATATATCGCTGTGTATTCAGACCAATCTTAGAATATCTATGTACAAGTATTAAAATTAGTAAAGCTTCTTTATAGTAATGTGAAATTAATAACCTTTTGAAAAAAAATCATTAAAGATGGGACACTTAATTTCCATTGACTATTCTTTAACTAGTTTTTTTACTGGTTTTCTGCCGAAGAGAGTTTTCATTTTTCTGTCATCTCATACAGCTTCAAAGGTTTTCTATCCCGTCAAAACTGATGAGCCGCTTTGAAATTATGAGTTTGTAAGTGAAATGAGACAACACGATCTTCCAAATCAATTGAGAATGATATCTATCTATTATTCAGCAAACTTATATAGAATATTGAAACTTGCTGTAAAAATGTTGATAGTAATTTACTTTAGACTTGTGAAAATTCATTCGTTCGAAAAACAACGAGCAACCAGAAAAAAAAACATATATTAAAATATGCTTGTAACTGCAATGTTCACCGCAACGACAGGAATGGCGCTGCGATCTGTTTGCTTACATAATCAGCTGTTTTTTTAAGAAAAATTTAAACAATAAGTTTACTCAATCCTAAATACACGTTAATGATTAAAGTTGGTTATTTGAGGTTTATTATCTCTTCTGTTCACTTAAATACAATTTAAAGTAAACTAGTACGTGAATAAAAACATACAGACAAACAGTGCAAAGTTAGCAATATCTTGCGCATGCTCTATGTCTTTTGTGCTACCTAAGATGTGCAGTAGAAAATGGCGCTAAACTTGAGAATTAATTTTAAAAAAATGTTATTTTAATATGTAATGGATTACATTTTATTTTTATAATTATTTTCTCTCAAGAAAAAAAAGTTTAAAGTTTTAATTCCCCTTCAAGTTTATTATATAATATTAATTGTAATAATTTTATCTCTTTTTGTCTGATATATTTTATTCCATTATATCTGGATATGAGATGTTGTAATATAATTACCATATAAATTAATTGCATGGTAATTAAATCTAAACAATTATATATAAACTATAATTTATGCAACTTGGCACACATCTTCATTTCCAATATTTATAAATAATCTCTTAATTGTAACTGCCTTTATTAAATCTTAAGACTATTTGTCAAGGATTAATTTAATTCCGAAGATGCTCATTGGAAAAGTTTCAATTTTCCAATCACTTTCAAGATTTGGATTATAGCCACCACCAAACTTTTTCCAAACAGTTACATATTTATGTTCTAGAGGGACGTGATCGGGCACCACAGTCGGGAGATTCGGGATTATAATTTCTGGATTAGAACCAAAGGATAACATGGGCATAGACGACAGGCTAATGGACGCATGTCTGGAAATATGATGATTACCATAATTTTCTTATGCTCAGTTTTTCTTGCTAAAATGGGGCATATATTTTAATATATTGTAAGCTTCGGAACATATTTATATATTTTCTAAGAAATTTTATATAACCAAATATTGTGAAAATTCGTAGCTATTTTGTGTTCCGAAAAGAGGAAAATGATGAAGAGGAATATAATGGGTCACTTTTCAATCATTTATGGCTCCACCATAACTACATTTATGGTGGAGCAACAAGGAATAAAACGTTACAATAGCTCTACATACTTTAACTGTCAAGTTATCATTTCTAGAACTAGTAAAACGTAGGTATCAAGCATTTATCTTCAACAAGTAGATAAGTATTCATCACTGAACAATGTCAATCAAAGCAATGACATCAAACCAATTCTATATCACCAGCATAGTATAATATTTCAATCAGTGTAGCATTCAAATTTTTCTCTCATCCTTCTGACGACTAATTAAACTGTCATAAGTATAAAGATTAAACTGCACGTACACTTCTACACCACACATTTATACTACTATGAATTTAGACTTCAGATAAATCATTCAGTTTATTAAGGTTGCGCATATAGCGCAAATTACTAATATCTGGATTCTGGAGATCTAAATACGTGCGTCAATTAATGCATGACCTTTATAGTATATGTTGGGGGCTCACTTGCGTCTTTTCGACGCACGTTAAAAGAGTTGAAAAATAGAAAGACAGACAATTCTGGAGTCCTAGACACAAGTTTTGACGCTGCATCTAAGAGATGCTAGTGTGCCTCATACTCGCTCAATACAAAACTGATATCACCATTTTATCGATAAGAAATAACCTACATCCAGAAACCAACCATTTTATCGATAAAAAATAACCTACATCCAGAAAACCAGTTATTTTATCGATAAGAAATAACCTACATCCAGAAAACCTGCCATTTATCGATAAGAAATAACCTACATCCAGAAACCAGCCATTTTATCGATAAAAATAACCTACATCCAGAAAACCAGTTATTTTATCGATAAGAAATAACCTACATCCAGAAAACCAACCATTTATCGATAAGAAATAACCTACATCCAGAAACCAACCATTTTATCGATAAAAAATAACCTACATCCAGAAAACCAGTTATTTTATCGATAAGAAATAACCTACATCCAGAAAACCAGCCATTTTTTCGATAAGAAATAACCTACGTCCAGAAAGTCTGCCATTTTATCGATAAGAAATAACGGTGCACGGACAACTCGTACCCGGGCAACTGGTATACAGGACAACTGGTATACAGGACAACTCGTACCCGGACAACTGGTACCCAATTTCCATAATTTCGTGTTAAATGTACCTAATTATGATAACTGAATAAAATACAAGTCCGATTTTCAAAATTTAGTTAAATGTATACAAATATAAATTAAATAACGTATGCGTGTAGGTGCCTAAAATACAATTGAAAAACTTGTTTTGATTATATATTATTACCTGAGTAGGCGCTCTATGTTTTCCACCACATTCACAATATAAGGTAGCTAGTCTGTATTTTAGTCTCTATAAAAGTTTTATTTTATCTTTAGCTGTGCTAGGTTACTTAATATTTAACATGGTTAACTTAAGTATATTAAAAGAGGTTAATTTATTTAAATTAGCACTGTTGGTTCTAATATATTTTTCGCGTATTATGTTTGAAAATATATATCATGAAATGGAAGACTCTTGAAGTGAGATCATACGAATTTTGTAATGTAGTCTATATTGTAGTCTAAAAAAATTCCTATTTTATCCTCATGAATTGTCAGTTTATGTATGTTTCATTGCAATTATAATTTTTATTATAATTATGTACATTTAACTAAATTTTGAAAATTGGACTTGTATTTAATTCAGTTATTATAATTAGGTACATTTAACACGAAATTATGAAAATTGGGTACAAGTTGTCCGGGTACCAGTTGTCCTAGAGCCGAAATAACATACATCCAGAAAACCAACCATTTTATCGATTAGAAATAATCTACATCCAGAAAACCAACCATTTTATCGATAAGAAACGACCTACATCCAGAAAACCAACCATTTTATCGATAAGAAATAACCTACATCCAGAAACCAACCATTTTATCGATAAAAATAACCTACATCCAGAAAACCAACCATTTTATCGATAAAAATAACCTACATCCAGAAAACCAACCAGTCAGCAATACAATACTCAGGTTCACCTTTCTTCTAGGAGAGGAACATGAAAATGAATAGACTTTCAAAGGAGAAATAGGCCACATGTTTTCTGATGGTTTGAAGATGAATAATATATGAACTCTAATGATATAGCTAGCATTTGACATAAGATTTTCTCTAAATCTTACTTGACCAACATTTTTACCAACTCACTGTATTTCAAGGGATTTTTCGGTAGAGAATAAACGTGATATGAGAAACTAGAGACGATACCGAAATTCTCACCGATACCGATACCTCAGGTTTTTACCGATACTGATACCCTTCCGATACCGATACCTAGATTTTCACCGATACCAATACCTTGCCGATACCGATACCTAGATTTTCACTGATTTCGATACTTTGATTATTCAAATGAGATTAATAATTTTGAAAATTAGGATTACCTATCTATATGAAATCATTGTTACATTAATTTAAATTAAAAATTTAAATTGTAATAGATAAATAATAGATAATAATTTTTTTAAATACCAGTGGTTTCGGCAAAGTATCGGCTCTTTTTTGCCAATACCGATACCGAATAGCTACCGATACTAGAAAAAATGCTGATAATGAGTACCCGATACCAGAAAAATCGCCGGTACGGTTACTTACCGATACTCCGTCCCATCCGTAATATAGTCTAGGAGTTTCGTTCCTACCTGACATCTAATTGTTATTCTAATAAAATACGCTGTAAAGTGTAATGAATATTTAATTTACTCCGTAAAATGCATCGAATATATGTTTATTCATACCACACTATCATTATTTAATTAACATTCAGGAATGATCCAACTGCAAACAATCATTAATTATTTATCTTTCATTTCACAATTCTCATCATGAAACAAATTGCGTTAAATTATTTAAAGATGGTTAATTGAAAACTCTGTAAATATCGTTAATGTAGATGGAAAAATATCCTTGATTATTTTAGTCACAAACCTATACTTAAAAATTATGTTTCAGACCCATATCCACCAAGCTCTTATGTAGTCCAATCTTAAATTTCAGTATGATACAACATATCTATACAATGGAGAATTGGACGCTTCTGTGACTCATAACAAAAAAGATGATCTACAAAGTCTTAAAATATTAGTCAACAGAACCGCTAAAAGTATCAGCGAAGAACGTGAAACATGTTGTTGCTAATGCGCTGACAGGATGGGTGGCCATTTTGATGCTGAATAATTTTTACCTTAATTAATTATGAAATTTCATATTCCCTCATTTTCATCCTGTTATTCTAAGTTTGATATGTTAATTAGTGTCAGTGATATGCTATGGTTTAAAAGTACACTACATATCAATAACCTTGTAAATCAGTTAGTTTCTAATTTTGAAACTAATACATACAGTGTGTCCGCAAAAAATGTATCCACTGCTTTGAATCAGCATTATTCATCATTTCACGATAATATGCATAATATATCGGTACCATAGATACGTAGATTATTATTAATAAATTATAAATAGTACTTATAAGATATATTCGATGGCAGTGGACACATTTTTGAGGACACACTGTATAGTAACGATTGAGTCGTTTGTTAATTTTTAATTTTCACACTGATCAGTTTTGTCTCAGAAATAATTAAATCCTTTCGTAGTGTGAAATAATGACGAATAATAATTCATACTGTAATCTATATAACATATTATATATAGATATATATATAACAAGATAAATACATACAGTTGATTTCATTTCACATTTCAAGTCACTTAAACTGAGTTTAAAAACCTGTTTGCTGAATGTTAAAGTTAGGGGTGAAAGCTACTTCTATTTAGAACTCATGATTATTTTAACTTTTCATAATAACTTCTAGGAGTACTAGTATTATACTACAGAAAAATATTCTGATTATGCATTGCATTTCGTTACGTTCAGGCGTAAATTATTATTATAATCAACCAATAATAATAAACCTATTGGAAATATTTACAAATATTAAACAACAGATATACATAATGATCAGATTCTTAATTAGTCAAGCCTCTACATGAAATGAAAATGATGAAATCATTTTAGAATTAAAGTTCAGATTTCATACTCATTATTTTGTTTTTCATCGTTCGGCATATGCATCTCCTTGTAAACAACTACCAATAGTTTAAAGTATATTGTGCATTGAAGGGTTACCTATGGTATTCTGGCATGAGTCCTATATTGATTACCAATAACGATGTCACTTTAAAATCCAGCAATGTATGCCATTCGTTTTTCAGATTATAGTTGGAGTCCTTCCCCATTGTTAGATAGAAGCAAATCAGCAATAAAATATAGGAAATGAAATTGCAATCATGACAGTTATATTTACTGGATCGAATTATTCCGGCGAATAGACATGGAAAATTCAAATATTATAAGGTGAAGTAGAATAGTTTCGAATTGAAGTTTCAAATTAATTCGTGGGCCAGAAGGCTGAGATAACTGAAAATCCTATGGTGTTTGTTTAGGAAGGATTAATCTTAGCGATAAATATATTATATATGTATAGAATATATATTGGTACTTGGTGGGAGATAGCTATACTAGAGTTTGAAGTAATGGAGATAAATAAGATTTAAAAGGAATCTATTGCTCGCATCAATCGGGTACCAAAAAAATAGCATTTATCCTATATATTTATTTCATTTCGAAGAGTTTTAATATGATTTTTCTTCCCGCCTTTACTAATAATTACAAAGAAAAAACTATCAATTTGCGTCGTATTCGAGGCTACAAGTCTCACTAAATCACAAAAACACAGTTATTTTGACAGATGAAAATGATTTCATTAATTCATTATATGTCCTCATAATTCGTACTTGCGTCATAAATGATATTAATAAGCTAACTCGTATATGATTGCCAGGACTCAGCAGAGTGATCGCAACTCGAGAGAAAATAATTTCCGATAGGTAACTTTTAGCTAAGTTTCAATTTAATTATAAATGATCGACATGCATCAAGTTTAGACTGAAGGCTATAGCAAGAATATAAGTACCTATAAGAGGGTAGGCGTATGATTCTAATTGTGAGATTTGGGCTGCTGCAAGATATAAAATTCGGAAATATATATTTTCGAAAAATAAAAAATATATATATATCCAATAGTAATTTATCAAAATTTAAAATAAAATTCGTTTGTCATAGAACGTTCTTAAATAAAAAAAAGTGATATTTTACAATAAATACAATCAATATTTACCGTAATGGACATTAATACTATTTGTCGAATATAAATTTTCCAGCCAGGACATATACATAAAATTGAAGGACAAATAAAGACCCTTCACTCTCTAATCTTAGATAGCTCCTATACCCTTTAATATTTCTCAATACACATCGTATTAATTCTACGACTCTGTATATCTTTAATAACCCAATATTCGGATTATTAATTGTTTAATAAAGACATAAGCCTCCTATCAGTATAACACAATTTATGTTCATATATTTTAATTAGGACTGTAATTATCGAATGGAATCATTCAACTACCCCTCCTAATTATTGGAAGCTAGGTATTGATTTTCGATTTTTACGGAGAGGAATAAATTTTGACAAAAGGTATTTTTACACACATTCTCAACTGTGAACTATTTTGAACTAATGAATGTAAAATTCATTTATATAAAGGTTTATATACTCGATGTTATGCTTACTTTGTAATTCTAATTCCATTTTAATTGGTACATAATTATCTAGAGCTTGGAAGCTTATAAAATTACTATCATTAAAAAATATTCTATTTTTATACTGCAGGTAGTCGTAGAATTTAATTTCTATAATTATGAATTTGAATAAAAGACTATAAAACGATAACATACATGAACTACATTCATGAATTTCATACATGAATTTCATGCGATATCATCATACATGAAATTCATGCAATATCACCATACATGAAATTCATGCAATATCACCATACATGAAATTCATGCGATATCACCATACATGAAATTCATGCGATATCACCATACATGATATTCATGCGATATCACCATACATGATATTCATGCGATATCACCATACATGAAATTCAAGCGATATCATCATACATGATATTCATGCGATATCACCATACATGAAATTCAAGCGATATCATCATACATGATATTCATGCGATAAATATATAGGTACCTCATCAAGCACTTTTCGTGGCTGAAACTTTTTATCCAATTTCGCATCAACTTCTCGGTCTCAGTTTTCATTTACTTTCAACAGTTTCTTCTCCACTTTTCATTAAATCTATTGGAAAAATAACTTGCGGGCAAAATATACTTTCTTTATAATTGAAAGTTTCTCTCGATAGAATCCTTCATTGAAACATGATGATTGAGGTGCAAAGAATTTGTAGTTATTTTTCCTACCGCCTTCTGGCTCCGAGTTTTACTCCGCCATATTGAACAAAATATCACAGACTAAACTGCTGCATGTCTTGTACTTTGACTCCAATTTGCATAGTTTGATTACTTTCAGGAGTTTTAGTCTGTATTTGTTCAGCATAATAATTATGAGATTTCGCAAGGATAGTATTTTAAAAATGAGTTGCTCCATATAATATTCATGCGCAGAGATGAGCTACATAGATTTGTTGTAGATTTGCATTGCTCTAATGTTCTCAAGTTTACATACTAAAGGAAGGATAATAGATAGGATCTAAATCCTATATGAATTTTTATATTAAATTTAATAGTGTACATTTTAAGCAATAACATTGTCACTGTTGTATACCCTTTTTCTGGGTTTTGATTGACAACTTACTGTTTCGGTATGTTATTAGCTGCAAATAAGGTATTTCCTTACTCTCATAATTTACTAACTGATTTGTTTGATTATTACTCATCAATTATACAAGAAATGACAGTGATTAAATAACCGGTTATTATTTATTGTCACAAATTTACAAAGACACAGTTCTGCATGATATTGCCTGCTAGGAGAATGATCTAAAAGGGGTAGAGAGCTATATGAAATGTTTGTGAGACGAAGTCTAGGTCTGGTCTAACTAAAACAAAAGTTCCCAGACACAGTTCTTACAGGCCTAATAATTCAAAGGTACTACCATCATATTTAATAGCTAAAGGCCTATAGATTGTAAACACATACATAAGGATATAGAGATATATATTTACTTGGATGGTATATAACGGACTTTAGGAGTTTGTCAATTGTTTATTAAAAAAAGGATTTCAAAATTTAACCCAATAATATTTCAGAGTTACTGATCGGTATATTCATTTTGGAATTACATTTAGTTCATAGCAGCGATAATTTAAATGCAAAGAAACATCTCAGGACTCTGACACTCACAGTCCAAAGTAATTGGGCTTTGACATACCTCAAGTATTAAACTCAAATTCCATATTGGTTAATATATCATGACCACTAGCAAAACGCAATTTCGGGTTACTGTGAGTGTCATAATACTGAGAACTAAGACGTTCTTGCACGTGGATTATTTTCTATCATGTAGCAACATGTGGTTATTTTTAATCTTGTTTTAAATTGATCAATTAGCTGGCTAATTTGTTTCTCTTTTCATGCATCTGAGAGCTTTCATGGTTCATTGGAATCCCAGGTGGGGCAAATGTAGCAGCAACAAAGTATACCAACTAATTTTGTGCTCAAGATGTTAAAGTAATGCCCTTAACTTAAGAAGTAAAGTATTAATATTGAAAGTGATAATTTGCCATGACAGCAGGTATAATGTGACGTGAAAGATGAGTGCAATAAAAGGGGAAGGATCACTTGCATTGTGTTTTTGTGGCTCTCTTCCAAAAATGACATTTCGTGAACATCTCTTGTGAAGAGTTATAAAAGAATTAATATGAGAAAAGAGACCGCCATCAACTTTTAGATGATTTCGTCATTTGAGTGAAAATAATTTTATAATTGTGATCATGTTTTTTTCTTTGAGACCAACGAAATATATATATAGAATTGTGTCTTTATAATTATGGTCCTCATTTTTTTTTATTTTCGAAAATTCACGGAAATATCCTAAATTTAATGAAATTATGAAATTGTTTAATAATTTTCAATAATTTAATTTTATCTGAAGTTCTTCGCTCAAATAATTGAAGTGTCTTATTGCAATTATCTATTATTCTCTACTGTCGTAATATTATTACCTATTATTCAATTGGAGCAAGTTGTAAAAAATTCTGAACAGAAATATCAAAATACTCTTCAATCAAAACCATCTGCTGTAATTTACTAGTTCCAATTCAGGAACTAAAAACAAACCTCAATAGTCCTCGAAAAAAATTTTGTACAATGAATTCGATTATAAAAGAGACTGGAAGTAATCTTCACGTTTTTCATCTAATCCTTAGATTTCGAGTTTCAGTTTTACAAGGATCTCCAGGCCACTAGAGTCCTAGACTGGAGTGTTCCCTGAATTGTAATCCAAGAGATTTTAACCAATTAGAGGATGGTAGAGAGACATTTTTAAACACAGAAGAAAAGAGTATACGTGTAATTATTTGAATTTCTTCAACTGCAGTAGGTATACTATATCTATTCCAGTATATCATCTTTGAAAAAAAAAAGATTCAGATTTTTAGTTCATAAGATTTAAAGCAATATTTGCATTTGCGTATTGTAAAATATTTGCATCTATAACACTGCCAGATAAATTTGTCCTTCAAGCCACATTCAAATGTCCCTTGAATTAATTTGAAACAGATATTGTAAACCATTTATCAAATTTGATTTATAATTTCACTTTATTTCATTCGGGACCCAGAAAATTGATCGAAAGCAATTGATCGAATGGAAAATTGATCGAATGGAAAATAAGTCGAATGGAAAATAGATCGAAAGGAAAATTGGTCGAATGGAAAATTGATCGCACAACAATTGATCAAATGGAGCATTGACCGAAACAAAATTGATCGAAAATGATAATGGATCGATTTACACTAATTGACAATGATAACTAAAACCATGGATTACCAGAGAAACTTACTTACAGCTAGTAGATCATGTTACCATAATTTATGTATAATAATAATTTATTTATAACATTTCTTCAATCAACTGTTTTGCTTTCACAGAGAATTATATGCTTTGAAATATATTATAATTTGAAGAACTTTAAGTTTTCTTAGTTCTAGAATTTAGATAGTTCTAGATAACTTGTGAAATGAAAGATAAATAATTAATTAATTTAGTATAGGTTTAACGTCTGTTTAGGAACCGAAAGCCATATCACTGACGACAAAAGGGAATTAAATACAAGAGATAAGAAGAAGTAGTCAGAAAGGAAAGTGGCTTCATGAACAAAGTCACTTAACACCGTCGGTGACAATGCTCATGGATGCAGAAAAGCTACTCCGTGAATGCAGTCACTTACCATGGAATGTAACAAAAAGGGACACTAAGCACTGGTTGCTCCACTGACAGATGGAAGAAAAAATGAAGTTTATCTATTCGATCATTTTTTCCTTCGATCAATTGTTGTGCGATCAATTTTCCTTTCGATCAATTTTCGATTCGACCAATTTTCCATTCGATCAATTGTTGTGTGATCAATTTTTCATTCGACCAATTTTCCTTCCGACCAATTTTCCTTTCGATCAATTTTCCTTTCGATCCATTTTCCATTCGATAAATTGTTTTCGGTAAATTGCTTTCGATCAATTTTCGTATACTCGTTTCATTTAATATCGCAAATGACTTCCAAATTTTCAGAAGTTATAAATTTAGTCAACGTTGACAATTTTCTTTCATTTTTCAATATCCTCTCAATTTGCTATCTTAAATTTTGAACATTCTATACATCTTAAATTTTTGGAAACTCGGATATCAAGATTGGATTAACTTATATAAAGCGAACTGTAATTGTATTTGCTGTTTGAATTTTGTCAAAGAATTCGTGCAATATAGTTGTAAGAATATACACAATGTGTATATATATTTTAAAGGCGATCTACTAAATTAATACTGTGCAGTAGGCAGATTGTGATGTGAAGAACTTATTACAGACATTTCCTCTTAAACTTTAATCATATAAAGTTTTGAGTATACCGAGGATGAGTATTAAAAGAAAAATAAACATAATCCTACGCATTCACCTAATAAATCCTGTTCTTATCCTTATCACTATTCCGTAAAATAAGATGGATTTGAATTACTTGAATGATTCATGTGTGATATAAACATGATAAATCTTGATGGAATGCATGATCTGGAACTATGTATTACTTTTTACGCACTCACATAGTACTCGAAAATTGGGCGTTGACATTTATGTTATGATGGTGGCCAGAAATTTTGGTCTCTGAAGTTTCGGTCTGAAAAATTCGGAGCCAGAATGAAGATTATTTTGAATTTCGCCACATAAATGGCAGTTATGTAGTTGGTTGTATCCGGTAGTTTGTTGTACTGCGAACTCATAATTGTTTTATGTCCTGGCTGGGTGGTTTGGGTGGCGGCACGCCCCCTTGATACATCTAACTAAAAAGTTTGATTTTCATATACCTCAGACCGAAATTTCTGATACTTAATTTTCCGCACAAATCTCATTTCAAATATATGTTAAAACATGTCAAAATTACAATAGATACTTATTATTTTACAACGGATAAATGATATTATTCTTTTTTAATAAATACACTACACATTTTTGTATTCATAATTTCAACCTTATGTCATCATTATAAAATGAGACCGAATGTTCCAGGACTTAATTTTTCCAGACATAATTTTCCTAAAACCGTCATGATTGGTCATATTTATACAGAGCCATAGTCAGAGCGACCGAGTCCGGTGAGTGTCCGTATCTTTCGAATTTCCATGTCCTGTCTAACTCCCTTTTTACATTTTCAATCTTTATGATTCTTCTAGGGATAGGACAAAGTATCGGTATCGGCAACTTTTCTGGTATTGATACTTGATATCGGCAAAAAAATTGCCGATACCACTACTATTAAAAAAATATAATATCATTTATTTTTCCATTACAATGAAAATTTATAATTTAAATTGATGTAACAATGATTTCACATAGATAGACAAGCTTTATTTTCATAGTTTCAAAATTTTAATGACATTCAATTAATCAAAGTATCGGTATCGGTGAAAATCTAGGTATCGGTATTGATATCTGTGACAAACCTAGGTATCGTTATTGATATCTGTGACAAACCTAGGTATCGGTATCTGCGATTCTGCATGGTATCGGTGAGAATTTGGGTATCGTCCCATATCAATTTTTTTTTATTACCAATTGAAATAATAATTGCCTAAAAAAAATCAAATAGAAACTATCGAAGTAAGTTTATTGCTGAAAACAGTAGATGACAATAGCAGTGAAACATTTACAACAACACAAAATAGATTTCTCAAATTAGATGTATATCAGTATATATTAGAAATTTTATGGAATGGTGTACTGTGACCAAGTGGCGAGTTAGCGGCCAAAATAATATCGCGTCTTGCAGGACGCTAAATTCCTTATTTTGGGGTCCATTTATTAATTAAATTAACTGGCAATTTCAATGGAGTAACTGAAACAAAATAAGGTTTTCAGCGTCCCGCAATCGCTGTAACCATACCTCACTCTAGTGTAGTTTATCATAACTCTATGACTGTGACAAGAACGTAAATATCTAAAATGAATATATATTAAGAAAAATATGTTTATTTATAACTATAACCAAAATTGAAGTAATACATGTTTAAACCTATCGCCAGTAAAGGAAACATGCTGGATCTGCAACCGAAATCAACGTGTTGAATATATAGCAGAAGACTTAACTTGTGTTGGAAGAAGAGAAAAATTAATTTTAAAATATTCTCATCACAGCCATTGAATATAGGTACTACGTATAATTTATTATTTAATCTACGTATCTATTGTACCAATATATTATGCATATTATCGAAGAATGATAAATAATGCAGGTTCAAGGCATTTAATACATTTTTTGGTGCACACACTGTATGACATAAAAATTCTAACTAGAAAAACGTGGCAGTATTGGCCTACTTTTTTTATAAAATGGAAATGTTTCAAATGTTTGTAAAACTGTGAATAATTTCTTACGTCCTGAATATGTTGCTAATATGTCCGATTTCCCCAAAAATTCCTTAAGTTTATTAAAGTTTATCTTAAACAAGGGCTTAAGAAAGAATAAATATTTCGAAATCATTTTTATTTATCAAATTATCCATTATTGATGTTGTATTTCACCTTTCTTTATTAAATAATCTAGAATATACCAATGTGAGCTTTAGAAAACCCCTGATTACCTATCATGGTCGATATTAATCCCCACTTCCCGAGTTTGTGAAGCTAAATGAGTGCCTGAACTAAACTGCATGACCGGCGCCTTTTAAACAAACCTGAACAGCACACCTCCATGATGGTCGAAAGCCACAATTTCTGGTACACATTAACTGTATCGAACAGTCGCTTTGAACCATGCTTATAAACGAAATACATTGTAGATCAAAAGGACCAATCATGCCTAGAACATGTCAGAAAGAGCAAATGTTTGATATCAAATATATACTCAAATCGTATAATTGGTCAATAATCTTTGTGTTCATTTGAAGATTTATTTTTTTATTGTAGTGGCTAAAGATATATAGTACAATCACCTGGCGGAATAAGCATAAGGAGTTTAACAAAAGATAAGACAAATGAATAATAATAATAAATAAACGGAAACTCGAAGTTGGGAACTAAACCAAAAAAAATAAGTAGAAAAAAATGGTAGTGCACGAAACCAATGCACAAGAATAATGCACAAATAGTACACGGGGTGGCGCTCAATAGTGGTGCACAAGGGTGGCTCGCTAGGATGACGCACCAGGATGACACACTAGTCAAGACTGGATTTAAGGGAAACCAGCCACGCTCCAAGAACAGTGGAGCTGAAAAAGAAACACTAATACAAGGGACACAGAAAAAGAAGACAAGAGAATATCTTCCAATCCCTGTCCGAAATTAGTCTACCTCAACAAATGAACTTACATTGTGCTTCAGAAAAAACAAAGCGTAGTCTTTAACCATTAAAGTAAAAATGGTAGGGTTGGACGGGGTATCACTGCGCACAATCCCGCAAACTCTGTATTTACTCGAAAATCATAGGTATTAGAGATATTCTTTTTCTCGTGATGAAATGGTCATTAATGAGGATGGTTCTCAAGCAGTTTCGGAATAATAGCTACATAAATAAAATATTGATTGGCAAATTTTTGTGCTTAACTTTTAGTGAGTGCATCGGGGTATCACTGCGCACAGGAAGGGGTATTACTGCGCATTGGATAAATACATCACTTCTCTCCCCCACCAAAATACCTCCTGTCCCCATTTTAATGCCCCTCCTCCCCCCTATCTAAACCCCCTTCTTTCCCCATCTAAATATCTCTCTCCTCCTATCTTTATCCCCCTCTCCTCTCCTACCATTTTAATCACACTCTCTCCTCATCGAAATTTCCCTCTCTTCCTATCTAAATCATTCTCTTCCCCATCTATTTCCCTCTCTCCCCCATCTATTTCCCCCTCTCCCACATATAAATCTTCCTCCCCCTCATCTAAATGTCTGTGCTTCCCTCTCTACATGCCCTCTCCCCAATCTACTTGTCCCTTACCATTTAAACACATATTTAATGAATCTGCAACAAATTCAACATTCAAATTTTACGCAACTAGTTAACTTAACTACTTATATCAAGTAATATAATACTATTGTACGTTTATTGTTAATCAATATTTAATGTAACTGTTATTGTTTGTGCTAACATGTTAAAACAATATGAATCTATAAATCTTGGTAAAAGAGTTATTGGAGAGTTTGCGGGATTTAAAAATCACCAGTGCAAACTTTTTTCAGATCGTTCTGAGAGCACTACATATATCGCGACTCAGCTCTAGAAATACTGATAGGATAATGGTGCTTTATGATGTTTATGGGAGAAAAGAAGATGCTTGAAATGATGGTGCAATCAGATTTAGGCTAAAACAAGTGGTTTTAAAGATATAGGGGTGCGGATTGATACCCATAAAAAGGGTATGCGCAGTGATACCCCGTCAGACCCTACCATTGGCCCATGACTGGCCTTCCCCAGAGCAGCAACAATGGCCAAAAGAACCAAATTAACAACCATTCAGGCTTTCAACAAGCACCACTTACATCAACTTAACATTAACAATTTAAAAAGCACCAAAGTAAATCAAACCCTGTGAATACTATACTGAAATAAACAAGCACAGTCATTCAAAAATTCACCAGTTCATAAGTTCTAGTCACTTGCACTATTGTAGCCTATATAACACAATAATTGTTGCACATGTATCACAACCTAAATAACTTATTTATACTGACTAACATAACAAAATATAGCCTACCTACAGCTTTCAAATCTCACCACCAGGTGCCATACCTTCCAAGTACAGGGTTCACCTGCTAAGGTACTTCAATTTTGAGAAGAAAACTAGTATTAGCATAAGGAACGATTAGTCACAATTATAATAAAGAATATAAAGTATTTTAATACAGCTTAATATCGGCTCACAACACTATCATTACTACACCGAAAAGAGACTAATTTTTAGGCAAACAGAAAAAATTCATTTGTTGAAATATCAGAACCAAATAAGCTTACACTGCTTAGAGGCCTTAGACTAAATAAATGTAAGTATATTTAATAGCTTGCAATAAAGTTTCAAGACTTTATCCTAGAAATGAAAGATTATAAAATGAATAAAAGTTCTTGAATTACCGCTTAGCGAAGAAATAAATTTTTCTTGGATTTTAAAAAATGAATTAGCATTTAATATGTTTTTCTATGTTGCCTCCACTTCAGACTCCCGGTCTTGGCTCCATAATATCTCCATGCTCCGAAATCAGGCCACTTTGCTCCGCATTTCCATCACCGCAGCGGTAAAGTGCTCCGTAATGGATTAAAATACAGCGTAAAACTTCAAAATGGCCGGTATTATTATTCCAAGGCCTCAGACTTACATGCTAACATTTTATGTTATGATGTTTGTAGTTAGTCTTTCTTGTGAGAGCTAATGTAAAATAAGAGAAAACAAGGAAACAAAGTAAGGGTCTGGTGTTGTTCACCTGAGATTTTATAAAAAATAGGTTAATGCAAAGGAATTTAAATGACTATTATTATAACTATAACTTGAAAATAACTCTATAGTTTAACCTTAAATTCTCTTTTACATTAGGATAGTGTATCCCTTATACATGGTATACTGTATCCCTTATACATGGTATACTGTATCCCTTATACATTGGTATACTGTACCCCTTATACATGGTATACTGTATCCCTTATACATTGAGATACTGTTTCCCTTATACATTGGAAACTGTATCCCTTATACATGGTATACTGTATCCCTTATATATTGGGATACTGTATTCCCTTATACATTGGAATACTGTATTCCCTTATACATTGGGATATTGTATCCTTTATACATGGTATACTGTATCACTTATACATTGGAATACTGTATCCCTTATACATTGTATACTGTATTCCCTTATACATTGGTATACTGTATCCCCTTATACATTGGGATATTGTATCCTTTATACATGGTATACTGTATCACTTATACATTGGAATACTGTATCCCTTATACATTGTATACTGTATTCCCTTATACATTGGTATACTGTATCCCCTTCACTACAATCGGCTTAAATGCAGATTTCAAAGCCATCAGTCACAGTACTTTATTTACTCCACTCTTGTATTGCCACATTTGTAAGTGACTGATATATTGTTAGTGCAATTTATTGTATAAGATATTCACTTCTCTGTTTCTTCATTTGTTTTAAATTTTAATATCATTATTGAATAAATCAATCTAATTGTTAAAGTATTATATAAGAAATTATATGAAAAAGAGTCACTGTGATGATGTACTATTAGAGAAAAGAGTCACTGTGATGATGTACTATCAGAGAAAAGAGTCACTGTGATGATGTACTATCAGAGAAAAGAGTCACTGTGATGATGTACTACCAGAGAAAAGAGTCACTGTGATGATGTACTATCAGAGAAAAGAGTCACTGTGATGATGTACTATCAGAGAAAAGAGTCACTGTGATGATGTACTATCAGAGAAAAGAGTCACTGTGATGATGTACTATCATAGAAAAGAGTCACTGTGATGATGTACTATAAGAGAAAAGTCACTGTGATGATGTACTATCAGAGAAAAGAGTCACTGTGATGATGTACTTGTTAGAATTAGGTTAAATAACAGTGGGTTAACAACGTTAAGACATAGAGTTTATTTAAAGAGTAAATATGTTATACAATTAGAAGTCTATATAGAGAGATGAGTGAATCATATCTCTCTCTGAGTAATGTTAAAGACAGACTACCTTCTGGTTCTACAAACAGGGGTATTTAACACTCGACGGAAGTGTGAGAGACTTTAGACCTTACGTCCGTTCCTCATAAAAAGTAATACATGGTTATTTAAACAATAGGTAATTTAATATAGCTGAGCTAGTCTAACAGGAAATTAATATTAAACATATAACGAGTGTGTAATACATTTAACTAAAATTTCAACACTCCTCCTCACACGACATTATATATTTTTCATGCCTATTAATTCAACTAATTTGGTAAATCTATCAATAGGCAACGGTTTAGTGAATATGTCAGCAAGCATAGTTTCACTGGGGCAATACACAAGTTTAATTGTGTTTGAAGCAACAAGATCTCTAATGTAATGAAATTTAATATCAATGTGTTTCGATCTAGGATGATTTTTAGCATTTTTAGCAATACAAATAGCTGACTGATTATCCTCAAACAAAACTATAGGATTCTTATTTGGTACTTTAAGATCTAATAGTAATTTATTTAGAAATACAGCTTCTTGGGAGGCTCCAGAGAGGGAAACATATTCAGCTTCAGCCGTTGATAAAGCAACACATGACTGTTTCACAGAGCGCCAAGAAATAATGGAATTATTTAACATAAAGCATTGGCCAGAAGTACTTTTCCTATCAACTCTGTTTCCTGCCCAGTCGGCATCTGAATAACCTATCAACTCAGAATCTTCATTACCATATGTAATGCCAAGATCAGGTGTGCCTTTTAGGTATCTAAATATTCTCTTAATTGCAGACCAGTGCTTAGTGTTTGGATTGGAACAAAATTTAGAGACATTTCCAACAGCATAAGTTATGTCCGGTCTAGTTTTAGTAGATAGATACAATAAGGCACCTACAGCTGACTGATATTTAGTTTTATCTACTAATTCACAATCCTCAGTAGTTGGTTCCAAATGAGAATTAACATCAGCAGGGGTTGAAATAGGTTTACAATTATTGAATTCAAATCTATCTAATAACTCGTTGACAAATGAAGATTGATTTAGGGCTATTTTATTTGCGGCTTGTACGACTTTTATGCCTAAGAAATAGGATAATTTTCCTAAGTCTTTCATCTCAAATTTAGCACTTAAATCAATCTTGATTTTAGTCAGATCATCATAGTTCTTACATGCTACAATAATATCATCTACATACACAGAAATGAAGCATGGAGAGTTATTGATTAATTTAACATATATACATGAGTCACAAGAGGACTGAATAAATCCTAAGGATTTAAGATATGCATCCAACGCATCATTCCAACATTTGGGTGATTGTTTTAATCCATACATAGATTTATTAAGTTTACATACTAAATCTTCTTTCCCTGGAATAGCATAGCCAGGAGGCTGTCTAATATAAACATTTTCTTTAAGATCCCCATTCAAAAAAGCAGAATTGACATCCAAGTGATGTACAAATAATTTTTGATTAGCTGCTAAAGATAACATGGTTCGCACCGATTCAAATCTCACTACAGGAGCAAAAATTTCATCATAGTCGATTCCAGGTCTCTGTAAAAAACCCTGAGCGACTAATCTAGCTTTTATATATGAAACCACTCTACCATCAGATCCCTTTTTTCTTTTAAACACCCATTTAGATTTAATTATGTTTAAATCTGAGGTAGGTTTTACGAGTTCAAAAACTTGATGTTTCTCAAAAGCATTTAATTCCCTCTCCATGGCATGTTTCCATTTAGAGGATTCAGAACCGCTATTAAGAGCCTCAGATACCGACCTAGGTTCGATATTGATATTCCCATTGACTAATAAACCCTCCTCCTCCTCCTCAAACTGATCATACTCCCAACTACCATATCTAATAGGAGCTCTACGAGTTCTAGACGATCGTCTAAGATCCTCATCAGGGCTGATAGCTGGTACAGGTTGCGCCTCAGGTAGGAATATTGGAGGAGTATCGTCAGGAGTTTGGTTTTCAGGCCCAGCAGGTTCTGAATCTTCTGAGTGGAACACCAGTGGAGAGGTAGGAGTCTCACTCAGTTGAGGGCTCTCAATCTTAGATGAAATTGATTCATCAAAGGTTACATTCCTGGAAAAGAAGATTCTTTTAGATTCAACATCATACATCTTATACCCTTTAGTAACTGTGCCATAGCCAATAAACAGACATTTGGTAGCTTTATTTTCTAATTTTGATCGTTCATCTCGAGAAATATGGGCATACCCGGTGCATCCAAAAACTTTTACATGCCTAACATTTGGTTTTCTAAGATTTAAAGCTTCATATGGAGTTTCATTTACTAAAAATGAATTAATGCATCTATTATTTAGATAATTTGCAGTATATAGTGCTTCACCCCAGAATTCCTTATCAATTCCTGAATCAGATAACATACATCTAACTTTTTCCATAATAGTTCTATTAAATCTTTCAGCTAACCCATTTTGTTCAGGAGTTTTAGGAATAGATTTCTGGTGAATGATACCTTCATTTAGTAAATATGATTCAAACTTATTTGAGGTATATTCTCCTCCATTATCTGACTGCAAGGTTTTAATTTTCCTTTCATAAATATTTTCAACCATAGCTTTCCATTCCAAAAACTTCTGAAACACATCACTCTTATGTGCAATAACATATATCCAGGAGTATCGAGTAGCATGATCAATAAAGGTCAGAAAATATGAATTATTACTTCTGGAAGTGGGAGTAATTTTCCCACAGACATCTGTGTGGATTAAATCCAGAGGTTTACAATTTTTCTTAATGCTTGTAGAAAAAGGTATTTTATGCATTTTCCTATTACAGCAGTGTTCACACACACCTTCTATAGCTTTTAATTTACTATCCAGACCATTAACTGATTTAGTTCGGATCATTTTCGTCAAGTTATCTTTACCTATATGACCGAGCCTTCTGTGCCATAGAATGTTTACTTTATTTTGATCAACAGTTACTGCAGCTTTATGAACTAAAGTATTAAGATAATAGAGTTGACCAACACAGTTAGCCTCAGCAATTAACTCTTTATTCTCGTTCAAAATTTTACATTTATCATCTTCAAAAATAATAGATTTATTATTACTTGTCATTTTTGACACTGATAGTAGATTAAAAGCTAGATTTGGCACATATAGTACATCATTTATTTTACATGTTCTACTTCCACCACCTGGTATATTCACAATAACAGAAACATTTCCTAGTGAAATAGCTTGTAAGACATCTCCATTTCCTACTTTAACATTGATAGGTTTGCTAATATTTGCAAAATCTTTACATAAATTTTTATCACCACTCATGTGTGATGAAGAGCCTGAATCTATTATCCAAATATTACTGTCGGCATATTTGTTACAAAGAGCGATATCATTAGCATACATTGTGTGATTTAGTTCTATATGACTTACATTTACAACATTTGGCTGGTTTTGAGTTCTGTTAGTTTGAGAAGATCGTTTAAATTTAAAGCAGTCTTTCTTCAGGTGTCCCATCTTTTTGCAAAAATGACAAATGATGGACTGTTTATTTACTCCAGCATAATTCTGAGTATTGGATAATGCCAATGCATTATTGGATTTAATACTCAACTTTTCAGCTTCTCTCCGGAGTGTGTCAGCTACGGTAATCCAGTTAGGGATGTCTGTCTGAGCTTCAAGTGCGGTGACAAGCACTTCAAACGGCTCTGGTAGAGAAGAAAGGAGACAAATAACTTTATCCTCTTCACTGATCACTTGATTTAACAAGGCAAGCTCTTGAAAAACTTCAGTTAGTTCTTTCAAATGAAAGTCGAGTAGTTCGGGAGACTTCAATTTTAAATTGTAGAGCTTTTTCTTCAGTCGAAATTTGTTCGCCCACGTGTTTTTTTGAAACGTTTCTTGAAGGGTGGTCCAGACAGCGTGTGGATCCGTGGGTTGTCCAACTAAGTACAATTGATCCGGTGAAATGGATAGTACTATATCTGCCAGAGCCTTATTATAATTATTAGCATAGGCATTCTTCACATCAGTTGCAGCTGAATCAATTGGAACTGGTTTAGATCCATCAGCAAAATCCATCAGTTTCTCTCGTAAGAGATACATCTTCATTTGTATCCTCCAGGTGGGGTAATTATTTCCTTCTAGGGGAACAATCCCCTGTAACTTATTTGAAGACATGTTTTCAAAGTATTTATTATCTTTCAATACTTAACAAACATAAACAAACACAGCAGTTAAATTGATTTACTGTTTAACTGAATTGATGTTTTATAATTATTCTAATTCATAAGAATAATTTCACTGAATATAATTATTAATATTCAATTGGAACAGCAACACAAGTCTTAGTTCGCAAGAACCTTTTTGTTGAAAGTATTTATTATCATTCAATACTTAACAAACATAAACAAACAAATCAGTTAAATTGATTTACTGTTTAACTGAATTGATGTTTTAAAATTATTCTAATTCATAAGAATAACTTCACTGAATATAATTATTAATATTTAATTGGAACAGCAACACAAGTCTTAGTTCGCAAGAACCTTTTGTTGAAAGACTGTTTACCAAAGGATAAGGTCACAGATTTAAAGGTAATTTGTGGCCTCTCTTGACACCTCTTCCGCTCAAATACTAAATAATTATATTTATAAAACAAGTACATTTTTCGCTAGAGCAATCATTTTAATTGACCTCATTAGCGCGTTAACACGATATGATTACACAAGCGTTCGAGCGTATAAATTTCATATCTTTTAACACTTTTTTCACTGCACTTCGTTTTTATATTTATTACTGTTATAAACTTCTAATTTGTTTTAAACATAATTTGATTTATAAACTCTTATCGTTCACTGTGCCCATAACCTGTTAGAATTAGGTTAAATAACAGTGGGTTAACAACGTTAAGACATAGAGTTTATTTAAAGAGTAAATATGTTATACAATTAGAAGTCTATATAGAGAGATGAGTGAATCATATCTCTCTCTGAGTAATGTTAAAGACAGACTACCTTCTGGTTCTACAAACAGGGGTATTTAACACTCGACGGAAGTGTGAGAGACTTTAGACCTTACGTCCGTTCCTCATTAAAAGTAATACATGGTTATTTAAACAATAGGTAATTTAATATAGCTGAGCTAGTCTAACAGGAAATTAATATTAAACATATAACGAGTGTGTAATACATTTAACTAAAATTTCAACAGTACTATCAGAGAAAAGAGTCACTGTGATGATGTACTATCAGAGAAAAGAGTCACTGTGATGATGTACTATCAGAGAAAAGAGTCACTGTGATGATGTACTATCAGAGAAAAGAGTCACTGTGATGATGTACTATCAGAGAAAAGAGTCACTGTGATGATGTACTATCAGAGAAAAGAGTCACTGTGATGATGTACTATCAGAGAAAAGAGTCACTGTGATGATGTACTATCAGAGATAAAGTCAATGTGATGATGTACTATCAGAGAAAAGAGTCACTGTGATGATGTACTATCAGAGATAAGAGTCAATGTGATGATGTACTATCAAAGAAAAGAGTCACTGTGATGATGTACTATCATAGAAAAGAGTCACTGTGATGATGTACTATCAGAGAAAAGAGTCACTGTGGTGATGTACTATCAGAGATTAGAGTCACTGTGATGATGTACTATCATAGAAAAGAGTCACTGTGATGATGTACTATCAGAGAAAATTCACCGTGATGATGTACTATCAGAGAAAAGAGTCACTGTGATGATGTACTATCATAGAAAAGAGTCACTTTGATGATGTACTATCAGAGAAAAGTCACTGTGATGATGTACTATCAGAGAAAAGAGTCACTGTGATGATGTACTATCAGAGAAAAGAGTCACTGTGATGATGTACTATCAGAGAAAAGAGTCACTGTGATGATGTACTATCATAGAAAAGAGTCACTGTGATGATGTACTATCAGAGAAAAGTCACTGTGATGATGTACTATCAGAGAAAAGAGTCACTGTGATGATGTACTATCATAGAAAAGAGTCACTGTGATGATGTACTATAAGAGAAAAGTCACTGTGATGATGTACTATCAGAGAAAAGAGTCACTGTGATGATGTACTATCAGAGAAAAGAGTCACTGTGATGATGTACTATCAGAGAAAAGAGTCACTGTGATGATGTACTATCAGAGAAAAGAGTCACTGTGATGATGTACTATCAGAGAAAAGAGTCACTGTGATGATGTACTATCAGAGAAAAGAGTCACTGTGATGATGTACTATCAGAGAAAAGAGTCACTGTGATGATGTACTATCATAGAAAAGAGTCACTTTGATGATGTACTATCAGAGAAAAGTCACTGTGATGATGTACTATCAGAGAAAAGAGTCACTGTGATGATGTACTATCAGAGAAAAGAGTCACTGTGATGATGTACTATCAGAGAAAAGAGTCACTGTGATGATGTACTATCATAGAAAAGAGTCACTGTGATGATGTACTATCAGAGAAAAGTCACTGTGATGATGTACTATCAGAGAAAAGAGTCACTGTGATGATGTACTATCATAGAAAAGAGTCACTGTGATGATGTACTATAAGAGAAAAGTCACTGTGATGATGTACTATCAGAGAAAAGAGTCACTGTGATGATGTACTATCAGAGAAAAGAGTCACTGTGATGATGTACTATCAGAGAAAAGAGTCACTGTGATGATGTACTATCAGAGAAAAGAGTCACTGTGATGATGTACTATCAGAGAAAAGAGTCACTGTGATGATGTACTATCAGAGAAAAGAGTCACTGTGATGATGTACTATCAGAGAAAAGAGTCACTGTGATGATGTACTATCAGAGAAAAGAGTCACTGTGATGATGTACTATCAGAGAAAAGAGTCACTGCTCTATGCTAATTTCACCAATCATAGGTTTCTACTTTTCTATTATTTTCAAAACTTTCAAATTTGTCGTAGTTAACCCAGACCAATTTTAAAATATTTACAAGCTTTACAAATAGTAAAGTTTGTTTTGGAAGTTTTCTTAAATTTAGAAGATGAAATTAATAAACTGTCAAAAATTCAATACTGGTCAATTTTTCTTTAAATATCATCGATACTTCATTCATGCAGCTTATATTTTAGATTATATTCATGCAGCTTATATTTCATATTATTATATTCATGCTGCTTATATTTTAGATTATATTCATGCTGCTTATATTTTAGATTATATTCATGCTGCTTATATTTTAGATTATAATCATGCTGCTTATATTTTAGATTTTATTCATGCTGCTTATATTTTAGATTTTATTCATGCTGCTTATATTTTAGATTATATTCATGCAGCTTATATTTCATATTATTATATTCATGCTGCTTATATTTTAGATTATATTCATGCTGCTTATATTTTAGATTATATTCATGCTGCTTATATTTTAGATTATAATCATGCTGCTTATATTTTAGATTTTATTCATGCTGCTTATATTTTAGATTTTATTCATGCTGCTTATATTTTAGATTATATTCATGCAGCTTATATTTCATATTATTATATTCATGCTGCTTATATTTTAGATTATATTCATGCTGCTTATATTTTAGATTATATTCATGCTGCTTATATTTTAGATTTTATTCATGCTGCTTATATTTTAGATTATATTCATGCAGCTTATATTTCATATTATTATATTCATGCTGCTTATATTTCAGATTATATTCATGCTGCTTATATTTTAGATTTTATTCATGCTGCTTATATTTTAGATTATATTCATGCAGCTTATATTTCATATTATTATATTCATGCTGCTTATATTTTAGATTATATTCATGCTGCTTATATTTTAGATTATATTCATGCTGCTTATATTTTAGATTATATTCATGCAGCTTATATTTTAGATTATATTCATACTGCTTATATTTTAGATTATTTTCATGCAGCTTATATTTATTTCAATTTTGATGGAGGAAATCGTACATTGACCGTAGAGAAATAAAGCTTCTTGCTTCCAAATGTTATTATTATTATTTCAATGCCTTGAGAATCATTAAAATTAATGGCATAACATTTGAACGATTGAAGACAAGAAGATTTTGTTTATTTATTTATATTGTAGTGTAATATTGTATTAAAAAACTGCTTCCCTAATTGATTTGGTATAACTAGAAATAATTAAACTATAATAATTCTAGTACTGCAATTAGATGTTTAATAATGAAGATGGGGTTTTGAATGCATAAAATGTATGTCTGGTAAATTAGTAATTCATATATCATTTTATTTGAACCCAACTCTAAAGGATTCTTCAGGCTGTAACTTTTCTTTAAATAATCTGACAACCTGAAAAAAACATTCAACGTTGAGTTTAAATATCCTATTAATATTGTGGATTTCCCGTAGAGTTTGAATAATTTCCAACGTATAGCAGCATTATTTGCACATTTGATCACAGTTCAATAATTTCGCATTCAAAGTATAGCTATACAGCTCTTAATTTACATAATAATACAAAGTGAGAGCGAATACGTAACCTGAATCATAATCAAGGTGATGCATTTAATTAACAGGTACACGAGAAGTGCATCTCAGATTTACTTTACTTCAGTGGATTCGTAGGTAGAATTTATATCCGCCATTCGGTCCCTGATGCCACTTTTATTCGATCAAAGCTCTGACTAAATTATTCGGCGGAAAAGCAGATCAACCTGCTAGGGGAACTGTAGAATTTAGAGTAGGGTTTCTCGTAGTCTTATTTTCGGAGACAAATGATGCGAATTGTTTTTGTCTGAAAATTTGAAAGTCTGTTTCGTCTGAGTGAAATCTTTGCAAAATAAATATATTTATTGGGTATGGTGACAAGGTAGCGTTTCAATTACCTGGTACTTACAGTTACCTGAAAATGGAGGTAACATAAGTCATTAGACAATCTAAAGTTAAAAACTTCTTGTAGGTCATTATCTAATTCTTTGTACTAGTAAAAAATAAATATAATTATTTGGAACTTTATACAAAATATTTTTATATAAAGCACTTACAACATTTCTCTTTTTTCTCAAATCATATATAATGTAATAATAGTGCCACTCCTCTATAGTGAAGTCCTGTATAGTGAACCAAGTCCTGAGTAATGAAGTACACTGTATAGTAAACATATTTTGTATAGTCTGACATGAAACGCATCAGTTTTTTTGCATCTCTTTACTCTTCTGCAATGAAGCAAGCTCTATATAGTGACCAAGTTGTATTTCAGTATAGATGAGTTCTACCGCACACAAAAAAATATGTGTATTAACTTTATCTTAAAGATCATACATATTGAATTTCATGTTTCTCCATAGTTTTCACCACTTTACTGTGTGGTCTGCACACCATTATATGTAACCCCATAGACATTATTAATATACTGTGTGGTCTACACACCATTATAGGTATCCCCATAGCCATAATAAATATACTGTGTGGTCTACACACCATTATAGGTATCCCCATAGCCATTATAAATATACTGTGTGGTCTACACACCATTATAGGTACCCATAGCCATTATAAATATACCTCCTATCCTGTTAGCTCATCGGCTAAACTGAGAAGAGATAAACAGTTTGATAGGCTGTAAACAATCGCTCATTACCGTAACAGTTTTAGTATTCTAGGCGAAGCTTCCTTGAAAGTAAACAGCAAGTGTTTGACTATCCAAAATAAACACTTATTACGGCCTAACTGTTGACTTTGAATGCCTAATTAGGTGTACAGAGCTCTAAACTTTTGAACTGAAGTTCCTTCTGCAATTGTAATTATTGCCTTCAACTCATAATAACTACACTCACTACAGAGAAGGACTGTTTTGCATTGTAAATATTGCCTTCAACTCATAATAACTACACTCACTACAGAGAAAGACTGTTTCGCATTGTAATTATTGCCTTCAACTCATAATAACTACAGTCACTACAGAGAAAGACTGTTTCGCATTGTAATTATTGCCTTCAACTCATGATAACTACACTCACTACAGAGAAAGACTGTTTCGCATTGTAATTATTGCCTTCAACTCATAATAACTACACTCACTACAGAGAAAGACTGTTTCGCATTGTAATTATTGCCTTCAACTCTTAATAACTACACTCACTACAGAGAAGGACTGTTTCGCATTGTAAATATTGCCTTCAACTCATAATAACTACACTCACTACAGAGAAGGACTGTTTCGCATTGTAAATATTGCCTTCAACTCATAATAACTACACTCACTACAGAGAAGGACTGTTTCGCATTGTAAATATTGCCTTCAACTCTTAATAACTACACTCACTACAGAGAAAGACTGTTTCGCATTGTAATTATTGCCTTCAACTCTTAATAACTACACTCACTACAGAGAAAGACTTTCACATTGTAAATATCGTGTGAAAAAGAACTTTTATTTTATGTAAAATAATCTATCAACGACGATAAATGATTAATCCAATCGTCACTAATTAAAAAATCATCTCGTTTCATTAGAAATTCCCGAAAAAATCAGGATGACACTATAGAATACAATTAATGTTTATCGCAATCGTCAATATAATAGGAGATATATTTTCAAAAGTTCTTCTTTTTTAATGTATAATATACTGGGTATTTTACTTTATTTATATCACGCCAGAATGTATTATTTGACTTTTAGTAATAACGGATGATTTAATGTCCACTTATAATATCGAACTACTCAATTTGACTGATTTTATGCGTCTAATTTTGCAAAGAATGTCTCTAATGCTTCATAAAATGCTTCATAATCTCTCTAATGCTTCATAAAATGCTTCATAATTTCCATAAAATGAATTGGGGAATTTTACAGTTTTCTGTCAAATAATTAGGTTCACAGTCAATCAGAAATCTCTATGTTAATGCCCATTGTCCGAATACTGTGAGTGTCAGAATACTACATCGTTTCTCTACCCAATTTCCATAAAAATGCCATACAAATTTCATTTCATCATATAAGTAAATGCCTTCATTATATGAATATTCAGGGATTATTTACACATGCAAACCTAGCTGCGTGAATGCTATTATTTAGGAATAATTCTCCCTTCCTCAAATATAAAAACATGAATAATTTGACAAAATTTTAGACCTAGTTCTCCCTTTATGATCCGAGGAAATATTTCTTAGAATTTATGTCCCACACAAGAACATGCGGGATATGTGTTTTGAACATCCACTATGTTGTTCATGCCGTAAAGTGTCAGCCGGTAAAATGTTGTCGGATATTTCTCATCTGACTTTCGCCACACATTTCACAACTGTCATAAACAAATTGCCTAAAAAAGAAAACAAGGAAGCTTAGAGTGGCAATTTTATGTCGTCAATTCATTACAGCGAGGTTGGCACATCAAATGTTAAACTTATACAACAATTTCAGCAACATCAATAATATATTATAGAAAATCCTTTTAATTTGAATGATCTCTGAAATTTGGAGTGTTTTCTTCAAAATATATTTAATCTTGAGTTTATTCGAATTTAATAACACTGCCCTGGTAATTTTTTCGGTTGATCCCATCTTCAGGAAAAAAGCTAGTTCACATTAGTTCATTGGAACGTTATGGCAACTTTTATGTCGAGTCAGGTCTGTAGTTGCCGTGAACTTCCACATTCAGTTATGCAATTCGCTTTCAATTTATAATATGTAGTGTTTTATTTAACTTTGATTTTAAGTAGAAATGGTACTTTTTCCATCTTAAATCAAACAAATACTGTTCAATAAAATAGTAATTTCACTCATTTTGAAGATTGCATGGGGATCAAATTTTCTTATTTTACCTGTTTAATTTTCGGAAGCATTTAATTATGTCAAATAATATTATTATTTAACAGAAAATCTTGCATATCTTTTATTATTAGTAAGAAATATGTTAAAATCGAATGCACTAAAACTCCTCTATGAAATTCTATATAGTGAACGTAGTCTCCGGAAGAAAGAAATAGCCTCTATAGTGAACAATTTTCTTTAGTCTGCCATAAAATGGATATCAATTTTCTAAAACTGATATCCATATACTGCAGACTAAAGAAAAATTGTTCACTATACAGGATTTCATTATTGAGAAGTTTTACTGTACTTATGTTTCTTAGCCTCTATATAATTTTAGCCATTTTTTGCATTCAGTATAAATAATCTTATTTGGATACAGACTTCAATGTACTAAATTACGAACATTATGAAACAAATAGAAGGGGCTGCACTCCTTCCCATCCACACACCACATTACCGTTAATCTCTCCATAAATATCAGCAACATCAGAATTCATGGTCGAGGAGACTTTTCAGTCGCTGAAATCTGGAGTTCTTTCTATCCTTTCCTGGGAGTATAAACTGCCAGTCGATATTCTAAGTGGCTTTTGAGGCAAGTTGAGGGCCGTGCCTTCCTTTGTAAAGTGACAAAGCCATTCTTTGATGGGGTATAAAGAGCTACTTCAGGCCCCTAATTAGATATGCCCTGGTGAAGCAGGGACCCGCTAGGAGGGTTTGTTTTAATTGCGTTTGGGCCCATGTAAGAATGAGTTATGTAAAAGATTTGATTGTTGGAATTCAAAGCTGCACTTTGGCTTGTATATGGAATTAAATCTTTCGTAGTATTTTTATACGTTCTCAAAATAAATCAAAGAATATTTATGATTAACCCAAGTCAAATTTAACGTGGAACATGCGTTGGTACTGCAAACTAATGCTTTAATATATTTCCAATCAATCAATAGCTATATTGTATAATATTATTTACACGGTGAATTGTTAGATTGAAACTCATTCTTAATTAACTGCTGTCAGATTTACCATTCATTTACCAATTCCATTCCACTTATCAATTCCCCCCTCCCCCCTCCCCCCCGTGTATGTGGAGGGGGGGGGAGGGGTCTTTTTCCACAACTAGATTACGTGCACTTGGTAGAGCGCATACCTTTGTCGCCACTTATAAATGACCTTGACCATCCAATAATACTTGTGTTATAAATTACCATGATCTTAACCTTTGACCCGTTTGCTCCCAGAATCTAATAAACTGGTAACTGGGTAGTGACCAATCGTCTTGCCAAGTTTCATACAATTTAGTTAAATACTTTTGAGTTATTGAGTTATAAATAGCCTTGACCTTTGACCTTTCACCCGATCGCTTCCAAAATTCTACCAGATGGTTCCTGGACATTGTCCAATCGTCTTACTAAATTTCAGGCAATTTGGTTACACACTTTTTGAGTTATGAGAATAACAAGATGAAAAATAAATAAATGCCGCCTTAAATATCACCTTCCGCTTTCTGTGAAAGTAATTATTATCATAATATGGTTGATTCTTATACTCATTAACGAATTATGTTATATTTTGAGAGACTAATCCATAAATTCAATAGAAAAATCATTTACTATTTAGGGTAAAAAAATTAAAGAAATGTAGGAGGCATCAGACTAATTATTTATTCCCTTCATTGTTTCATAAGTTTTGATTTTTGAGAAATTTATAATATATACCAAAATTAAATATTGAAAATACTTTACCGAGTGAGGTATTATTATGAGAAGTTTTCAATTGGAGAAATGAAATTATTGCTCGTGTCTCTTCCAGTAATTTGGATATTTTCCAGACCATTTCAGAAAGAATAAATTTTGACGCGGAACTTTCCAGATTTCGTCTGAAAATAAAAATGATATTCCAAATATTAAATTGAACCGGACACTTCTCAAGAGACTGATTTTTTCAATGATAAATATGTGAAAGATAGTTTAATAGATATTAATTAGTATTTAAATGTTAAATGATTTTCTTGTTTCTGGAGTTCGCTGAGAAATCTTAACTCTTTGTATATATATTTACAGCAATTCTGCTTTCTTCAGAGAAATTATTCATTTGTGTAGACTATGAAGAGCTCTCGTGAATCTCGAATTTTATCCTGCATTTCAATTCAAATGTTAAATAATATAAAAGTGATTATTAGTTTGAAAATACAGAAAAATTGGTGAGAAATTACTTTAAACATGAAGAAGGAAAACTGAGGGCAGTGCATGGGTCTGATTATCAGACTAGGGGTTTGAAAACATTATTGCCAATCCCCCCCCCCCTTTACTGTCCCGAGGCTATCTCTTTTTTTGATATATTTTTGCATTTAAGTTTTTGTTTTGTTTGGCGTTTTTTTTCTTCAGATTCTTTTTGTGTCTTTCCTCAACTTCTTACTCTTCTTTCCTCTTCCTTCTGCCTGGCTATATCCATGGCTAAGCAGACTGTCTGTGTAGGTCTCTTATCCATGGGTAAGCAGACTGTCTGTGTAGGTCTCTTATCCATGGGTAAGCAGACTGTCTGTGTAGGTCTCTTATCCATGGGTAAGCAGACTGTCTGTGTAGGTCTCTTATCCATGGGTAAGCAGACTGTCTGTGTAGGTCTCTTATCCATGGGTAAGCAGACTGTCTGTGTAGGTCTCTTATCCATGGGTAAGCAGACTGACTGTGTAGATCTCTTATCCATGGGTAAGCAGACTGAATGTGTAGGTCTCTTATCCATGGGTAAGCAGACTGAATGTGTAGGTATCTTATCCATGGGTAAGCAGACTGACTGTGTAGGTCACTTATCCATGGGTAAGCAGACTGTCTGTGTAGGTCTCTTATCCATGGGTAAGCAGACTGACTGTGTAGGTCTCTTATCCATGGGTAAGCAGACTGAATGTGTAGGTCTCTTATCCATGGGTAAGCAGACTGAATGTGTAGGTATCTTATCCATGGGTAAGCAGACTGACTGTGTAGGTCTCTTATCCATGGGTAAGCAGACTGTCTGTGAAGATCTCTTATCCATGGATAAGTAGACTGACTATGTAGGTCACTTATCCATGGGTAAGCAGACTGTCTGTGTAGGTCTCTTATCCATGAATAATCAGACTGACTGTGTAGGTCTCTTATCCATGGATTAGCAGAAGGACTGTGTAGGTCTCTTATCCATGGGTAAGCAGACTGTCTGTGTAGGTCTCTTATCCATGAATAAGCAGACTGACTATGTAGGTCTCTTATCCATGGGTAAGCAGACTGTCTGTGTAGGTCTCTTATCCATGAATAAGCAGACTGACTATGTAGGTCTCTTATCCATGGGTAAGCAGACTGTCTGTGTAGGTCTCTTATCCATGAATAAGCAGACTGACTGTGTAGGTCTCTTATCCATGGATAAGCAGAATGACTGTGTAGGTCTCTTATCCATGGGTAAGCAGACTGTCTGTGTAGGTCTCTTATCCATGAATAAGCAGACTGACTATGTAGGTCTCTTATCCATGGGTTAACAGGCTGCCTGTGCAGGTCTCTTATCCATGAATAAGCAGAATGACTGTGTAGGTCTCTTATCCATGGGTAAGCAGACTGTCTGTGTAGGTCTCTTATCCATGAATAAGCAGACTGACTATGTAGGTCTCTTATCCATGGGTAAGCAGACTGCCTGTGCAGGTCTCTTATCCATGAATAAGCAGAATGACTGTGTAGGTCTCTTATCCATGGGTAAGCAGACTGTCTGTGTATGTCTCTTATCCATGAATAAGCAGACTGACTGTGTAGGTCTCTTATCCATGGGTAAGCAGACTGCCTGTGCAAGTCTCTTATCCATGGGTAAGCAGACTGCCTGTGCAAGTCTCTTATCCATTGGTAATCAGAATGACTGTCTAGGTCTCTTATCCATGGGTAAGCAGACTGACTGTGTAGGTCTCATATCCATGGGTAAGCAGACTGACTGTGTAGGTCTCTTATCCTTGGGTAAGCAGACTGACTGTGTAGGTCTCTTATACATGGGTAAGCAGACTGACTGTGTAGGTCTCTTATCCATGGATAAGCAGAATGACTGTGTAGGTCTCTTATCCATGGGTAAGCAGACTGTCTGTGTAGGTCTCTTATCCATGAATAAGCAGACTGACTATGTAGGTCTCTTATCCATGGGTAAGCAGAGTGCCTGTGCAGGTCTCTTATCTATGAATAAACAGAATGACTGTGTATGTCTCTTATCCATGGGTAAGCAGACTGTCTTTGTAGGTCTCTTATCCATGGGTAAGCAGACTGTCTGTGTAGGTCTCTTATCCATGGGTAAGCAGACTGTCTGTGTAGGTCTCTTATCCATGGGTAAGCAGACTGTCTGTGTAGGTCTCTTATCCATGGGTAAGCAGACTGTCTGTGTAGGTCTCTTATCCATGGGTAAGCAGACTGTCTGTGTAGGTCTCTTATCCATGGGTAAGCAGACTGTCTGTGTAGGTCTCTTATCCATGGGTAAGCAGACTGACTGTGTAGATCTCTTATCCATGGGTAAGCAGACTGAATGTGTAGGTCTCTTATCCATGGGTAAGCAGACTGAATGTGTAGGTATCTTATCCATGGGTAAGCAGACTGACTGTGGAGGTCACTTATCCATGGGTAAGCAGACTGTCTGTGTAGGTCTCTTATCCATGGGTAAGCAGACTGACTGTGTAGATCTCTTATCCATGGGTAAGCAGACTGAATGTGTAGGTCTCTTATCCATGGGTAAGCAGACTGAATGTGTAGGTATCTTATCCATGGGTAAGCAGACTGACTGTGTAGGTCTCTTATCCATGGGTAAGCAGACTGTCTGTGAAGATCTCTTATCCATGGATAAGTAGACTGACTATGTAGGTCACTTATCCATGGGTAAGCAGACTGTCTGTGTAGGTCTCTTATCCATGAATAATCAGACTGACTGTGTAGGTCTCTTATCCATGGATAAGCAGAATGACTGTGTAGGTCTCTTATCCATGGGTAAGCAGACTGTCTGTGTAGGTCTCTTATCCATGAATAAGCAGACTGACTATGTAGGTCTCTTATCCATGGGTAAGCAGACTGTCTGTGTAGGTCTCTTATCCATGAATAAGCAGACTGACTATGTAGGTCTCTTATCCATGGGTAAGCAGACTGTCTGTGTAGGTCTCTTATCCATGAATAAGCAGACTGACTGTGTAGGTCTCTTATCCATGGATAAGCAGAATGACTGTGTAGGTCTCTTATCCATGGGTAAGCAGACTGTCTGTGTAGGTCTCTTATCCATGAATAAGCAGACTGACTATGTAGGTCTCTTATCCATGGGTTAACAGACTGCCTGTGCAGGTCTCTTATCCATGAATAAGCAGAATGACTGTGTAGGTCTCTTATCCATGGGTAAGCAGACTGTCTGTGTAGGTCTCTTATCCATGAATAAGCAGACTGACTATGTAGGTCTCTTATCCATGGGTAAGCAGACTGCCTGTGCAGGTCTCTTATCCATGAATAAGCAGAATGACTGTGTAGGTCTCTTATCCATGGGTAAGCAGACTGTCTGTGTATGTCTCTTATCCATGAATAAGCAGACTGACTGTGTAGGTCTCTTATCCATGGGTAAGCAGACTGCCTGTGCAAGTCTCTTATCCATGGGTAAGCAGACTGCCTGTGCAAGTCTCTTATCCATTGGTAATCAGAATGACTGTCTAGGTCTCTTATCCATGGGTAAGCAGACTGACTGTGTAGGTCTCATATCCATGGGTAAGCAGACTGACTGTGTAGGTCTCTTATCCTTGGGTAAGCAGACTGACTGTGTAGGTCTCTTATACATGGGTAAGCAGACTGACTGTGTAGGTCTCTTATCCATGGATAAGCAGAATGACTGTGTAGGTCTCTTATCCATGGGTAAGCAGACTGTCTGTGTAGGTCTCTTTTCCATGAATAAGCAGACTGACTATGTAGGTCTCTTATCCATGGGTAAGCAGACTGTCTGTGCAGGTCTCTTATCCATGAATAAGCAGAATGACTGTGTATGTCTCTTATCCATGGGTAAGCAGACTGTCTGTGTAGGTCTCTTATCCACGAATAAGCAGAATGACTGTGTAGGTCTCTTATCCATGGGTAAGCAGACTGTCAGTGTAGGTCTCTTATCCATGAATAAGCAGACTGACTGTGTAGGTCTCTTATCCATGGGTAAGCAGACTGCCTGTGCAAGTCTCTTATCCATGGGTAAGCAGACTGCCTGTGCAAGTCTCTTATCCATGGGTAATCAGAATGACTGTCTAGGTCTCTTATCCATGGGTAAGCAGACTGACTGTGTAGGTCTCATATCCATGGGTAAGCAGACTGACTGTGTAGGTCTCTTATCCTAGGGTAAGCAGACTGACTGTGTAGGTCTCTTATCCATGGGTAAGCAGACTGACTGTGTAGGTCTCTTATCCTTGGGTAAGCAGACTGACTGTGTAGGTCTCTTATCCATGGGTAAGCAGACTGACTGTGTAGGTAGGTCTCTTATCAATGGTGTCTATTCTTTCCATCCATGCACTGTGTCGAAACAGTTACCTATGGTAACAAAGTAGTAGATCTAGTGCATGGAGCGTACTTTCACTGTCCCCTCTTCTACGAGGACTTTCTCTCTTCATTTCTTTGGGTCACCTCGTAGTGGATAGGGACAACTTTTAAACCCGAAAATAATAATATTGATAATAAGGAAAACTGAAAACGTTTTGTTTTTACCTTTCAGTTTAGCCTTTTTTCATGATATCATTTCAAATCATTAAATTGAAGGAAATTCTGTAGGCTATGAATCTTTTCAATCAAACATCTACATTTTTGAAAATTTCTTTCTTAAATTTTAAATAAAATCATTATTTTTTAAATTTAAAAGAAATTGCTGTTAAATTTCACGTGAAATGCTAAGACTCAAATGATATGGTGACTAACATTACCCATCTCGTTGCAGATGCCCAACTCCACTAGAAGGGTCTCCACACTGGCTGGTCTCAGACGCGGAGTTTCTTTCAGTGAAAACAGAAGAGCGAGTGAGAGGGGAAACACGGAACAGAGACATGAACTGCGGAGAAGTTGCAGGTATGAGAGATATGATATGACAGCTATGAGACATATGATATGACAGCTATGAGACATATGATATGACAGCTATGAGACATATGATATGACAGCTATGAGACATATGATATGACAGCTATGAGACATATGATATGACAGGTATGAGACATATTATATGACAGCTATGAGACATATGATATGACAGCTATGAGACATATGATATGACAGGTATGAGACATATGATATGACAGGTATGAGACATATGATATGACAGCTATGAGAGATATGATATGACAGGTATGAGAGATATGATATGACAGGTATGAGAGATATGATATGACAGGTATGAGACATATGATATGACAGCTATGAGACATATGATATGACAGGTATGAGACATATGATATGACAGGTATGAGACATATGATATGACAGCTATGAGACATATGATATGACAGGTATGAGACATATGATATGACAGCTATGAGAGATATGATATGACAGGTATGAGAGATATGATATGACAGGTATGAGAGATATGATATGACAGGTATGAGACATATGATATGACAGCTATGAGACATATGATATGACAGGTATGAGACATATGATATGACAGGTATGAGACATATGATATGACAGCTATGAGAGATATGATATGACAGGTATGAGAGATATGATATGACAGGTATGAGAGATATGATATGACAGCTATGAGAGATATGATATGACAGGTATGAGAGATATGATATGACAGGTATGAGAGATATGATATGACAGGTATGAGACATATGATATGACAGCTATGAGACATATGATATGACAGGTATGAGACATATGATATGACAGGTATGAGACATATGATATGACAGGTATGAGACATATTATATGACAGGTATGAGACATATGATATGACAGGTATGAGACATATGATATGACAGGTATGAGACATATGATATGACAGGTATGAGACATATGATATGACAGGTATGAGACATATGATAAGACAGGTATGAGAAATATGATATGACAGCTATGAGGGATATGATATGACAGCTATGAGATATATGATATGACAGCTATGAGAGATATGATATGACAGCTATGAGAGATATGATATGACAGGTATGAGACATATGATATGACAGGTATGAGACATATGATATGACAGGTATGAGACATATGATATGACAGGTATGAGACATATGATATGACAGCTATGAGACATATTATATGACAGCTATGAGAAATATGATATGACAGGTATGAGACATATGATATGACAGCTATGAGACATATGATATGACAGGTATGAGACATATGATATGACATGTATGAGACATATGATATGACAGCTATGAGACATATTATATGACAGGTATGAGACATATGATATGACAGGTATGAGACATATGATATGACAGGTATGAGACATATGATATGACAGGTATGAGACATATGATATGACAGGTATGAGACATATGATATGACAGGTATGAGACATATGATATGACAGCTATGAGACATATTATATGACAGCTATGAGAAATATGATATGACAGGTATGAGACATATGATATGACAGCTATGAGACATGTGATATGACAGGTATGAGACATATGATATGACAGCTATGAGACATATTATATGACAGGTATGAGACATATGATATGACAGGTATGAGACATATGATATGACAGGTATGAGACATATGATATGACAGGTATGAGACATATGATATGACAGGTATGAGACATATGATATGACAGGTATGAGACATATGATATGACAGCTATGAGACATATTATATGACAGCTATGATAAATATGATATGACAGGTATGAGACATATGATATGATAGGTATGAGACATATGATATGACAGGTATGAGACATATGATATGACAGGTATGAGACATATGATATGACAGGTATGAGACATATGATATGACAGCTATGAGACATATTATATGACAGCTATGAGAAATATGATATGACAGGTATGAGACATATGATATGACAGCTATGAGACATATGATATGACAGGTATGAGACATATGATATGACAGGTATGAGACATATGATATGACAGGTATGAGACATATGATATGACAGGTATGAGACATATGATATGACAGGTATGAGATATATGATATGACAGCTATGAGAGATATGATATGACAGCTATGAGGGATATAATATGACAGGTATGAGAGATATGATATGACAGCTATGAGAGATATGATATGACAGCTATGAGAGATATGATATGACAGCTATGAGAGATATGATATGACAGGTATGAGACATATGATATGACAGCTATGAGACATATGATATGACAGCTATGAGACATATGATATGACAGGTATGAGACATATGATATGACAGGTATGAGACATATGATATGACAGGTATGAGACATATGATATGACAGGTATGAGACATATGATATGACAGGTATGAGATATATGATATGACAGCTATGAGAGATATGATATGACAGGTATGAGGGATATGATATGACAGGTATGAGATATATGATATGACAGCTATGAGAGATATGATATGACAGCTATGAGAGATATGATATGACAGCTATGAGAGATATGATATGACAGCTATGAGAGATATGATATGGCAGCTATGAGAGATATGATATGACAGCTATGAGGGATATGATATGACAGGTATGAGATATATGATATGACAGCTATGAGAGATATGATATGACAGCTATGAGAGATATGATATGACAGCTATGAGAGATATGATATGACAGCTATGAGGTTGATATGATATGACAGGTATGAGGGATATGATATGACAGCTATGAGGGATATGATATGACAGGTATGAGGGATATGATATGACAACTATGAGAGATATGATATGACAGCTATGAGGGATATGATATGACAGGTATGAGATATATGATATGACAGGTATGAGGGATATGATATGACAGCTATGAGAGATATGATATGACAGCTATGAGGTCGATATGATATGACAGGTATGAGGGATATGATATGTCAGCTGTGAGGGATATGATATGACAGGTATGAGGGATAAGATGTGACAGGTATGAGAGATATGATAAGACAGCTATGAGAGATATGATATGACAACTATGAGAGATATGATATGACAGCTATGAGAGATACTATATGACAGCTATGAGAGATACTATATGACAGCTATGAGAGATATGATATGACAGCTATGAGAGATATGATATGACAGCTATGAGAGATACTATATGACAGCTATGAGAGATATGATATGACAGCTATGAGAGATATGATATGACAGGTATGAGA